>OZ010600.1:3095914-3543414 GCA_963932145.1 Acanthosepion lycidas
CCAAAATTGATTTTGATATTTTTTGCTCTACAAGGTAATGTACAGGTGTATATATAGTTTTGCAACAATTTGTTTAACCTACTCTATCTATGTTTATATATGGATAAGAGAAAAATACTGAGAAATGTAAGAGCGTGTATGCCGAGAAGAGAAAGATGTAAAGATGATGTATTTGATGAAGATGAACCTGGAGAAGATCAACTTGAGAAAGAAGAATGTTGAGAGAAAACTTTGTATCATATATGAATGTAGAGATTTCAAAAATAAAAGAACATTGATGCAAATGTGCACAAAGATGTAACAGAACACACACGGTAATGACAGAAAAGTAAGCAGTTAGGCAAATTTAAGTTGATTTTGTAAAAACACTAATACTTTTCTAATTTTACAGTTGAACTTTAAAAAAATTAATCTTGCTTTGTTAAAAAATGTTTTGCTTAAAGTGTGTAGAGAAACATTAATTGAACTGTTGAATTTAAGTTCTTAAAGATAAAAACATTGAAGTGGAAAAAATTCAGTGTTGCTGTGTGTGTGGATATGGTAACTAAAATGTTTATAAATTTTATTAAGATATTTTTTGGGGGGTGGGGAACATTAACTTTAATGAAAAATGTGTTTTGTTCTATAATTTTCTGCCATCTTTTATGCAACTTCATAATTCCTACAGCTCAAGGTGCTTTTGCAGAGAATTTAAATCACTTTCATCAAGAGAATTATGTAACAATTAAAGTAAATGGCAATCCAAAAGTGCAATATCTGGTAAATGTGGCAGATAAATTTGTTTGGCCACCAATGAAACAAGATTACTCCCTTCAATCTGATGATCTAATTAGAAACAGTACTCACTTGAATCAATCATTTAGAAGGAATTGCTAATAGAGGAATCCTTTCCAATATCACCATAGCAACAACTTTTTTGAATGAAGATCAAACTTTGGGATAATTAGTAATAGTTTATTTTGTTTACCTCATAATCTCTTGCATTCTACATTATTGTAAACTATCCACGTTTCATCACCAGTAACAATTTGTTTTAAAATTGAATATTTGTGACATTTAAATTTATTTATGCTGGTCTTTACAAAACTCTCTAGATGGAAAAAAATTCAATTTCCCGCAAGACTATAAAGGAAATTAGAGTATGTTTTACAAGAAAGATAAAAACTTTTAGGAGGATGGAAATATGAAGTTGCTTTAAACACAGCAGCAGGAAGTGGAATAAAAAAAGATTATTTACATTGTTCAGACCATTGTCCTCATTTTTATTGTCATATTCATGACATTTCGTCCATTGTATGCTCCAGCCTTCTTCAGGTGATAACTGTTGGAGTTTTAAACCAAACCCTTTATTATGTCTACTGGGGTAGATTGTTCTAGTTCTACATGCCATACCACTTTTGGATATCTTAGATTTCAGTTATTTCCATCAGTGATCCAACTTTCCAAGTTTTTTTTTTCATCTCTGCTGTGGCCAGGCATTGAACTCACTACTCTTTGGGTCAAGTCACTGGATTATTTCAACCGATGCTTTTATCTACTGGGCTATGTGGACAAAATGAAGGGGTTTGGTTTGAAAATCCCAACGTATATCACCTGAAGAAAGCTGGAGCATACAATGACCAAAAACATTGTGAATATGATAATAAAAATGAGGATAACAGTCCAAATAGTGTAAATAGTTACAAGACCTCATCTCAGAAATATAGACATAAGTTATTATCTATATACATTATTATGTATATATTACGAAATGTGACAAAGTCCGACAATTTATTTATTAAAGACATTTTTATGTTTAACGTTCTTTTTATAGATACAAGTATTTAAGTAAATGCTCTGTTTATAATAAACAGTATTAAATAACATTTACCGGCCTGAATGTCCGAGAAATTTTCATAGAAAATATTCGTTCTTTGACAGGAATCGAACCTGCATCCTATACGGAACCGTCATTTACGTGTAGCCTAACGGTAAGGCACGTCAGCGTAAATGACGGTTCCGTATAGGATGCAGGTTCGATTCCTGTCAAAGAACGAATATTTTCTATGAAAATTTCTCGGACATTCAGGCCGGTAAATGTTATTTAATACTGTTTATTATAAACAGAGCATTTACTTAAATACTTGTATCTATAAAAAGAACGTTAAACATAAAAATGTCTTTAATTATTATGTATATATTCCAGATAGATGCAGAGATATATATGAATATTTTTAAAACTATTAATTCCCTACTAAATATATTTGTGCACAGTGTAAATGTATCTATATATAATTGTTTATATAGTCTTGCTTTAAAACTCAAGATATATAACATTTGTTTAATTTTTTTAAATTAAAAATGTAATGTTGCTATACTTATAGCAACCCTAACCTCAACATGTCAAAATAAGACTTTATAATATTTTTGAAAGTCTTTCAAAACCATATGCTCCAAACATGTGAAAGAAGGTTTTACTTAGCTTAGTCTGGCACAAGGCTGTAAATTCAGATATCACTATGGTCAATTTATCATAAAGGTTAGTCCTTGATGTTATTGGTACAGAGAGGCAATCTCAGCATGTAGCACCTTTGGAAAATGCCTGAAAACCATACCATTTTGACCCAAACCCTATGCGTGGAGTTTGGTAGATGGAACTGGTTGTTGAAATGTTGTGAATATGGCAATACAGATGAGGACAACAGATAGATACAATAACTCATGTCAGAAATATAGACAGATGTTGAAGAAAATTTTGTTCAATAAAGTTAATATGGAAAATGGGAAATTAACTTTTTTTATTTTTACTTAATAAATTATGGTTTTTGGCCAACCTAATAATATATTTTGGTTACAAATACTGAAAGACTTGTAGCTGTTTGCGACTTTGAAAGGAAGCACAGACTTTGAGACGAGAAATGTGTTGTGGTGAATGAGTAAAGGAGAGAGAGAGAGAGAGAAGTGGAGGAAATGATTTGGTGACATTTGAGACAGAGACATGATTACCTGCTCCTTCTTTTCCTTCTGCAGCATGGAAGTGAAAAACAATGTCAGAAAAAAAAAAAAACAATTATATTGCAATCCTTGTGCAGACACAAACAAGACTGGTCACTTATTAAGTTCATTTTAGGCTAAGTCATAAAACAAATAAATGGATGCAAAAGTTATCAGTTATTTGTGTCAAGCATTCTTGGAAAATGGATCAAGTGTTTTTCTTTAACATTTAGCACTCTGCATCATTTATAAATATTACTTCCCCTTTTACTGTACATGGAATCTACTCAAAATATAGCATTTTATGTATTAGTTCTATATATTTAGAATTGTAGAAGCCTGGCTCTCAATTTCAGTCAAAAATGTTTTAGGTGTAGTGATAGAAGGACTACACAATCAAGAAATTCAACTTGCACTGACACGACTAACATTTTTGCTTGTCACCTACAGAGTGCTAAAAGTTAATAGAAGGATTAATCAAGATAAAAGGGTTGGATTGATCAGGAATGATGCATAATATCAGCCTATAGATTTTATTGAATTATTATTAGCCATCAAATATGGTTTTGATATAACACAATAAATTACCTAATATAAAGTTATATAATAAACTATCATATGTAAAAAAATCTTTATAAAGTTATATAGTAAACTATATGTAAAAAAATTCCTAATATATAAAGTTGTATAATAAACTATGATATGTAAAAAAAAAACAAAAAATAAAAAGTAAATAAATACACATCAAGCTTTGAAAGAAAAAAGATTATAATATTTAACAATATTATAAGCTTTTTACTTTCTATAGAAAAGGTTAAATGTGATTTATTATGCAAAGACACTAAAAGAAAACTACATTTCAACAATTTCTGAAAATTGAATTCTGTGAAAAAAAAAACCCCAAAAACTTTCTAACAGTATGATTGAACTGTCCATTTATGGCATAAGTGTATTGGACATTTTTTCTTACAGGAAATTCACACTTATTTCTTTAGCTGTTAAAAGAAGATTTAATGGTTTAACTTACCAGACGCTTCTGTCAACTCATTGATGAGAGTTGAAGGCAACAAAGCTTCCATCAGGTCATTGAAAAACCCTTTTAGGGCAGTGGCTACAGCATTCACTTGAATGTCTAAAGACTGGATGTCCACACTTGGATCTACAAAATAAGCACAATATGAGTTCACATTGGAAATATCCATGCTACAAACTTTCAATAAGAAAACCACACACAATTTCAGATCATGATATAAATCCACAAATGTTCTAAATCTTATTGAAAGCATATCTCCCAAGCCCAGTACTTGGTGAGGGCATGTCCCAATGATTCTCCCTTATTTGATAGTTTAGTAAAAAAAAAACAAAAAAAAAAACAGGAAAAATGGAAAATTAAATGTCTTTGGCTAGATGCAAGTAACCTTATTTTCAATTTCTTTTTAGAACAGACAATGGGACTTATACTAAGTTAAAACTTAATGTGATAGGGTACAGCCAAGTGTGATCCAGGTCTCCTTACCTGTTATCTCCCCCCACCAATCCTTCCCTCTGTTTGTGTCATCCTTTTTTGTGTTATCTGTAATAGGAGTAGGTAGTCTCTTCTACCACCTGGTCAACACTCCTCCCCCTTCTATTGGACATGAGTAGAGGTTTACACCTTGCTTCTTGTCTAGGAAGGGGTTCCCAGTACTCTTTCTCTCCCCGGCCTCTGTATTAGTGCAGCTCTGTTTCTCCCATGATGTGTGCAGTCTGTGGCATCACCTCTTCATTCTGAGGGTACACGGTTGACAGTTGTCTGGTTGCTGTTTCTGACTGGTAGTTAGGAGCCCTAACTCTTGCATAGGGTCTTGAGCAGCCACTCTGATCAACAGTTGTATAATACCAGGGTGTTTGTAGTGTCATGTCGCGCATGGAAAGGTGTCCCTGCAGTCACCTCCAGTGGGCAGCCCTGAGGCCACATAATGATGCAGATTTTGCCAACTCCTCTCTGCCCGTGTCACGGTCGAAACTGTCTGTTTCTTTTACTTCGGGCCTTCTCATCTTACAAACAAAATTCAACATGAGTTACAAAAACCGAAAGATTAACCCTAAACCAGCCTCTCAAAAACCACCTAAACCCCTCAACATTTCGTTCTCCAACATCCGGGGCATTAGGACAAACTTCTGCAGTCTGGAATCTTTCCTCACTGCAAACGGCCCGGATATATTGGCTCTCTGTGAGACAAACCTTGTCTCTATCCCCTCTTCTGATCTCTCGATCCCTGGCTATCTACCTCTCCTCAGAAAAGACTCTCTAACCCACATGTATGGTCTTGGTGCCTATGTCAAGGAACATCTCCCTCTGGCCAGAGAGTTCTCTCTGGAATCGCCAGACCAGTCATACATGTGTCTCCGACTCTCTTTCCTCAATGCGGTAAGCTATCTCTTCTTCCTTTACTGCTCTCCATCCTCTCAAGACTGTGAGATACTCGATAGCATTTCTGACAGCATAGACAAGGCTCTCTCTCCCTCCACCCGTTTGCTCACATTTTTGTGTTTGGTGACTTTAATGCCCATCACACCTTGTGGCTTAAGAATGCTACTACTGACCACGCAGGCATTCAAACACTCAATTTTTCAATCTCCCATTCCCTCACTCAGATAATTAACTTCCCCACTCGTTTTGCCTTCAACCGGGAAGGTAAAGCCTCTCTTCTCGACCTGTGCTTTACCTCCATCCCCGAATCCTGCAGCGCCTCGCAACTCTGCCCTCTTGGTAACTCTGATCATGCAGTAGTATCAGTTAACGTCTCCTTCAACTCCACCCCCTATAAAGAACCTCCTACCACTAGAACTTCGTTCTACTATCAACGAGCTGACTGGGACACGTTCCGTGATTTCCTCCGCGATGTCCCCTGGGATGGAGTCTTTAAGCTTCCCGTCCAAGAATGTGCTTCTGAAGTCTCTTCCTGGGTTAAAGCTGGAATCGATGCTTTCATCCCATCAAGGAAATATAGGGTCAAGTCACGCTCATCCCCCTGGTTCTCCGCTAAGTCACTATTTGCAGCTCGGATGAAGGAACGTATTGCATCTCGCAAATTTGGCTCCAAAGATTATTGGCGTCTCTGCAAGAGCGTATTGAACAATTGCAAACCCTCTATACCCCCTTTATTCAACCAGTTCGAAGTCCTGACCTCCTCTACTGACAAGGCTGAATGCTTTGTTCGGAAATTTTCATTCAACTCGACGCTCGACTCTTCCGGTGTACCCATACCCAACTTCTCTCTTAGAACTGAGGCCATATTGAGTGGGTTAAACATAACCCCATCTTTGGTACTGGGCATTATCTCCAATTTAGATCCCAACAAGGCTAGTGGTGGAGACGGGATACCAGCCATTGTCTTGAAGAAATGCGCGCCTGAACTGGCGCCCGCCCTTTCTAAACTATACAACTACTGCCTCAAGGAATCTTGTTTTCCTGACTGCTGGAAGTCCTCTTCGATCGTTCCTGTCTTCAAGAACTCTGGCGACCCCTTTGACCCTTCCAACTACTGTCCTATCAGTCTCCTTCCCCTCTTCGAAGCCCTAATCAATACCGAGGTGGTTAACCACCTCACATCCCATAAACTGCTCTCAGACAAGCAATATGGTTTCCGCTTTGCCCGATCTACAGCCGATGTGCTTATGGCCATCACTGAAACAGTCTACCGAGCTCTTCAAAATAACGGGGAAGCCCGAGCCGTGGCACTAGACATCTCCAAAGCATTTGATAGGGTTTGGCATGCCGGCCTTCTTCGCAAGCTCCAGGGTTATGGCATTACGGGTCGATTATATAACCTAATACGATCATTCCTGTCAAACCGTAAATTGAAGGTCGTTCTCAATGGATTCTCCTCCAGTTCCTATCCCACGAACGCAGGTGTTCCTCAAGGCTCCATCCTGGCCCCACTCTATTCCTTATCTACATAAATGACCTTGCTGACGCAATAACTTCCCAAGTTGGCATCTACGCGGATGACACCACAATTTATTCCTGCCTCAAAAACAAATCTAGTCTCGCTGACAAAACTCGCCTGGCCATGCGTCTCGAAAAGGACCTCCAATCGATTGTGAACTGGGGCATGAATTGGCTGTTCAACTTCAACGCTTCCAAGACAAAACTGCTCTCTATTAATCACCACAGAGATCCTTCCCTACCCTCCATTAGAATGTCTGATGCTCAACTTCTCGAGAGCAACTCTCTGCGGCTTCTTGGTCTCACGTTGACTGCTGACCTGAGATGGAATAAATACATTGAGTCAATTGCCTCGTCTACTGCAAGGAAAGTTGGCTCCCTGAGCCGCGCCAGGAAGTTTTTGTCCCCGGAATCGATCCTCCAGATCTACAAATCAACAATTCGCCTTTGCATGGAGTATTGCTGCCATATATGGTCTGGTGCCCCTTCTGTTTTCCTCGGGGTTCTTGATAGGCTCCAGAGGTGGATATGCAATATAATTGGCCCTGATCTGGCATCTCGTCTAAAGTCACTTTCTCACAGACGTGCCATCGCCTCCCTCTGTCTGTTCTACAAATACTTTCATGGAAATTGCTCCGAGGAGCTGCATTCGCCGATTCCCAGATGTCATGAGTTCCAGCGCCTTACGAGGCTGGCATCCTGCTCTCACCCCTTCACTGTCGAAACTCCTAAATGTAGCCGTCTCTTCTACTCTAATAGCTTCATGTCTCGCACCTCTCGCCTGTGGAACTCCCTTCCTTTTTCCTGTTTCCCTGTGAGCTATAATCTCCAGCTATTCAAGTGTAATGTCAATCGACATCTCCAGTTGCCTTGATCTATCCACTACCCTCATCCTTTCTTCTATCACTCCTATCTGATCTTGCTCTAAATTTTCTGTAACCCCTTGTGTCCTAGTGGCTTCCCGCTTGCTTGGGGTGAAATGCTAAAAAAAAAAAAAATGACTATATTAAATTTGCAGATAGAAATAAAAAAAATCTAATTTGCTAAAAATATGTCATCAATACACAGCAACCATTACGTAATAAAGAAATAAAGTACAATAAATTATTTAGTCAAGATATACAACAACAGCCATGATGAATTGACATTTAGAGTTTTCTATAATTCAAAATTTGATAATCAATTTATACAGTCAGTGGACATCAATGTAATTTGAAAAGACATATAACTTGAGTCAATCAGACATGTAAACAAACAAAAGAAATTTTTAATTATTTTAATTTACTAATGGCAGAACTAACACATTTCTGACGTTTTAAGTAACCAAAATCTGAAAAGTTCCTGAATGACATTTAATTGTAAGCATTCAACTCACAACCACAACAAAAAGACATCATAGGTAACAGCAGTTTATTAATAATATTTTATTAAATGATTAGATTTTGTTCCTCAAGTGAATGTGTATTTTAAGAACAATTCAACATTTATATGAAGTGTCAAGAAAGATTTGTTGAATGTAAACTCAAGACAAAAACTATCTTTCTTCATAATTTTTGTGAGAAGTGGAATTGGTGTGTCAAGTTCAAATTACAGTGAAATTTGTTGCATTCACTTTCACACAAATGTCCTTGAGAAATTATAAAATATGAATCAATCTCTTCTCCTCCAAGTTATGGGTTAAAGAGTAGGGTAGACTTGGCTCTCTAGCCTTGGTTGGCAATCAGTCAAGCAGAAGGACAACTCTGTTTTCAAAACCAATTGGGCATGGGACTTGAAAACTACAACACCCACCTACCCATAAAATATTCCTACAAAAATCACAGTAGTAATACAGAGTTTGGTGAGGTAGTGGCACCCAACTGGGAGGGGTGCTAATGGTACTGAGGAGGAGGAGGGATTGTTTAGAAAGAAAGTAGCTTGATTTCTAATCATCATTTAAGACTATCAAGAAAAACATATTTAAACTTTGGGTTGAAAACAAAATCAAATTAGAGTGATAATTCTAAGACAAATATCTTTTTTTTGTTGCATGTTAGGTAATATAGGACAGAATAATGAGGTCAGCAATAAAAGTTGGGTTGATGAATTGATTAACTTATTGCTATCAGCTATTGACTGACAGATTTCAAAGAAATGATCTCTCCGATATTTTTAAACTTATGATGTAAATTGATAGGAAAATGTTTTTCTTTACATTGTTTACTTGGCAGTCACTTTTTAACAGTTTACTAAGAATGTTTCAAAAGTTCTTGAAAAAAATTATTTCTAAAATTAGTCAAATCATTTATAGAAATGTGTTATTCTCAAGAAAATGATTTTAAATGTTCTAATTTTCTTGTATCAAAAACTTTAAATTTAAAGCTAAAAGGCAATAGTGAAAATACAAATTTATATTTAAATGTAGTAATTTGAATAGAAAACTTTTTCTAATTAATGTAGCTTCTTTTATGTTTAAAGTCATCCCGATCTCTCTAATTGAAGAAAAGTTGAAGGTTGATGTCAGATGTTTTGTAAGATGGATGTTAAAGTTTTGTCACTACACAGACTGTTTGCTTGTGACAGACTGTGATTTTCTGTGGTAGAAAAAAAAAAAGAACACTTAGTATCCTATGGCTGAATATAATTATCGCTTTATTTAGACTGGTAAAAAAAAAAAGAAAAGAAAAAAAGACAGGTAAAGTTGGTTCATTTCAGATTATCTGACCATTCAACAAGAATCCTGAATGTTTCATATCAGCCCCCACCTGAAGTATTGTGTCCTCCCCAATCAAAGAAATACATTACATATGTCAGAATGTCTTTTGACTGAATAGAATGTTTTCTATCACCCACCCCTAAAGTATTGTGTCCTCCCCATTCATGTTGCAGAATATGTCCTCTGAATAATATACAATACATATGCCTGAATGTCTTTTGACAGAATAGAATGTGGTTGGAGAGGGAGCAAAATTACCTTCTTGAAATTTAGTTAGTAACAGTTCTACTTGGGCACGGTTTCCTGGGACTCGGTAGATACCTTCTGCAGTCAGACCTGAAAGTAATAGGCAAACATTAAATAAGAATTACTTGATAGCAGAGGAAAAAAATATGTGAATAATAAATTATCTAGTGAAATTATCTTACTGGATAATTGTTGGAACTGATGTTAACAATTCTAAAACTGAAAAATGTATTATTAGAAGAAAAAAAATGTGAAATTTAAATATAGACCAATGAAAGAGTTTTTTTTTTCATAGACAAATTTAATATAAAAATTATTCCTTCCTTAGATAAAACAATGAATGATTAGGTTGATGCAACCATTCCATCTTTTGTATAATGTTAGGAAAATCTATAAAGTGTCTTTGAAGGTTATTGTTTGCATAATCAGTCAGTTCCATATGAACATGTAGATAAAAACATCAGTCAGCCTTTGAAAAGGTTTCTTTCCCTTCTTGTCCAACACAGAATAAAGTCATTCTTGAATATGTTAATGACTGAAGATAAAAATAGTCATTTCTTTGTTTTTTTTTTTTCTTTTTTGCAAGAATCCAAAATGAAGAAAATCATGTTGAAATTCAGGACAGCTTCCAGCCTGTCAACTTAAATGGAATCAATTGAATGAGAAAAGAGTGTTTGGTAGAATCCAAAGGAATTTTTTTATTACAAATTAATGCAACTTGGACAAAGTGTTTTTGCCCAATGCAACAATGGGAAATTGGCTCATTTGAATGATTCATTGGAATAGAAAAGACCTTTTCATGGCTATGAGAGTTAATGCAATGTAGTAAATGATTATGGAGCTAGAATATGGAGTTCTTTAAAATATGGTGTACTATTCCTTAGACCTATCACCAACAAACTTGTTTCATTCCATACAATATTCCTTGTCGAGTCAGTGATTCCAAAAATTTCAAAACATTTCTCAATAAATGAATGGAATCAAAACCAGATTTACTTTTATGAGGGAATAAATGATTTTATGGAAAAGGTGTAGGGTCAAGAAAAACCAGGGAAAATAGTTTGAAGACTGAATAACGATGGAAGATGGAGATTTTATTTAAAAAATACTGAAAACTTTTGCATCAAACAGACACAAGTCTATAGCCTAATGTTGAAGAAAACATTATTTTATATAACTTATTTTTATACAATCTCCTTCAATGCATTTAATTCAGTAACAAATATTAATCATATACATTCAACATTATAAAGTAAAATTTTCAGATCAAATTTCAGCTAATAACTGTGTCAGACTACAGACCTATTTTTAATCACTGAATATATATAAAATGTGTGTGTGTGTGTGTGTTGGTTATAAATGGAGAAGAAAAAGTAGATGGCTGATTTTAAAATACAAAGTTTAAAATAAACTCAGCTCAAACATAACTTTATTTGTTAAAACAAGCATTTTCAGAAAGTGATAGAATGGCAGTAAATTTATTAAGAGAAAAGTGGTAATTGATAAAGAATACATCTGTTGAATAGACAGAGTGTGGCAGAACCTTGATGATTGATTCTATTGGTTTGTGAAGTATGAGGTCTTGCATTATTCTGCATGCAAGCTAATGATCATCAATCGAATCATGAGCTTCTCACTTTTTCTTCTTTACTTTGCCAAGTGGGGGTCAGATGTTTTCTGATTGTTGTAAGGTCTACACTCAGCTTTGATTCTAATGCTCAAGTGTTTGTTTCTAGATGAGCCTCTACTGCTGCCCTCAGCTCTTTGTTGTTAGGTAAAAAAAAAATTATGGCCACAACTAGATTCAAGACAGAAATTTTTGGAATCAATGAATTACACTTGATTCTGAAGCTGATTCCAGTCCACAACCCCAATTGATATTGTATGGTGGTTTTATCTGTGCAAAGACAAAGTCTGAGATCATGGAGCATAAAGGCATGAGAATTGCTTTTACTTATCTTTGCTTTGATAACCAATTAAACAAATACAATAAAAAATAAAAGTAATCAACAAATTCAAGCAATGCCCCAAAAGAGGAATCCACAAAGTTTTTGGTTGATATATAAATAATCAGAATCAGAAGGGGTCAATAAATAAATAAAAAAAAAAAAATGAAAAAAAAATAAAAATACAGTGTAACCCGGATATAAGAGAGTTGTCAGGACCGGAGAAGAAGTCTCTTATATCCGGGTTTCTCTTATATCCAGGTTTGGTCTATTTTATATGCATTAACACAGGCTCTAATTTGGACCAGATAAAATCTATCTTATATCCGGGTTTCTCTTATATCCGGGTTACACTGTAATAATAAACAAGGTATCAACAACCAATTACTTTGTTTCAACCTAATATTTAAAATTCACAAACACCTATTTGCATAGGAGAGCTAGGAAGAAAAAAAAAAAAAAAAAAAAAAGAGAGAGAGAAAAGAAAAAAAGAGAAAAGAAAAGAGAAAAGAAAAAGAGTCAATTTTTGTCCACTTACCTTCTTCTTCGATAAACTGTACACATTTTTCTACAAACAAAGGAACTCTAGGATACCTTGGAGACATTGTATAATCTTCCAATACAGACCCACTTTGTGAAGCACTGGAAACTTTGCCATCTTTTTTCTTGATCTTCTTTTGCAACTTTTGTTGCTCTTTCAGTTTCTTCTCCTAAAATTATAAAAAAACAAACAAAATGGAGATATATTTTTTCACAGAATAATTCATGTTAATTAAAAATAAAATATATTGTTTTTGTTTTGAGAATTTTATATATCTATCAAATGAAGCATCTTTTTTTTCTTTTCTTTTTTTTTTTTCAAGCATGGGTTCTTTTATTTATTTGCTGTTTTTATATATGTCCATTTTAATATTCTGGCCAGTTTTACAAGGTTTCATATTTAAAAAAAACAAAAACATCTTCATTTCACCAAGAAGAAAAAACATGCACAGCTGACACTATTTACATTATTCAGACTATTGTCCTCATCTTTATTACAACGTTTCGGCTGTTGTACGCTCCAGCCTTCTTCAGGTGGTTTGAATGTCTAACTGAACCCTTTATTTCACTCACTGGATTAGACTGTTCTAATTCCACGTGCCATGTTTAATGGATGTCAGTTGTCAGTTATCTCCTGTTAATTACCCTCTGCAAGTTCTCCACTGCCTTAACCGGGTATTGAACTCACACTCTTTGGGTCCTGTCACTGGATCTAACCAACACCTTTATCCACTGTGCCATGTGTCCTTCAGGAAATATTGACAGATACACAGCTGAATTTCAATAACCATGAAAATCACTATAAGATAGTATTTACCCTGTTTAGTATGGCTTATGGTAAGCCCTCTTTGATATTTAGTACATCTTATGTTAACATTCTTTATAAAAAAAAAGAAATAATCAAAATGGTTAGCATTATAAAGAATATTAAAAGTTTTTGTTATAAGTCAATATGAGGAATGCTATTATAAAATAGTTTTCTACTTTAGGAAATTGATGAAAGCTTCTTCAAATTTGTTTATTTCATCATAAAAAGACAAATATTCTTAGATATTTTAGAAGTATGAACCCTCAAGAAAACAATCATAGCTAATGCTATACATGTCAATATTCTAATAAATAAAGTTCTGAAGAGAATTACTGAATATGAAAAACAAGACAGTGTATATGGGCTGATATCTGAATTAAAAATTCACTCCAGTAATTCATGAAGTTGTCAAAGAAAAAACAAAACAAGCAACCAGCAAACCCACTAAAAGGAGGGTGGTATAAATTTAACCCTCAATTTTATGTGCATGTGTGTGCATGCTAAGAGTGTAATTACTGTTAATCCTGTTTAAAATTGTCTCTTATGTGTGCAGCTAAAACAAACACTTCATAAACAAATTCATTTCTACTGTCATTATAATGGAAAGCAAAGTGTTTGGTTTTCATTTCTGGAATTTTATCTTTTTACCAGTTATTTTTTACCACTTATGATTTACGTTCAAATATATATATATATATATATATATATATATATATATATATAGATAGATAGATAGATAGAAAAATAGCTTAAAGTTCCTAACCTCTTCTTTTTGTCGTCTCTTCTCCTCTTTCTTTTTGGCTCTGTCTGTTGTACTGTCTTTGTGACGGATTTTAACATTAAACATATCCTTCCAATTGCCACTGTCAGTCAGATCTCCATATTCATCCACTAAGGTGCCATACTAAAAATAAATAAAAATTAACAGAAAAAAAAAAATAAGCCTCCAAAAACAGTAGATAGTGTGTGTTTTTGATAAATTAGTCATGTTAGCAAATCTAAAATGATACAAACTCAAACCTTTGTACAAGTATTTAGGTGTAATAATAAGAGAAAAATATTTGACAATTTTTTTTTCAGGAACAGATATAATTGTGGTAAGTATTTCAATATTGATTATTTATGAAAAAAGAATTTAAGCAAATCAAATTTTTGAAAGGAGATACAAATATTCTACTGGATATCAAAAGAGACTGAACTCTTTTCAAAATAATAGATTAAATCAATTGAGAAGCTTGGCTCCAATGGACAGAAGTAAGAAAAAATCTTTGACATATAAATCATAAGGCTTTGCAGATTTGAGTTTAGATCACTTTGATACTCTTAGAAAAATGCACTGGCTACCCATATCTGTGTGTCTAGTGTACAAATATTCTTATTAATCCAATAGTTAATCTTTTGTTTGGTATTCTTTGGAAATGAAAAAAAAAAAAAAAAGTCTTTTTTTTTTTTGTATTTTCTTTTAACTAATTTCTGCATCTTTATTGTCGTCCTACTCCAATGTTTTAGCTGCTGTATTCTCAAGGCCTTCTTCAGAAGACAAGGAGGATCAAACTGAAACAAATACAATAACAGATTGAGACAGAATTTGTTTTATTAATGATTTAAAATCCTTTCTACATTCTTTTTCTTCATATTTTTTCCAAAAGAACTGTAAGGCTACAGTTTCTCTTATGATAATAAAATTTATATTTACATGTGGTCAAGTGATATTGGTTTGTAACTATGTAAATTATCAAATAAATAAATTAAATAAAATAGAAACTACTTCAAGTTATTGATGATTAAATAATATTAAAGCTATCAAAAACTATTACTTGAATTCAGTTCATGCATTTTAAAGGTTGAATGAATAAAGTCCTGACAATAGTGACAAGAACTATTATTATTGTTTCTTACCTTTGAAAGGGTACTTGAACTATATTCAACTCTGGGACTAATGGTCTCATAGGGATTTTCCTCAAAGTTACGATCTGTGAAGGCAACATAAAGAATTAACAAATACCACAAACAAAAAAACAATAATAACAATAATAAATGGACTTAATCACAGTAATATATACCTGTGGTGAAGGCAATCATAGTTACCTCCCCTTTGAACTACTCAATTAGAAAAGAAATGGTTGAATCTCACTTATGGGAGGTAGATAAGTTACACTGAATAAAGCTTCACTACAAACTTAAATGTTTGTCTGTTTTTCTTTGCAATACTCTTGAATGAAGAGCAATAAAATCCCTACCATTGGTGAAAATGGTAACAAGTTACTGACATTTCAAGAGGAGAATGATACGATAAATAAAATCAATGAGGCTACAATTTCTTTTTTATGTGACAAGAGCATGATCCCCCTCCCTTTCAGGAAATGACAATTGTATCAGGATAAGAAATAAAAAAACAAAAAAAAAACACACCAATTTGACAGATAATTCCAAGGAGGAAAACAATTTGAAAGAAGAAAAAAGGAATAAAAAGAAACTGATTATTTTGTACTTGACAATCATCACAATAGATATTCTTAGGGTTTATCATAAATATAATTTTATTTGTACTTTACAAAAATGAAATGTTTCAAGCATATTTTAGGCAGTGACATGTAATTAGTTTTGTATAACAATTTATATTCAGACCTTTTATTTGCTTTTCTCTAAACAATGAGAAAATTATCAGTTTTAGTTAGTATTAAATTTTTTATTAGATCTTGACTCCAAAACTTATTTCATGTATACACCTGAAGTACATCCATGACTCCACTATATTATTCATATTATTATTATATATACATCATGTCATTATCAATACTATTATTAGGCTATACCTTTCGTTTTAGATGTCATATTAACCATGAATAGGGTTTTTGAGATTCTGGCAATTTTGAGGCATCTGGGCCTCAAAGCCAGAGAAGCTGTTTGCAGAATTTAAAAAGTAGAAGGATAGGAACTAATATCTGCACAAAATTAGTTGAAGCATTTTAAAGATGGTGAGTCATTTTTTGAAATAAAGACCAAAGATGAAGTAAAATTAAATTTTTGATTATGATGTTTTAAAAAGAATATGGCAGAGTACTTGACAACTAGCACTGAAAAACTTTCAAAAGAACTAAGAGAATTGAAAGATTCCATATATAAAACAGCTTAAAAAAAACTCAAAAGGTTCACTAAAAATTGGAAAACAAAAATACTTTTGATATGCCACCCCCTGCCCATATTTCTTTCAAAAGAAATTCTTAATATTCAGTCTTTCACAATTTATGACATTTGATACAATAAAGAATTTAATTCCACCAATATGAAACTTTAAAGGTTATTTAAAAGATAGCTAAACAAATGTATTTGTAGAAATGATATCAGTTTTTACATGTAGTGTTTTATGTAATTGGCAATACTAAATAAAATATGGGTGCAATGATTTTACAAAGACTTAAAAAAAATTCCTGAATTTTTAATTCAGGAATTAAAAAAAAAAAAAAAAAAAGGACTTTTTCATCATCCTTTAACTTTTGAAAAATTAACAACAAAAATCACAATTTTATGTTCATTTACTCATAACCATAAAAAATAATACAAGGCAACTTATGTTGTGTTTAATGTTAAAAGAGTCTGAGTAATTAAAAATTTAATTTTAAAATTGTAAAAAATATATAGCCCATGATACACATAAACATACACACATTTTTATATTAAAAGTTAATAAGATTACTGAAGAGAAAGACAGTATAGAGGAAATACTAAACACATTCATAGAGAGAAAACAAATTTTATAAAAGTGAAAAATAAGTCCAAATCTGTTTATGCCAGTCACAATCTAAATTACATCAAAAGACTTCAATACATATATTAAACAGAAGTGACTGTTGAGATATGTAGCTACACAGTCTTACCTAATAGGAAAAAATAACCAATAAAAAATATTATTATTTATACATACCAAACAAAAATCATTATTTAAAATTTAATTCTTGAGTTTTTATGATTCTAAATGGAAAACCAACACTTTTATTAGAATTACCAACTGCTTTTGTGTATTTCCTTTCCAGTATGGAGAGCAACTAGCAGCAATTTAGGGATATTTTCTCTCTCTCTTTCTCACTATATATATATATATATATATATATATATATATATACATATACATACACCAACCCATATTACTCATCAGTTGAATACTTAGTAATTTATTATCAAAACAAAGCATAATAGAGAGATCACCCATAAATGTTTTTTTTTCTAGTTAGTGTGTTTATTTTTCTTGATACAAATTGGCATCAACAGATATTAACTTTCTAAGTGATGCCATAGAAAATTTCAGGTTTTTAAGTACAATGTAAACAGACAGGGAAAAAAATTTTTTTTTTAAATACATGACATAATGGGTGAAAGTGTTTAGACAATTTTCATGGCAAGTGAGAATTGCTACATTTGATTTTCAGTAATGTGAATTAAACTGTTAAAATTGAAGATGTGTGTGTGTGTGTATCAGGTTGGTGCAAAAATAATGACGTAATAATGTCGTTTTTTGACGTATTTTTTAACGTCTAAAAACGACATTATTACGTCATTATTTTTGCACCAACCTTATATATATATATATATATATATATATATATATATATATATATATATATATATATATATAAGGGTGTTCCATTAACTTGGACCAATTTTAAACTTAATTCACATTCAAAATTGGTCCAGGTTATTAAGCAAGAGAGAAGATAATATCAGTAATACAATAAAAAATAAAAAAAGTGTTAAACTTTTGTCAAGAAAAGTCTGTACTATGTGTAGAATGCAAATGATACTAATGATGATGATGATGATGATGAAATAAGGATATTGTCCTCTTTATGTGAGTAAGTGGAAATATGTGCCTATAAGAAAGTTACAATGTAACTCAAGACCTGCAAGTTCTAGTTTATCACTTGATGTGAATAAAGAATAAATTATCACTTTTGAGAAACATCACAATCAACAAAGTGTGATATTTTTAATACAAATATTTCAAAACTAAAATCTTAATAAATTCATATTACTAATACTTGATTTTATGGTAGCATATACCTTGTAAATTATTCCTGCTAAATAGTAGAAAGAATTTTATAAAGTTTAAATTAAATGCCACAGGTGTTTTATTTTGGGGTTTCTTCAAAATTCTATTTTTTGTCAAGTGAAAATTATCTCCAGCTTTGTATAATAGATAGCCCTCCATCTGCCAATAACGTACGACCTATGTAACCATTTTTAATAAAATTATTAGTTCAGATGAATAATATATATCATTTATTATGAAAAAGAATATTGTAATTAATTTCAATATTATAATTATTCATTGTGTGTGTGTGTGTGCATAAAGGTAAAAGACAATAGGAAAACTAATATTAGCTGACGCATTTCATCCAATGTGGATTTTTTCAAGGCAAAAATGAAAATAAATTTATTGAAAACAAAGTAACTATTAACAACAAACAAAATGTCCTTAGCAACTAGAACAATTTAGAAAATGCCATTGTATTGATATTATCAACTGAAAATTACATCAAGTATTTTCACATGTAGAAATATTGTTTTTATTGTTGCGTTGACAGATTCAACCATTTTCTTTTGATTTCTTGATATAGCTGTGTACGTTGGCTTGGGAAAGTAGTAATTCTGTTAGGAAAGGTGATACTAGGAAGAAACCTGGGCATAGATTAATATTTGGATAATATTCAATGGTGGCACTCCTGAGGAGTTTTTTTTTTTTTTTTTTCTTTTTTTTATGAGTGTAGCATTTTTAAAATCAAAATTGGGGTTGAATTTATTTCTATGTATCACTAGTGCATTAGTTATTTTTTGTGAGGTCTCTTTTGTGCTCATAGATGTGATTTTTTAAATTTCTGCTTGTTTCTCCAATATATTGTTAATTTTTACTTTGTTATCAATATTTTCATTTCAGTTTTTGCCTTTAAAAAGTCCACATTAGCTCAGTGTGTTGGCTAATAATACAGTTTTCCTATTGTGTTTTACCTTTATACATATTGTCTTTTTCTACAGGTTAACTCTGAGAAATTATATATATATATATATAATCACTTTAAACATTATTTTTAGTGGATACTCATCTTTGAATAGGCATTCTGTTTATTTGTTAAAGCATACATTTATTTATTTATGTCTACTGGTCTGAATGTATGAGAAAACTTCTTAAAGAAAAATTTTCACTCTCTGGCAGGATTTGAACCTGCATCCCTCAGGGCAGGGAAAGCTACCATTAAGCCCAGCATGCTATAACCATAATAATGGACACACACACATATAAAATAAACTATCTTTATTTAATATCAGATTTAAAAAAAAATATATATAAATAGACTTTGAGCAGGGACTTACCTATAAGGTACTCTTCTGCCCAATTCCCTATATATATATATATATACACGTGTGTGTTTACATATATGCACATATGTTAAATAAGCAATAAATGTTAAAATGAATGCACAAATGTAGGTATATATGTATATATTTAAGGGATGATTGTGAACAAAAATCAACTGTTATATCACAATAATAACCAATGCAATACATGAATTAATGATTATTAATCTTTATATTGTTTTAGAAAGACAATAAAATGGCAAGAATTATAAACACTCCAACTTTGTTTATAGGATGAAAAAAATCCATTATAATGAATACATAGATTATAAGCAAAAATATCGGACAGTCACAATAACAACAGCAATAACAAAGACAAAATATATTCAATACCCCCACCCCTCCAAAAAATTGAGACAAATAAGAAAAAAAAATCCCCCAAAAATCTAAGCATTTTAAGTTCCAGCCAAGATAGATATCATGCAGCAGAAGCAGCAGCATGAAGATAGAGAGTGGAAAATAATAATATAGAGTTAGGGTGAGAGAGAAAGAAATAGAATGATATAGAGGAGGGATGAAAGGGAAAGAAAGTGAATGATATAGAGTAAGGTAAGAGGGAGAGTAGTATAAAAACGTGTGTGTATGTTTGTATAAAAAAAAGTGTTAGAGTTGAGAAAACATTAAGCTGACCAATAAGAACAAGCAACAAGGCCAACATACAAATAAAAATATAAAATAAGAACATGCAGTGAGATAGACATTTTGAAATACTTAGCTAATGTGGATTGTACAAATATATAGAGAATCAGGTAAATGCAAATCAGATTCCAAATATTTGGGTGCTTTTCTGACACGCCTGGAATGAGGGTCTACTATTCATCGACAGTGAATGAAAAAAATACTTAACGACAATACAATCACATGGTAGACACAGCCACTGATACAGGTCATGAAACTTTTTACTCCACAAAAATTAGGCACAAGACAATAGAAATAAAAGGCTGATATTCACACAGTGACAAGATTTATTGATGAATTAACAAAATGCATTTTTTGTTTGAGAAGCCATCATAAAACATTTAGTAAAATTTGTTTTTGAACTATTGTACTCATCCTAAAATTGAAATTTACAGTATGCAGATTTTGGATTATTTTCTTTTATGATCAAGTTTTTTTTGTTAAACATTGACTCAATATGCCAGATAAATTTAATAAGTAATGATTCAAAAAATATTAGGAATATCAAGTTCACTTTAGAATATTTGTTTCTGATGAAACAATCAGATTTTACAAAATGTAAGTTTAAATGAAAATACAAAAAGACATTAGCAGCAGAATTAAAAAGACAGTTAATTTTAAATATGATTTTCCACAATAACTGTATAATGAATTAACATTGACTCACATTAGGAAAAGGATTAACTACAGGATTAATATCTTCATCTTTTAGATCACAAAGTGAGAAGTAAGACAGGATATCAACTAATAATATATGACCTCTATCAGCAACAGAAACATGAATTTTTTAAAAGCAAACAATTATTCCCAGATATATATATATATATATATATATATATATATATATATATATATATATATATATATATATATATATATAAATTACTTTAGAAATCAATTGTAGTAAGAACAATTCAATAAAAATATAAAATTAAGCTGATGGATCATTCTCTTGATTTGGTGGAACAGTTAACCATAACTCTCAGGGTTCAAATCCCAGAGCAGGTAGGCATTACTATTGACTCTTAATATATTTTCTATTATTTCTTTCAATGTTAACATTCATAAAATTATCCTAATTGATTTCGGCCAATAAGTTCTCTGGCCATCTTCAAGTAACATGTTACCAAGGCCAATTAATTATAAATGTAAACATTCAAAAAGCTTTTTCAGTTATAATCAATGATCTTTTTCCAGTGTTATATATTTGATATATTTAATGATACCAGATGACACCCACAAAAAAAAAAAAAAAAAAAAAAAAAAAAAAAAAAAGCACAATATTGTATGTAAAAGTCAAATTTGATTTTTTAGAAATTTTGTACCATTAGTAAAAGGAAAAATTGTCAAAAATATTGGTATAGAAAATTTAAAGAAAAATATTTGTTTGGCATTTCTTTAGTTATATTAAATGACAAGCTAGATTTATGATATATAGAAAAATATATTTCCATGAATAGTCTTTTTTACAGAGATTTGCCACAATATTTGAAACAATTTTTCACACTTCCATTCATTCATTTAGCTATTTTTGATTAAATTATGTTCTTACACCTAATTTTGGAAGGTTTTTATTCAAAAGAAATCATGAAAAAATATTCTTGAAAAACTCCAGAATTTTGATTTTTTTTTTCCCCAACAATATTAATAAAAACAATTCCTTTGTATTTTAAAAAGGCAGGATGTCATCTAATGTCGAATTCTTTGTAGAGATTGGTTAGTATCTTACACATGTTAACCAATCTTCTTCACTCATGAAAAAGATTAGAGATTGCCAGTTGAAATCTAGGAGACTTACAATATCCGACTGATAAATATTTCAGCTATTTTAATCATTTCACTTCCTGAGAGTAAGATTTCTTTATAAACTGTGATTTGTGATCAAATACAAATGATAGTAAAAAGATGAGGATATTAGTTTGAAACAAATTTCTAATACACTGTGTCACAATATTCACATTTTTCTATAATTCTCATGCTGATAAGGGGGTAAACAATAAAGAATTGGAAATGCCAGTCAAAGAAATAAATTCAAAGCAGGATGAGATAATCAGATATTTAGATTCTACAGCTATCTTCCAAGCCTGTCTTGTAGTTGCATCTCAGCAAATGTATCAGTAACAAAAATAAGTTTATCAGTAAAACAAATAATACCTTAAGCAAAATAGACAACTGGTTATTTACAATATTTATATGCAGACTAATATCCTCATCTTTGTTGTTGTTATTATCACAATGTGTTGTCATTGAGCCTTTCAACTTTCATCAGGTACCTGCCAATCCATCAAAATTCCTTGAAGTTTACCCAGATCAGAAAGTACCGAATGAAGGTTGGGGAGGGTTTGCACAACTGCTGAAATGTTATGATAATGGCAACAAAAATGTGGACAATAGTTTGATTGTAAATAATGATAATTCCTCATTCCAGAAATTCAGACAGGGAAATGGTTAATATTTTTCTGTTTTTTATAGCAATAATGATTTAATTCATACTAATCTCATTTAAATTATTTCACATAAACTTTAATGCGGTATAATTTCATTAAATTTAGTGCAGTTACAGATAGTTTCAATAAGATGAGAATAATTTTGAATATTATTTTCATTGTAAATCAAGTATTAATAAAGAGACCCTCAGTTTTTTCCTGAAATTCAAGGATTGAGTTTGCAAATGAAGGCCGTTTTATAGGCAAAGATATCAGTTCAATTGTAACTAGCTTCTTGCGTTTCTCTGAAATTATTTTCAACTACAGATAGGCCTTTCTTAACATAATTATAATGATTTATAAAAAATAAAATCTTTACTTTCATCGATGCCCACTTGCTATGAATATCTAGTTATCTATTTTCACTTATATATGATAAAAATATAGTTTTAAGGTATGCTATATTTATAGGTAAAAGTGCTCAATATCAGAGATAGAGCTTATGTAAATATAAAAGTAGGCACTGAGGCCAACACAGAGGGGTGACAGTATGTTTCATGCTTCAACTCAATCTTCAGGCCTACACACACACACACACATATATATATATATATATATATATATAGGCTGGCCATGTTGCAAGGATGAATGACAACAGAATACCTAAGGACCTCATGTATAGCCAGCTTGACAGTAGACAAAGGACTGTTGGATGGCCATGGCTCAGGTATAAAGACAAGCTAAAGAGAAACCTCTCAGCTGTCAATGTGCCTCATACAAACTTCAAGTGAGTTGCCCAGGGTAGAAATAACTGGAGATATTTGTGCCAGGGTAGTATCAGAAATTTCCAAATCAGTCATATTGACTGGCTAAGAGATGAAAGACAATGGCGAAAAGTGTCATCAAATATTCCTGTTGCTATGTCCTGGGATCCTTGCTGTTGCACAATATTTGGACTTGTATGCAAGTCACTAGCAGGACTGAAGTCTCACATACAATACAAACATTAAAAACTGAATGAAGTTGTTAGGTACTCATATGTCAAAATCAATGGGAGAGGCCATCATATAAATAAACCTTACTGTGAATGTGTAGCCACATTCAAAATAAACATTACATTAGTCCAGTTAAGTCCTAAAGGATGAAACACATAACACAAAATCTTTTTCCATATTGTCATAGATTTCCCTAAAATATATATATATATATATATATATATATATATATATAAGCAGTGTTAATTTTTGTCTATATTTCTGAGATGAAGTATTGTAATTATTTACATTATTTATGTTGTTCTGACTGTTGTCCTCATCTTTATTGTCATGTTCATGATGTTTCAGCTGTTGTACACTCTGGGCTTCTTCAGGTGATTGGAATTTCGAACTGAACCCTTTATTTCATCCACTAGGGTAGACTGTTCTAGTTCCACATGCCATGCATCTTCTGGATGTCTCATTTATCTCCCTTTAATTCAACTTTCCAAGTTTTTGTTCACCCCTGCCATAGCCAGGTACTGAACTCACAACTCTTTGGCTCAAGTTACTGGATCCAACCGATCTTTTCATCTATTGGGCTATGTGTTCTCTAAAGAAGTATGGCACATAGAACTAGAACAATCTACCTCGGTGGATGAAATAAATGATTTAGTTTGCAATTCTAGTCACCTGAAGAAGGCCAGAGTGTACAATGGCCAAAAACTTGTGAACAGGACAATAAAGATAAGGACAACAGTCCGAACAGTGTTAATTTTTGTATTTTAGATTTTGAGATTTCCCAAATGGGATAAATCAGGCCCCTTTTGACTTGCGATATAATTTTAGTTTGGGTAAATATAGATGCAAATCTATATGAATTCAGGTCCTAGAGAATTATAAACAGATACGAGTTTTTGGTTTTGTTTTTCTCAGTGAGAAATAACTGAGTGTAATTCTCTAGAAACTAAAACATTTTCTTTATTTCTAAATCAATATGATGACATGTGAGCCTGTAAATTCTCTTTAATAACTTTATTATCATCTCTCCATAAAGTATAAATAAAAAGTAGTTTTTATGTTAATCTTAATTAAATGGTTCTCTATATAATAGGCACAAAGTACATAGAAATACTTTCTTCTATTACTTTGATGTCACCAAAATTATACTAGATTGATATAGAAATCAGAAGAGGAATCTTCATTAAAAGTGAAATATTTTATGAAAAGTTGAAATAGACACAGCAACCTTTCAACTATGAATGATTTAGTAGGAGTGATAATGTTGAAAAAGTAATCAAATTTATTGTCATTTTTCAGTATCTTTTTTTTTAAAGCCAGCAACAAATAGCAATAGTACCTTCCTTTTTTTTTTTTTCTTAATTGGGGTGAGAGTTAATGAAATGTAAACAACTGATCATAATTAAAAATATAATAATAATAATAATAATATATATATATATATATATATATATATAAATTTGATTGAAAATATATATATATATATATAAAAATTTGATTATATATATATAAAAATTTGATTGAAAATATATATATATATATATATATATATATATATATATATATATATTGATGTGTGTGTGTGTATATATATATATCTGAGATGAGGCATTATGATTATTTACATTATTTGAACTGTTATCCTTATCTTCATTGCCATATTCACAACATTTCGGCTGTTGTATGCTCCGGCCTTCTTCAGGTAATTGGAATTTTGAACCGAACCCTTTATTTCGTCCACCTGGGTAGACTGTTCTAGTTCCACATGCCATGCTTCTTCCCGATGTCTTAGTTATTTACCTTTAATTCAACTCTTCAAGTTTTTGTTCACCACTGCTGTGGCCTAGTACTCACAACCTTTTGGGTCTAGTCACTGGATCTAACCAACATATTTATACACTGGTGAACCAAAGCTAAGAGAGTTGAGTTTAAAGGAAGATAACTGAGACATTCAGAAAAGACATGGAACTAGAACAATCTACTCTGGTGGACGAAATAAAGGGTTCGGTTTGAAATTCCAATCACCTGAAAAAGGCTGGTGTGTACAACAGCTGAAACGTTCTTAATATGGCAATGAAGATGAGGATAATAGTCCAAATAATATATATATATATATATATGAAAATTTCTCCGAATTAATCAGTAGAGAGACAATATTTATGAATAAAAATGACAATAGGAAAACTGGTAATTGCTGACGCGTTTCGTCCAATGTGGACTTTATCAAAGCAAAATACGAAAATGAAATTAAATGAACAAAGTAACTAATAAAAACAAAAACAGAATGTACCTAGCAACTGGAATGGAGAGAAACGCTATTTTCATATTTTTAACTGAAAAATAACGTCAGTAATTGTCACGTGTGGAGAATATTGTAATTATAATTGTGTTGATGTATTCAACCATTTTCTTTTGATTTTATGAATCTGTTGTGTATATTTGTTTGTAAGAGCATTAATTTTGTTAAGAAAGGTGAAATAGGGAAAAAACCTGGGCATATTTGGGTAGTTTACTATGGCGGCACTCTCCAGAATTTTCCTTCTGAGTGAGTTATTTTCTTTTTTTATGAGTGTAGCATTTTTAAAATCAAAATTATGGTTGAATTTATTTCTATGTATGACTAGTGCATTAGCTAAGTTGTTTTTTGTGAGGTCTCTTTTGTGCTCATAAATGCGTTTTCTCAAACTTCTACTTGTTTCTCCAATATATTGAGAGGAACAGTTTTGGCAATTTATTCTATAAATGCCTGCTCCAGAAATATTAGTGCTATTATTGTTTGAAGATCTTAGTATATCCATAATGGTTTTGGAAGTGTTTGTGACTATTTCAAGATTATTTAGATGGGATAGGTTATTCTGGATAGTGGACGTGACAGAATTGGTCGGTAGTATTATGTATCTGTTTTCATGTGATTTACTATTGCGGATTATGTTATTAGTCTTGTTGCGGTTGTATATTTTGTATGCCTTTCTTCTTGCGCTGTGAACTACCGAAATATTAATCTACGCCCAGGTTTTTTCCCTATTTCACCTTTCTTAACAAAATTAATGCTCTTACAAACAAATATACACAACAGATTCATAAAATCAAAAGAAAATGGTTGAATACATCAACACAATTATAATTACAATATTCTCCACACGTGACAATTACTGACGTTATTTTTCAGTTAAAAATATGAAAATAGCGTTTCTCTCCATTCCAGTTGCTAGGTACATTCTGTTTTTGTTTTTATTAGTTACTTTGTTCATTTAATTTCATTTTCGTATTTTGCTTTGATAAAGTCCACATTGGACGAAACGCGTCAACAATTACCAGTTTTCCTATTGTCATTTTTATTCATAAATATATATATATATATATATATATATATATATGTAACAAAATGCAATCATAGTTGGCGAATTACAACTGTGATAAAGCTGGTAATTAAAAGTGCTTAATACAAAGTAGAGCCTATAGAATGTAAGATAAATAAAGAATAAGAAATAAAACTGAGCCAACTCAAGTTTTACCTTCAAAATTGAAGGATCATCAAGCCAGGTTCAATAAAGATAAAAATTGAATTTGTAATGATGATCCTTCAATTTCGAGTGTGAAGCTTGAGTTGCTTCAGGTTTTTTTCTTCTTCTACAATTATCTTCCATTATATATATATATATATATATATATATATATATATATATATATATATCAGTGGAGAATTTTCTAGCTAATGGAATTGATAATTTTTTTTTCTTTTTTGATGAAAATAGAATAAATATGACAATGTCTTGTATAAATGAAGGTGAATGATGAGTGAAAATGTAGGTAACAGCTTCAATGTTGTACACAGGGATGAACAGTATTGTGGTGGGTGTGTGTTATAAAGGTGTTGAAGTACTTACTGGGAGGTGAGCCTACGTTATCACTGTCAGACAGCGGTGGACTAATGGTGCAAGTGCTGCTCTCCATGGTAGGAGAGGAACGACATTTCTTTTTAAATGAACGGGGTTTTCTTCTAAGGAGTAGCTCATCACCTGTGCCCTCACTGCCTTCTGAAGGCGACTGGCTGCGAACTGGTGGGGAAGAAGAAAAAAAAAGATATATGTGTAAGACTTACCTGGAGCAACTAGTGATCTACAACACACACAAGTGCACGAGGAAGGTGTGTACGTAGTTGTGTCAGTGATATATATTTGTATGTGTGTAGTTAGATGCACATATGTGACTGTGCATACTGGTGTGTGTGTTTTGGTAAGTGTCATAACACACACACACAGGTGCATGCACAAGGGGAGTGTTATCAGAAGAAAAATGTGGACAGATTTTTGGTGTGGTATTTTATACAAGATGGAAAAGACAAGGGGAGATAAGCATGCAGGCCTTGTACTAATAAATGATAGCCAAGGACTTTCAGAATGGAGTAAAAGGGGGTTTACAGAACCAAAAAGCTATAAGAATCTCTTTTTTTTTTCTTAAAGAAAAAAATATCAGAAACCTTAATGAGATGGAAAAGGAACTGAAACAAAGAATCTTTTTGATCAAATACTAAAGTATAATTATGTTGATATTGTAAGAAGAAATGTACATAAAAATTTACATGTATAGAGTGAATCAAAATCAAGGTGGATTTAAAAAATAGTTTTGTGTATAGCATTACACACACAATGTCAGGATATGAACATAAAGTATATCTAATTTATACAGGAAATGAAAAATAAAACAAAAAAAAACAAACTCCAAAATCAAGAAATATTTGTGAAAACCAATGCAAGAAACCAAAAACAATAAATGGAAAAATTACATATAGTTGGGTGGAGTACCTTTGGGTAGTAAGAAAGGGTGCACTAAAAATTCTTCGCTTGACCCACTTTCCAAAAATCTAAACAAACATCAGGATTTATTTTGCAATCCTTCTTGTTGGAGTTGAGAATTTTTCAGCACTTTCTCATATGTGCATGTACACACACACATACAAATGATGTTATCCAAAAGTTTGGAAATGTGAATAAACTGATCAATCTGTTCCTCAGTTGTCCAGTGTTTTCTGTGTCTCACTGGATATTTCAAACATCAAAATTACTTCACTAGACTTTTTGAATTTAAGCACAGGACTAGACTGTCATTGATATCTCCTCAATTTATAGTTGAGCTGGCTAGATGTAGCCATAAATTCTATGCTAATAGTTTTCTTGCACTTCTTGCTTGTGGAACTCCCTTCTGGCTCCAGGCTTTTCAACCAAATTTAATGTGCAAAAATTTAAATGTAATATCAATCTCCAGTCCACCTGATTATTCTTTCCACTTCCCGTTAATTATCAAAGTTTCTGTTCCTAATTCTTTCACACCCAGTGTCTTAGTGGCTTTATTGCTATTTAAAAAAAACAAAAAAAAAAACAAAAAAAAAACACAGTAATATATGTCTACCAGCCTAGATGTCAAAAATCTTAATGAAGGAAATGAGCTCTCATCAGGAATTAAATATGTATTTCCTGTTCAATTTGGGAAGCTACTTTCAAGCCAAGCATGTTTTGCCATTAAGCAATTGGGAGCAATCACAGCAAAGTAGGTCTCATCTACCCTATTTAAGAAATACACACCTCTTGTTAAGACATTTCAAAGTCTACATCTGCTAATTTTATTATCATACCCAAAACAAAGTAATTCTTTTAAAAAACAATGGATTTTTTTAATTCAAAATAGTTTTTTCTATATAATAAATGTGAATGTTGGTGTGTCACACTTTTTCAATTAAAGGGACACAACTCTCTAACTTTCTATAGCTCATGTTACAGAAATTTTGGATTCCCAAGTTTTCATTACTGCCATTGTTATTGGCAATTTTTTGACTCAATTTTTTGTATGATAATTTTTATAACTTGGAAATAAATTTGGAAATAATTGAAATTGTGAAATCCAGTGAAAATCACCCATGAAATAAAAATAATTGTTTGTACAGAAAGTAAAGACCTACACACATTGTCTTTAAATTAAGTGGTGCCAGAAGAATTATTGTTGAACTTTTAAAAGGTAAGCTTAAATATTAATGCAATATTTAAATGCAGCAATCAATTTTGAGTTCTTCTGTAGTTTATTGTTGTCTATTGCATACGGCAATTGTATGCCTTGCAAAAAAAAAAAAAAAGAAAGAAATCTCTGCCAATAGAGGACCAGATTGGAATCAAAAGGGCCAAGACTGCAGTGAAGAAAAGAAAGACCTGTGAAAATGAAAATTCAGATCAAACAGCAGCCAGCAAAGATTCCAATGCTAAGAATATGCAAAGACTTAGGGACTCTCAAACTCCTAAACAAGCTGAAGTTTCAATAAAGGGCCCTCCGCAGGAGCTAGCTTAAATGCCGCCTGATAGAGTGGCTTCTAAGCTAGTATTACTATAAATGTTATATTTTGCTGTCACACATATTTGGGTAGACATTCCAGTTTTTTTTTTTTTTTTTAAACAGTGACTTTAATAGACATAAACTTCAAAATTCCCAGTTTGTAAATAGGATAAATGAGCTTTACTTTGTTATAATAGTTTTCAGTAGTATGGTAAAGCACACTTGGCTTGAAAGGGCTTTTCCAGATTAAGGGAATACAGGTTGGTTTTTGTTGGGAAACATTTTCTTTTATAAAACTTTCAATCTCTTAACAAAGGATTAAAAAATTCCATTTATATATATATATATATATATATATATATATATAAATGTAAATCTATTTAAACTTAGTGGGTGAAAAACGTGGATAGCACAATTTTCAAATAAATTGGCATCCGAGGAAAAGTGGGAAAGAAAGAACCAGAAACCTCCAAACAGGGCGAAAGAAATCGTCCATTACCTTAAATTTCTGGTACAAAGAAAAAAAAAAAAAAAAACAGTGAGTAATAAGTTAAAACAAAGAGTGCTCAATACACTAACTAGAGCAAAAGTAAAATAAATAAATCCTAATGAGCCAGGTACTACCTACCTAGGTATCACCACATGGGATCATTTAGGAAAGACACATATATAAAAAGATGGATTAAAATAAAAGAGATAAAAGAATAAAAAAAGGACAGAAATTTGATACAGAATTTAAAAAAAACAAAAAAAAAAACAAAAAACAAAACAGGAAAGAGAAATTACAATTATGCCCTGACGAATGCATTAAAGTTTATAATGAATGAGAAAAGATGAGATTTAGAATATTTAAAGTGATCAAGAAATACTATTAATGTCAGTGTGACATAAAAATAATCATAAAACCTATGAAAAAATATAGAAAAAATAAAAACAATTAAGTATAAGAACAAATTAGTGTACGTCTATATAAATTGACAAAAATATTTTCAATGTACAAAATATATTTACAAAAACAGATTTAAGGATCTAATACAAAATAAATAAAAGGGAAAACTAAAAAAAATATAAAATTCACAATGGCGAATAGAGTTTATATTTTTCTTATAAAACACAGTAGATATTTACAGTAATGAATAAGTTATCCAAGAAGTAACAAGCAAAAATATTAAGAAAAAGAAACAAAAAAACATTGAAATATGAAATAAAATAAAAGCAATACAATACAGTAATATTTACCTGGATGACAAGATGAAAGCAAAGAAAAACTATTTACAAAACTGACAAGAAATTAGAAGAGTAAGTAACATATATGCAAAATAAATAAATAAATAAATACAAAATAAAAAGACAAAACCCAATATATAAGTCTTATTAAGAAGGATGTCAAAACAGAAAGACAATGTTTACAAAAATCTAAAACCAAGGGAAAGGTAACAAACAGCAATTCAAAAATAAAATAAATGCAATTGAAACAAATTTAAGATTCAAAACAAAAATTAACAAGATTTAGAGAAGGCAAAAAATTAAACAATACAGGAAGGAAAATAAAAGAAAGAATTAAAATAGAAAAGAGAATTAGAAAACAAATAGAGATATAAATTCCAAATTCACAAATCAAAATAAAAGGCACAGATTTGTAGATGAAAACTCAGACATGAAGTGGAAACAAGGAGGAAATAATGCAAAAGCTAAAATGATAAACTTAAAAAGGAACGAGGATGCAAAAACGGTTACAAAAGACTCACAAAGGGTATAATGAAGAAATGCAATGGACTAAAGACATTTAAAAAAAAAAAAAAAAAAAAAATGTAAGAGTTATCCATCAACAATGATTTGAAATTCCACACTACAAGAGCAAAAGAATAAAAAAAACAACACCAAAGCTATAATTACCTGGTACCCATACTAAGTCTGGCAGGCCATAATGTTTGTGTTTCTGCTTGTCTGCATTATCAAGTAAGATAAAGATAAAGATGAGTTGAATGAAGTAAAGAGGAAAGAAGAAAACTTGATAATGAAACTCAAGTGACAAACCAGGCTCAAAAAAAAAAAAAAAAAAAAAAAAAATATATATAGTGGGGAGAGCAAATAGTCCAGGAATAGGGGAGATGAATAAAATGAAAAGGAGAAAATTAAAGATGTTTAATAATTCTTATAATGTTCTGGTCAATATGGAAGAAGCAATTAGTTCACATTTGTTAAGCCGATTTGTAGACAGATGGTAAACTTGTCAATCTAATCCAGTTTTCTGAAGAGAACAGTAAAAACTATCTTCAATGGTTACACAAAATTGAAAAAAAGGCTTCATTCCAATCAGAATTTGACCAGAAAAAAGACAATACCTGATAATCAAAATCTTTTGAAAATTTAGCTCTTTCTCTGCTGCCATGGTTATATTTGCTTACTAAACAAACTGATAAAAACATTAAGCACATTAAACTGTTGCCAGACCTGAATGGGAAAACAAAAAAATAAACAAATGCAGAACAGCCATGAAAACAGAGATCACTGGTAATTCCTAGTAGCTTGCTAAACAAATATTATCTGGTCACTGTTAATTTACTATACTTAAATATTATAGCTTGCTGATAATTTGATGAGAGATTTATATGAAGGTACAAGATTATTAACATATGCGTGTGTGTTTTGGTAGTTACTCTTTTGTAAAGATGTTTAGCGGCTATGATCACTATTACCAAACATCACTTTTTTTTTATTTAAAATATACTTTTTCTTTCTCAACAACAGCAAAGTAATTTTAAGCCATTATTATTTTTTAGTTCAAGAAAATTTAAAACATGAAAAAAAAAAAAAAAAAAGCATTTAAAAATATTCAGTCTCTAATAGTTCCAAATTGAAGCTAGTGTCAGCACTTTTCTTCAAATGTATCAGTATTTTTTTCTTTCTTTCTTTCTTTTTTTTGTTGAAAAGATTGTCAAATTAAGCATATTTTTAATCCAGATTTTGCTGAATGAATAGAAAATTTGATTTTCTACACTAACATCTTCATCTCAGATCAACAAACAATATTCACATTGGTGCATTGAATGATTCCTATATAAAGCTTAAAAACACTGATTAGGAAAACTGGTAAGAAACAATTAAATTTACAGAATTCTATAATGGTCACACACACACATATATATATATATATATATATATATATATATATATATATATATATATATATTGCATGATAATTTTTTTCATAAGTTTTCTGTTATGTAATTAAATAGTTTCAAGGAACCATTATAAAATTCTAAATTTAATATAAATTGTATGCTTCAATACAATTTTCAAACCAGGATTTGAAAGTTACACTGAAGCATGAAACTAAGAGTCGCCATACAGTGTTTGTTTCTATGTCCACACTGTCTATATCTGTAAATGCTATCTCTGACATTGACCATTTTTCTCCTAAAAATATAGAAAATTCTAAACAATGAATTCATACTGTAAAATAATAATAATAATAAACATAGTTCAATTTGAAATTCCCTGTAGGTTACCCTGATCGACTTACACCTGATGAAGGCCGGGGAGAACAGAGGTCAAAACATTGTGATAACATCAACAAAGATGAAGACAATAATCTGCCTGTAAATAATGTAAATAAACTAAGTTTACTTCCCATGTTTATGCAAGAGTTATTTCATTCTTGAAAAAATGTAAGCATCCATTTATGGAAAACATAAAAAAGGCAAAATGTTACATTTTTCTTATTGAAAAATATCACCAGAATCACACAAAAAATGTATTTTTTGTTTATTATCAATAATTTTATCTTAAAGCATAACTAATTTTTACAGCCATTATCTTCAAGTCATGCCTCTTACATCAACAAAAGTTACTAAATAAAAAATATACAAAGATTTTTTTCTTGCTGAAAAGATTGTCAAATTAAGCATATTTTTAATCAAGATTTTGCTGAATGAATAGAAAATTTGATTTTCTACACTAACATCTTCATCTCAGACTATGAAAATAAACATCTAAAAATATTATAGGATCCAGATCCTATATTGTTCTGAAAACTTCAAAAATGAAACAAAAACATAGGCTCCAAATTTAATTACACAACTAACGTAATTTGATTGGTTCAAAAATATCACATCATGTCATCAACTATGCACGTCTGACCTTAATTTGACTTGATCAAAGGTACAGTTGCGCCTAAATTTTAAAACATTTTCTGGAGCCTATCATGTGACTTATAATGCTTATATGTACAACAATTAAGAAACAGAAAGTGGGGAAAAATCAGCCAAAAAAGCTACACACTACATGACAACACTCATCATAAAATAACTGAAGTCCAGACTATAAGTTAAAAATCCTTTTTAACATAACCACAGTCTATTTCCTTCATTCAATGCCAACTAAACTCCCGTCGGCAAACAATGAAGCAACACTCAAATGCCAAGCACAACATAAGTCACAACCACGCACACACATTTTCAAGAAACTTTGAACTGTTTATTTTGAATACAAACAATATTACATTGAACTGAATTTTTCCAAATTCACGCAAATTACCCTACAATTTACAATCTATCAAACTGAAACATTACCTCACATAGAAAAATCTAAAAAGACAAGTTTATTTCACCATTTTAAACAACATTCATAATTATTGTTTTGTACATTTGTTATGTAAAAATCTGTTTATTTGTACAATTTCTTTTGTCTGAATTTTCTTGTTCCTTCTTCTTCTTGTTATTATTATTTTGTGGCATTGTGTCTCATATAAATTAGTGAGGGCAACTGACCCTCACAATATAAATGTATAAAAGAGTGAATGAGAAATCTTTGGTAAGAAGAACTGGAATGGATAATCAGGATAAAATATACAAAGATTGTAACCATAAATAAACAGAATCATTTTAATTATGACCTGACTAGGTAGGAATAAAAAAGTCACTTTGTTGAAATTTGTGTTGTATTTGAATAGAATGGAATTATTAAAGTTACAAATATTATTTACATTTACACACAGACTATTGTCCCCATCTTTGTTGATTCTATCACAATGTTTTGGTTGTTGTGCTCTCTGGCCTTCATCAGGTAGCCATCAGGGAATTTCAAACTGAACCCTTTATTTAATCTATGGTCGGGTAGATTGTTGTAGTTCCACTGCTCATGACTAGGGAGATTGAATCTAGTTCTTATTTAGTTACTGATTACCTTGTCTCAACTAAGTCCAGGTCCACGCTGACCAATACAAAGAAAATAAACATCTAAAAATAACTCAACAACAAAGATGACCACAATAGTTCCACATGTAAATAATGAGAATTCCTCATCCCAGAAATTCAGACATAAAATACAAATATTTGAAAACTGAATTTAATAGATTAAAAATAACTGTTAGCTTTTAGTAAGGCAATAACCAAATGTACAAATAACCAAATGAGTTTTCAATGACTATTTAGAACATGCAAATGAACTTCTTAAGAATGTATTGAACAGGGTAGTAGCTTTCAATTAAAAAAATATAATACAAGGAAGAGTCCTTGCTATAGAAATATGAACCGATTTAAAAACAAACAAAAAAAAACTGAATTTTAAAGAACATTAATGGGAAAATGATAAATAAACTTTTATATATCAAGAACAATTTTAGGAAAATCTATGACAAAGGGGAAAAGTTTGTCCTTTACCCTGATAAAGTTATAAAGGACAGAATGAATCACACAAAAACTTTTTCCACTTTGTCATAGATTTTCCTAAAATGCTATCAAAGATTGTTTTACTTGAGTTTCAGCTTTTTCACAAGGTTTGATGAGAAGATTTTTCTTTTTTTTTCTTTTAATAGACACTTACAATGTTACACAGTGAAACCTTGCATCCTAGTAGCTTTATTGCCTTGCTTGAGGTGAAATGATTAAAAAAAAAAAAAAAAAAAAGAAATTGAATGAGAGTACTTGGAATTAAGATTAAAGTCAAAAGGGGTTTTGGTATATACACATCAACATGGGTCATGCAAGCTTTCTTATGACAGTTTTATGGAAAATGATTATCTAAGAGTTAGAATAGTATTATTTTCTTGGGAGTGTGGCCGGGGGTGGGGGTGGGGTTGGTGGTGAATGCTTTATAAAAAAAATATGCAATTTTTACCCACCAAAAATTTATTTGACAAACAAAATGAAAAAATAAAACAAAAACAAACAAAATAGATACGCAAGATTAGTATTTACGGGTGAAAAAATTCCAAATTTTTAAAGATTCTTTCTTTGGGGACAGGGAAAGAAGAGGAAGAAAAGCATTTACATGCTGACCAGATCAGGGCAATACAATCAGTGAACCAATATAGATGAAAATATATTTGTGGAGGGAGAGAGAGGGAGAGAGACTGCATCAGCAGTAGTAAGAACAGCAGTATTAGTAGTGCAGCCAAACCAGCAAGAGAGTAAGTCAGCTTTGAGAAGAGACCAAAGAGTAAAAGTTGCAAATCATGCCCAGAAAAAACCAAGAGTCAACTGTTTGGTGAAAAATAAAAACAGATAATAGGAAAGGCAAGGAGAAAAACAAAGAGTTTTGTTTTTTCTATGAATTAAAACAACTTAAAAAGGATTTTAGACAAAAGTCAATTCAAAATTTGCTAAGACGTTTAAAAGAAGGAAGAGATTTTGATGTTTGTTTACTTTAAATTTTTGTTAGCTTGAAATTAAAAACTTTATTGCATATAGTTATGTATTTATCCACACACACAAGGTTTGCATGTATGTGTGTGTTAAAATACACAATGTATAGGGTGCAGCAGGTATTTGAGAACACACATTTAGTGGCCATAAATGAAAGAAGATCCAACATAATTTTAGCATTCTCACTTCTCTTTAAGGTGTATCAAGTGCCTTAACATGGCAACTTCCAATCTGACACAGAAAATGAAAAGGTATGATAAGTTGATGGCACTAGTCAGTGTCTTGAATGTGTCCAGTCCTTCATGTTCAAGTTAAGGAACAAACTGGAGGCCTCTGATGGGTCTGTGTCATCCATGTCCAAGAGAAAGAAACAGAGCTACTTATAGTGATATATACAATGTTCCTGTTTCCTGTGATGGCCCTTGGGCTCATGAGCAATAAAGGCCATGCCATACCACACTTCTTCCCACAGGGCTTCAGTATCAAGGACACCACCTTCATGAAAATGCTGGACAGTAATCAAACCCTGGACTTAGCAGGTGGACCAGTGGAGACTGTAAACGTTCCAGCAGGACTGTGTTCTTGGATGTGGCTGGCTGAAAATTTTCATAAACATGTGACCTCCTAGTTCTCCTGATTTGAATCTCCTCTGTTTTAAAAAAAATCAACATATGGGACATTTTTGAGAAGGCAACCAACCACCAGCCTCAAGGACCATATTGAAGGCTATCATCATGAACATGATGGCCAACATGAATAAGTACCACCCCTAATTAAGGTAGTCACTTTTGAGATTACACTGAGGCTCCATTTTTATCTATTTTTTTTTCTATTTGATATTGAACATGTATAAAAAATTTTTTCTTTGTTTTTGAAAATATAATGAACTATTTTTTCTTTATATAATAATGTTCTCAATTACCTGATTCATTTTGTATAATTTATGTTCATTTCATCTATGTGTATGCACATATAAATATACATACAAAGATACAGAAACTCAAAGATTATATACACTTTGCATGCATATTATATACTGACACACACAAAGTAATAAGTTTGAGTTCATAAAGCAATCCTAGTTTGAGTAGAACAATAAAACTGCAAAGAGAAATGGTCACCTGGTGAGTAATCAAATACGAATGCTAACCATTGTTCCAAGGCAACTATATACATGAAAGTAATAGTTTTATCTCTCTGAATATTTTTGGTGTTGTAATGAAAATACATTATGTGTCTACTCAACAGAAATAGCCAGTCTTGTTAATAATCATGTGATCAGTTTTTGACAAGCAAAGTACAAGATACACAATTGCAAAAGAACAAATATACAATGATTTTCTTTTTAAACTAAGACCCCCCCACACACACTTTTTTTTTTTTTATTAAAATGTAACTTCTGATCCAGATTAGGTTCCCAAAAATGCTGACAGGAACAAGTATACATTTATAAATGAACATTCTTCTGAAATTATAGGATTTTGAAAAATCTCTAAGCATGCTAAATAAACTTACCAACAGAAATAAGAACTTGGATAGCTTAAAACCAACAGGGAAATTAGTTAGTTACCATTATAAAAGACAGAATTAGTAAGATTAAAAAAAACAACCTTCAATACACCTAACAAAAGTAAACAGTCCTAAAAATTCCTTTTTCCAGCAGACAACATTAAAGGAATGAAAAAAATGGATTAATAGTTTTGCTAGATTTTTTTCGTTTTTTAACAACAAAGATCATCTTTTTGATATCATAGAAAATAATTATAAAGTTCATAAATTCTTATAAAAGCGAGAAATTGAGAAAACCTTTGCTCACACAAGGGAAACATTTTTGAAACTTAGTAATTTTTAAAAATCTGTACATTATTATCCAATTGTTTAAGTTCCGGTAATTAATTTATTTGTTTATTTTTATTTTTTTATGAATAATTAATTATGCCAGGCAAAGATTTTTAAAATTACTTCAGAAATATATGGTCTGATGGAAAAGTATATTTTATTTTTAATCTAAAAAAATTCAACAAACATTGACTAAAGGCAGATTAGAAAGAGAGAGAGAAAGAAAGAAAAAAAAAGAAGAAGCATCTAGGAACACAAAAATCCAGTTGATGATGAAATAGAGTTGCACTGACTTTTTTTTTCATTTTCTTTTCTTTCTTCTGATTGTCTTCTGGGTTTTCTGTCTCTCTGGAGTCCAATATTCATACATGCATAGAGAAATTAGGCAGGAGGCAGCAAGCAATGTAGCGAGAGGCAGAACCAGAGCCAAAGGGGGATTTTGTGGACTCACCTCGGTGGTAAAAGTACCCCTGCAAATGCCTCTCATCAGGTTCTAAGGTCATGTAGATATCATCATATCTTTGAGTGTGGTGCATTTTGTACGGGGTGGGGTGACGATTCACTCTATAGCCAAAGCTAGACATTCTATCTCGTTCTAAAGAGCTGAATTCAGAGTCTTCAGAATCAGTGGTGCCAAAGACTTTCCAAATGGAAGAAGAAGAAGAAAAAAAAAAAAAAAAAAAAAAAAAAACAAAATAAGAATTTTGTGGACAATTCAGTGGAAGTTATCTGCCCCTGAATATGTCCAAAATGATGACCTCGGTGATTGATGAGTTGCCGAATTAAAATCTCATGATCAGAATGAAATGAGAGAAATGCATAAATAGGGGTGAGAATTTAAAAAAGGTTTTAGAAATTATGTTTTGATAATGGAAGAACTTAAAAAGAAAAGGAAGAAATTGATAAAAGCTTTTCTTGGAAAATCTGATCAAATTTGTTTTGCTTTAGTCATGATCCCATATCAGATAATAAATATTGGAATATAATTATTTAATCTGTGCATTCTATACATATTGATATCACACACAAATCTGGAGGGTGGGTAAGTTCTATTAAAAAAAGCATTTTATAAACAACAAGAATCAGAATCCAATCAAATAATTTGTTTGTTCAATAATTATTCTTTGAGTTTATATGAAAAACCTAGTTAGTTCAAAAATATTAAATCTAACTTTTAACTAAAAATTAGTTCAGTTATCAAAATTACTGAAAACTGAATTTTTCCTTTTCAGAAGGTATTTTATATATATATATATATATATATATATATATATATATATATATATATATATATATGGTCATGAAAAGACCTAATATCTGTAAAAACAAAATCTACTTTATGCTTTCTAATGACTCTTGTAAACAAATGAGGACCTAATCCAAAGGTCTGTGCTAAAAATTAATTTTCAAATACATATATTTGTAAGTTTCAAAATTAGCTGTCAAACAAACTTACAGTTGAAGAAAAAAAATACTTATTTAAAATTTACTTTCAAATTAATAGATAAGTTTGGAAGAAGAAACAGCCAACAGATATTGTATTAAGCATCTATTAGCATTTGTTTCTTCTCACACAAAATTATATTTCAGTAACAAACAATATTTAAATCTGACAATTAGATATAACAACATAGAGAAAGAAATTTGCCAATATATTTCTTTAAATAACTCTAGAATTAATGAGCAAGGACAAACATGTGATTGGTATTTTAAAAAAGTGTAAAAATAACAATGAGAATTTTGAAAAAAAAAAAAAAAAAAAATGATAGATTGCTGATTGCAATGATCTTTGGTAGTGGATGAGGAAAAAGTAGCCATGATTGAAACAGTTGATATTCAGATTCCTTAAAACTTAGGCAATGTTAATATACCACTTTTGTCCATCAGTATATTTCTTATATTAAACTTTTTCACATTGCAATATTATTTTTTATTATGTCTGATGTCTTTCATTAATAATGGTTTCAAATATATATTCCATAATGTTCAAGGTCAGATAATTTTCAATGTCAAATTACAATGATTCAGTATTAATTTTAAATATTATCAGAGAATTGTATTTATTTCTTATATGAATGTATTGAAACACTTTTTACATCAAAATGAATCTATGTATTAGGAAAATTTGTTTTCACTGAAAGAAGCAATATATTTTCTTTGGTTTCAAATAAGAAATATCAATTATTTATATATTTATAACTCCAGAAATATTAGAAATATAGTTTGAAATGTAAGGAAAGAAAAGAAACACTAATCTTCAATCTCACTGAGAAAACTGAATCTGATTAGGATAGTGTAGTGTCATCAACACGTGTAGTATTTGATTTTCATTCACACGACTGTCACCTTCATTGAGTCTTTCAATCTGATTAGGATAGTGTAGTGTCATCAACACGTGTAGTATTTGATTTTCATTCACACGACTGTCACCTTCATTGAGTCTTTCAATCTGATTAGGATAGTGTAGTGTCATCAACACGTGTAGTATTTGATTTTCATTCACACGACTGTCAACTTCATTGAGTCTTTCAATCTGATTAGGATAGTGTAGTGTCATCAACACGTGTAGTATTTGATTTTCATTCACACGACTGTCAACTTCATTGAGTCTTTCAATCTGATTAGGATAGTGTAGTGTCATCAACACGTGTAGTATTTGATTTTCATTCACACGACTGTCAACTTCATTGAGTCTTTCAATCTGATTAGGATAGTGTAGTGTCATCAACACGTGTAGTATTTGATTTTCATTCACACGACTGTCAACTTCATTGAGTCTTTCAATCTGATTAGGATAGTGTAGTGTCATCAACACGTGTAGTATTTGATTTTCATTCACACGACTGTCAACTTCATTGAGTCTTTCAATCTGATTAGGATAGTGTAGTGTCATCAACACGTGTAGTATTTGATTTTCATTCACACGACTGTCAACTTCATTGAGTCTTTCAATCTGATTAGGATAGTGTAGTGTCATCAACACGTGTAGTATTTGATTTTCATTCACACGACTGTCAACTTCATTGAGTCTTTCAATCTGATTAGGATAGTGTAGTGTCATCAACACGTGTAGTATTTGATTTTCATTCACACGACTGTCAACTTCATTGAGTCTTTCAATCTGATTAGGATAGTGTAGTGTCATCAACACGTGTAGTATTTGATTTTCATTCACACGACTGTCACCTTCATTGATTCTTTCAAGTGATAACTTTATGACAAAAAAAAGATTAACTTTATTTAAATATTTAGAAGATTCCCTACAAATTGATTCAATTACTTTTGTCAATGAGATCAAAATTTGAAATAATTTTTACTGAAAAGGAAATATTTAAATTCTTATAAAAGGCGTTCCATTTCATCACCACAGTGAAGAATGTGGGGAAAACACATCAAAAAGGGAAATGTGGGAAATTAAAATTCCTGGATCAAAAATGAAGTCAACAAGTGTTTAATAATAACTGCCACTAACGAAACTATGTGGCTGTAAAAAAAAAAAAAAAAAAGTTAATTTACAAAACAACCAACATCCTTTTTGCCTACCTGTGCCTAAAGTAAACAACATAATATAGTTTCTTTTGGTCTGTCTGTAAACAAAGTAATTGTGAAAATGAAAGTTTTAGGCATATTAACATTGAAATAAGTCATGTAAATACAAGAAGTAAATTTCAACACTTAATTTAATTGCTTTGATAATTCTATAAATTACTATTTTTGCTGCATTTCTCCTTTCTGTGATGCTTAGACAACTGTTCAATTCTGTTGCAGGCCTATAAGATTTCCTCTCATAGAAGAGTCTGCAACAGGTATAAAGAAAATAATGTTTGCTTAATAGACAATATTGCTATAAAACATACTTGAGGCAATTTTACATGATTTTTTAAGTTCTGCATAGATATGTCAAATGGGCAGGTAAAGTAGAATCGTTGGATCGAATTCAAGTCTTGGCAGAGTCTGTTGCATTCACTTTTACACTAATGCTCTTGAGAAAGACATAAATCTATCTCTTCTCCTTCAAAAAAATAGCAGGATAGACGAAGCTCTTTAGCATTGGGTGGCAGCCAGTTTAGGAGATGGACAATGCTGAACTCAAAATCATATAGAAAGTAATGGGGAAAACATTTAACTATTTTTCCCCAAGATGTCATAGCATTTCAGAAATAATTTGAATTAAAAATAGGAAAAGGAATCTGTGGAGGGCAGTGATCATCAACATTCTGCTAATACCAGTGTGTGCGTAAATAAGAACCATCAAAATTGGTAATGCCAGGTGTTCAGGAAAAAATAGGAAGTAAAGCTAGGTAAATAGACTTCATCACCTGCAACTACTGACATTCATAGGTCAAGCAGTAGGGTGACTGATGTGCTAGGCTAGGCTAGGCTACCCCACTCCAGAAAATGCAAATTTGAGTTTTGCCAAAAGCTTATTTTATATTTCCAATCTGTACTGTTAATATAGAATGAAGGTCTTCCAAGTTGCAATAAAAAGCAACTGAAATTGAGATGCAAAAAATATGAATAATAGCATTCATGGTTTTATTTTTTTCATCTAATAATGATTACCAACAAGTATATATTTTCAGGGTTAATTTCATGAGATTTCTATATGAAAAAAGAAATGGCTCAATAAGAAATTTATCACAGCTCCAAGATTTGGAACTTACCTTTGTGTTCCTTCTTGCGAGTGGATTTGATACGGTGGACCTTGCCTGCAGGTAAGGCATCTTCGACTAGAGCATAGTCACTCTCAGGAGGAGACTGGGGAACAGCATCCTGCAAAAACATACACAGGCTTCATGGCAATATCATCTAAAATCTCATTAAACAATTTATAGACATACAGGAGCAGAATTTACTCCATCTAAGTAGTGTTACTGTTAGTAATATATATTTTTTACATTATTTTTTACTGACACTAAGAGAGACATTCAAGGAAGACAATTACTGAATGGGATTGTTTAATGGATGTAAGAATTGTACATTATAGGCTATGTGGGATGACCCTAATTAAACATAATTATATACAGTATAATTGCTACTACTATATAAAATTCAATGTTTATAGATGTGTCGATGCTGTTTGTATGTGGAATTGATCAATTTTAGCAAAAAAATATTCAAATTTGCTTTTTTCCCCCAGAAAGATTACACTTTAAAATAATAATAAAATTTGAACCATAAAGCAATGAACAATAAAATTCAAATTTAGTTATTGATTTTTGAGGTAATGATTCTGATCATACTGAAGAAATAAAGCAATGCTCACACACATTTTAATTCTTAAATACCAGAAATGGAAAAAAAAAAAAACAAAAAACAAAACAAAGGAAGTAAAATCATGATGCATTCAAAGATAGATATTTTTTTTTAGTTTTCCTTAAGACTCAAAGGGCTGATGAGAAGAAGAGCATCTGGCTGCAAAAATACATTATAATCAATCACTGCAAGAGAAAATTCATTCCTACATTTAAGAAAGATGAGACAAGAACAAAACATTTATGAAGAAAGATTATGTTGAGTCTTTATTGCCTGCCAGAGGTCCTTCTTGCAACAAACCCCAGGTCAATGAATTAAATAAGTGATACTTTGTATTTCTTCTGACAGTTGATTTTATAAAAGTTTGAATATTTCATATCCATAACCAATCTTGAATAGAAAATAAATGGCTTAAGTAATTTCTTCTAAAGTATATTTTGTTAGTTTGTAATTTATAGTTTTTCTTTGACCATTAAAACAAGTAGTATAAAATCAAAATAATAAAGATGAAGCCCTAACAAAAGCTGACCTTTATTTGCTAAGCTTGATTTACACAGAAACCTCATGGTTAGAGCTCAAACCTTTAATTATATTGTTACTCGTTCTCTTCAATTCTTTCACCATATTGCTTGTTTACTACCTAATAGCAATCTTAATTTGTTTGATAAAGAATTCAAACAAATTAAGATTAAATCCTAGTTATAGTAAAAACATTCTCAGTACAACAGAAGTAAAATGTTTTATGATATTAATGTAACTTTTTTTTTTTTAATTAAAAGTTGGCAAAATATCTAGTTACATTTCTTATTTTTTATTAGAAACAAATCCTAAAGTTTTCTAAGGTTACTTATGCTCTCTGGGGTTTAACAGATATGGGATAAGTGAAAGGAAATTCTTTAAGAAAAATGATAAAACAAGTTTTAAGAGCAATTGGTAGAAGAGAATATACCATTAACTCCTTTTATTATTGATTGAACATTGATGTAAATGGCCAGAATATATATATATCCTTAAAATTAATCTATGTATCTTAGACTATTCATAATATTATTAAAGTAGTATCATACATAATATTGTTAATACATATATTTATGAGTATAAAATATATATCTGTCTATATTTCCAAGATGTGATGTTGTAACTATTTACACTATTTACATTGTTCAGTCTATTGTCCACATCTTTATTGTCATATATGTGGCCTTCTTCAGGTGATATACATTGGAATTTCGAACCAAAGCCTTTATTTCGTCCTTTTAGCTGAGTTACTAAAGGGGAGATAAGTGAAACTGAAATATACAGAAAAGGCATGGCATGTGGAACTAGAATAATCTACCCCACTGAACTAAAACAAGGGTTCAGTTCAAAATTCCAATGTATATCACCTGAAAATGGCTGGAGCATACAACAGCTAAAACATTGTGAACATGACAATAAAGATGAGGACAATAGTCTGAACAATGCAAATAGTATAAAATATATGCTAAGCATGATATATATGTGTATACTGTCTCACAATTTGATGTTATGATAACTCTTAAGCATAATAACCTGTTTCCAAGGTAATAAATAAAAAAAAGAAAAAATATTTCCCGTTACAACAAAAACAAAAAGAACAAAGACATGTTTCAAGATATTTACAAAGTCTTTATATCTTTCTACACAAACTTTAGATAAACCAAAGAAAGAAAAAAAAAAAAAAAGAATTGTATGCGTGTGTTTTTGGTGAGGCAAAAAAGATGAAATGTGCACCAATTTGTTTTAAGTGAGGACAAGGGAAGGTTTTTCGTAACAAAAGGAAATATTATATATATATATATATATATATATATATATATATATATATATATATATATATATATATATAAGTTCATCACCCAACAATAACAACAACAAAAACATACTATAACTTCAATTTCAGACACTATTTAATCCAATCTGTGAGTGTAAGGCTGACAATATACAAGTGCATAGACATATACGCATACAGCCATACATACCTTAGTTTAACAATAACAAGTAACAAAAAGGGATATAATCAGTACCAAAAGGCACATTAAATCATGAGTTTTAAACACCACTTTATCAGTTTTAAAATAGCATATATTTTTTCCTGCCAGATGTTCTTACTACAAAGCTGAAGTTACTAATTCAAGTAAATGAGCTTCACCTATCAAGCAGCTGATGTTATCATTCTTCCTCTAATTTAGTAAACTATTTTTGGTATTTGAGATATTATAGACTAAAGTTTGCTTTTATTTAACAAGCTATTTTTGGAAAGCTGCTAGAAATAGAAATTTAGAAAAAAATTTCTATTTTCTATCTTGAAAAAAATAATATGTGAAGTCTTAATTTCTGATTAATTGTACGTTTAATGGCACCAATGCTAGAAATCATAAATCTATGATTTGCTGTGAAAAGAATCACTGCTGAAAGCCTTGGAAAAAATACAGCTTCAAAACAACTGATTGGTAATATGTTTCAACTGGTTGTATTTTAAATATCCTTCTAAGAGAGATTTTGAAAAGAAACCTACAGAGATGCCAGCTTTTAGAAACAGCTTACTTGAAACCAAAATGTTTTTTACTGATACTTTCACCTTCAGCTACAGTTCTTAAATGTGACTAAGGAACATTGTTATAACTGAAGCATCTCCTATGACCTGTAATTTGTTATGTAATGTATTGAGGGGACTTCAACAAACAACCACCATATCTTTTCCACAGAGCTGATATCATTTTTGTTAATACCTTTTCAATAATTGTTTATTTACAAAAATGTTCAATGTTCCAACCAATCTTTGGCAATGATACACAAGTTTCCCAAACAATGTTTCAAATATTACATTTTCTCTTTTTTTCCTTAAAACCAACTGAATCATACCAAAGTAACTGATTTTGGTAATACTTGAATCAAAACCAAATTTAGGTTGAAATTTGTTCAGTAATCTCAATGAGAGAGAGACAGACACATTGTATACACAATATTCCTGTAATTAATAAATTGAAATGACTTCAAACTAATTTGAAATGTAATTGTTAAATCTCAAGGCAATCCATAAAAGAAATATTTTTACAATGCTCAAATACTCATCTTTTTCAACAAGTCATATGTCGAAAAGCTGGAGCCATAAAACAACTTATCAACTATACCTTACCAAGTAAAGACTACTACTAAAACAGGTTCAAATTTGAGAAAAGTTTTTTTTCCACTTAGCTTTCATGCTATCTACATTAATTGTACCTACCTTGGATAATATAGGCTACAGTTGAAAAGATAATCCACTTGAAGACGCTTTGTGTTTTGTAGGTTTAGAGGGGAATACATATAACATAGAACTACCACAGACAACACATAGCAGACAAACAATATTTAGATTGACCTTTAGATTAGAATTTGACTTACCACAAAGAGATGAAAGGTCCATGTTTGTGAGTTATTAAGAGAAAAGAAGGCACAGTAAATAATCATGTTAGTAGTTAATAACAACCATTGGATACAATACATAATTTATATGTAGGTAAAATATAATAATCATTATATATTAGAGGAATGTGATGTAACAGTTGACTAGAAAGAACTAAAGGTTGATTGTGAAAAATACTTTAATCTCATAGATGATAAACAGAAAACAAATTGTTGTATTACAAAATATGCCAAGTTTTTCTTTTCAGTGTTATTTTCATGTTATAACTGATGATGAACACAGACAAGGCTGTTATAATAATCAGTGAAGTAGATGCTCACTGGTATCTGACAAAGTATATATCAGAAGATATCAGGCAGCATGACAAAGTATTAAATAGTTCCTGCAACTATTTTGGAATCTGCTAAAATAATGATCATGTATGATATGTAGAATATATATATATATATATATATATATATATATATATATATATATATATATATATATATATATATATATATACACACACACACACACTTAGATATTAAGATGTCTGCTGAAATGGAGTCACTTGGCAAATCATCTATTATATAACAGTGATTTAATTCTTTAACAGGTTAGCTTGTTATCCCCCCCCACTAAGTTTCAACTAATTTTTCTTTTATGTATGCAATAAGCCCATGCAAAAATATACTCAATGTCTTAAGTGATTTTTTTAGTAAAAAAAATACACTAAATGGATTATGGATTATACTGAGTTAAGTGATCCATATTAAAAAAAATTCAATTAAATTTATATTTTCAAGAGATTATTTATGAATCTAAAGAAAAAGGTTGAATTAAAAACAAAGAAAGAAAGCTTATTTCATCAACAAAAAAAAAAAAAAAAGAAAGTGTTTAGAAAATGTTGACTTCATTTTCAGGTGTTTATTCTCAAAATAAGGAGTGATAGACATGTTCTCCTTATTTCTTTTACACCCTGATAACTTTTTAACACTTTTCCTCATCTATCATGTTTCTGTGCACAGACCAGGCGCCTTCAAGTTGATAAATGAATATAAGCAACAATACATTCAGAATTACCACATGTCTACTAAAATCCCAAACAGTTGATCATGTATGAGAGAACAGAGGGAAAGGACACCACTACCAGGCATATGATGTAATACAGAATTAAGATACACCAATCAAGACCCAATTTTAAAAGTGAATTACTGGATGTGTTAACATGGTATAATCCAAAACATTGAAAAGAAATTAATAAAATGCAACAATCCATTAAAGATGATGAAAGATAAAATATGATCATGTAATGTGTTTGCATCTGAAAACATGTGAAATTTATACTGCAGTACACAAGATGCTTTTTGTATGATTCATATTATTTGAAACAAATACTACTTTTGGTAGAGTAATAACCAATGCAAGAGTGGCAAACATTAGCTGTCACATGTTTTAACAGTTATCTTATATATTGTATCATCTTAAAAACTTAGCAATATCACTCCAAGACTTTTGCTATTAAGAAATAGATTTTTCTCTAAATCAACTCACATGCAACAAAAATTAGGAGTAAAAAGAAAGAAAAATTTGTACAGTGAATTTTTTTCCAAGTATGCATAATGTACTGCAGCAGTAGCTACAAAGGTGGATCAATAAGTCCATAGCCTGACAGAGTTAACAGCAGTTAATCCTAAACTTTTTACTGCTGAAACGTTTTGATTATGTGGAGAAGTATTAAGTGTCAAGGAAGGAGATCAAGTTCAAATACAAATATTGATTGTGTAAAATAAATGTTTTTTTTTTTTTAACCATTAGACTGTGGATTTATTGACTTATCTACATATGTAGTGTGTTAAATTCTATGAAAGACATTTCACAAGTTTTCAGATTCTAGACACATTAATGATCTCAGATGAGGTCATAACATTTTCCAATTTATTTTTCTTTGGATTTTTAAAAAGTTAAATACGCAATGAAACAACAAACAGGAAAATGTTCCAATTGAATTAATATGCATGTAAAAATCAGCTTTTTGTATTTCACAAAGCAATCAATAAAAAAATACAATAAATGAGAAACTAGAAACAAAAGATAACTTTGAATGGTTTCTGCTAATGTTAATGCTGCTGCTATAGGTATAGGTATATATCTGTGTAGGTGTATATGGACATAATTTTATGAGTGTTTTTGAGAAAAGTTTTTAGATACAAATTAATGAATATTGTTATGTAATTTATGGAATACTTTAGAATCAATTTTTGTAAAAAAAAAAAAAAAAAAAAAAAAAGTGTTCAAAAATATACTTTTTCCTTCAATAATAATGTTTTGTAAGAAATAGAAATTTTATCAAATATGAGATTTTTAATTAATTTTAGTTGTAGTTTTTACAAACTTCGATTTTTTTTTTTTTTTTTTTGACTTAAGAGAAAAACTTATTGAAGCAAAAGTTCAAAGTTAAGTATCATTTAACTCTTTTAAAGATTTTGATATTGATTATTTTTAGAAATAGTTAAAAGTTACCAACTTAGTCTATACTCATTGATGCAAACATACAAATTTTTTAGTATAAATTATTGTATTTTCATGTTTAGGAAATATCACAAGCCATATTTTAAACAGTATGATGCTGTAAAATTTGAACTGACTACAGTTGGTACAGAACCTAAAAGACTTGGTTAAAGTGGTGAGCTCTTTGACATTTAGTAAGAATGTAAAAGATTTATATAATAACAGTGATTCTAAAATTCAAATATATATCTACACCATAGAGGTATGATAGATTTTACAAATTTATTAATGTATTGGCTGCAGAGAATATGTAATAATTGGATCGAATGTTCAAACCAAGAAACTACATCTCTTCAGATATGGCAAAATGAACTCATTATGGTAAACAGAAAAACTTACTTAGAGTCTAAATCATAAATTTTATTTCTAAATAGTGATCAGACATATAATCAGTAATTCGGTAGGAGCAAAAAGTGTTTTTGTTTTTTTACACTTATGTACACTTTTTCACAAAACAATAATCAAGACTATTTTGTTATTTACTGATTTTAATATTCTATCAGTAAACCAAGTTCAGTTAATAAAAGATGTATTCTTAATTATATCTTCATTAATATGACCAAGTATAGGGCTAACCATTCTCTTATACCACACTTAAGAGACTAATTATAATTAAAATGTGTAATTTTAACAATTTTTTTTTAATGAATGACATTGAAACTCTAAATCAAAAGGATCACCAAATCAAACAAGTACTAATTAAGATTTAGTTTTAAAACTATTGTAGGTACTAAAATATACTAAGATAAAAAATTTTTCTTACTTTTTAATGTATATATTTAAAAAAAAAAATCAGGTGTTTACAAGTATTATATATATTAGGTTGGTGCAAAAATAATGTCGTTTTCTCACATATGTTACTATGTGAGAAAACGACATTATTTTTGCACCAACATAATACATAGTTTTATTATTACACAAAATTATTTGCAAAATCTTGTTTTTTACTTTTTACTTTGATATCTAAAACAATTGTTGCTAAGTATAAGGACAAACTGATAGCTACTTGTAGAGTAAAATCATGATTTTTTTTTTTTTTTAGCTTTGGAGAAAAAATTGTAGGAATGGAATTCCATTGATTCTTAAGATGTAGAAAAAATGATTCTTAGAATAAACTTGATGCCATATGGCTGTTCAGCAAGAAATTCTGATGTGATACTTTTGAAATTCATGTTTCAGTTATCAATTTTGATTCATGAAATATTATATAATTTCTAAAGAATGGATTTATTTTTAATTTGACTTTTTTTTTTATTACTTCAAATGTTATTTTTATTGGATACTCATGTTTGAAATAAATGCTCCACATATATATGGAAAAATGATAAATCAATTTCTTCAGAGGAATAAATATTTTCTTAGTAAAAACCCTATGATGTTTTAAATTTTTTTTTGTGAAAAATATATGCTTTATATAACAAGAAAATAAAGAAAAACTAAAATTACTGTTTCAAATAACACCTGATATGGTGTGAGATTCTAATTTATACAATAAATTCATTATAATTCCTACACAATTGAGAGCACTTTCAGCACAAAACATTTGCAGCAAGCTACAAAATTTTTTTTAATAATATACAACAAGCAATTCATCAATTAAAAACATTAAATTAAAAATTAAACAATAAAAATAAAAAATTAAAATTTCAAAAGATAATAAAAACTGTAAGAAAATGAAGATGACAGAAAGGACTTTTTTCTTTTTTTCAATATTAAAATAAATGAACAAGAAAGTAATACCAAGATTATTTTTTTCTCTTTAAAAATAAAGTAACTGAAGAGAAAATAAACTGACCCCAAAATAATAAAATAAAATAAAAATCTGTCATACAAGAAATAAAATATAGCAATAACATAAAAGCAATTGTTGTTAAAAGAAATCAGAGAAAAAAAAATTAGATAACACAGACAATATTGAGATTTATTTCTCTCTCTGTGTGCATGTCTGTGTGTGTGTGTATATATATATATATATATATATATATATATATATACATACATACACACATCATACACACATACAGAGAGAGATTCACACTGTGTTTATTAGAATATATAAATATAGATGCTATTATATATAGATAGATATATGTATATCTATATATACAGATTAAAAAATTCAATATCGGTGATAAAAAGCTGTGCTGAAGAGAAGACATGGTAGCAATAGCAAAAAATACAGCAGCAGCAGCAGCAATAATAATAATAATAATAATAATATTGGTAGTAATAGTAGTAGTATTTGCTGTAAGAAAGTGGATTACTTTTGGTCATGCACAGACAACAGGGAGCCAAGTCGTTAGCAACAAGGCATGCAGCCAGCTTAGTTAAGGCAATCGCTACTCAAGAGTCACCTGCATCAGGGAGAAGAGAGAAAAAAATCCCTTGACAGGTGACACTAATACACTACACAATGACAAACAATAAGAAATAAGTGCAGAAAAGTGGAAAAAAGGGAAAGATGGAAGATGTTGAAAAAGAAGGATATTGAAAATAAAAGAAGGTAGGAATGGAGAAACTTGAAAAGAATGAAGTGAGAGTTGGAAAATATCGAAAAAAAAAAAAAAATCATGGAAGGAAGAAAAAGATAAAAAAAAAGGAAAAAATAAAAAGGAACAATGGAAGAGCAGTTTGAAGTAATGAATCAAAAAGAGAGAAAAAAAAGAAGTAAAAAAAGTAATAAAGAAAGAAAAACAGAAATGATAGAGTGGGAAATGAATGGAGAAAGAAAGAATGGAGAAAGAAAGAATGGAGAAAGAAAGAATGGAGAAAGAAAGAATGGAGAAAGAAAGAATGGAGAAAGAAAGAATGGAGAAAGAAAGAATGGAGAAAGAAAGAATGGAGAAAGAAAGAATGGAGAAAGAAAGAATGGAGAAAGAAAGAATGGAGAAAGAAAGAATGGAGAAAGAAAGAATGGAGAAAGAAAGAATGGAGAAAGAAAGAATGGAGAAAGAAAGAATGGAGAAAGAAAGAATGGAGAAAGAAAGAATGGAGAAAGAAAGAATGGAGAAAGAAAGAATGGAGAAAGAAAGAATGGAGAAAGAAAGAATGGAGAAAGAAAGAATGGAGAAAGAAAGAATGGAGAAAGAAAGAATGGAGAAAGAAAGAATGGAGAAAGAAAGAATGGAGAAAGAAAGAATGGAGAAAGAAAGAATGGAGAAAGAAAGAATGGAGAAAGAAAGAATGGAGAAAGAAAAATCAAGAAACACAAATAAAGAGACAAATTCTGGATAAAAAAATTAAATAATGCTGGGAAAAAAAATTTTAAAAAGTAGAAAAAAAGAAATAAAAATAACAACAAAATATAGACAAAAAGAAAGAAACACATAGTCTGATGTGACCAGCACTTGAAAAGCTGGCCTAAGAAAAGTTTAAAAAAAGAAAAAAATAACAAGGGCAATAGTGACAAATTTAAACGATATGCAGCGTTGCATGCAGCAATGTGTACAGACTAAATTGGCAGGGGTTTTGTTAAGTCTTCAAGAAACTATTCAATATTTCTATTACAGCTTTCAACTGACAGTCAGTCACACAGACAGGCAGACAAGGCAAGGAGGCCCAAACCTGATACACAACTGCATGGTGTGAGAGACAATGGGAGGCAACCATGCCTACAAAAATGCTTGTCCCTGCTTTATTTTGAATTTGGTGCTTTAAATTTGAAGTGATTATTCTACAGAGTTTTTTTTTTTTTAATATAGAAAAATAATAAATAAGTTTTTAAAAAATATTACAAACATCTTACACTTTTGGTAGGTAGAGTAATAAAAGCTTCTTTTTTGAGTATAAGAATAAAATAAATATAATTTATATGTATAAACCATTGAATATTCCCTAATACAATCTGTGGGTGAATAAAAAATCTGAACTTTCAAATAGAATTACATAAAATGAAAACCTGGGTGGCTAGAAGGGAATGGTTTGTGCACTCTTTTCTATATACTGAATATGCCTCAAATTCCAATGTTTGGCCACAATATGGGGTCCAATATAGAATAAATATTTTAAAAATGTTTACTGCCTCAGCAAAGGCTATTCTTGCAAGTAAATGTGAGAATATTGCTTCACCACCTGAAAGGATTTAAAACTTCAAGCATATATAATAGAGCAACTAAAAAACACAGGAAAACCTTTTAGTCAACTACATATTTACCAAACACTACAATGGTACATTTTTTTCATTTTAAAACAAATTTTCTCAAAGTGTGTGAATGTGTGTGTCTGTGTATATATATATATATATATATATATATATATATATATACACACACACACACTTTAAAAAATTAAATAAAATTGTTGTTAGTGGATTCACAATAACATTTATTCAACAAATATAGCTCTTGCATTATTAAGAAGTACATGTTTAATTTAGAAATATATTTTAAAAAGTGAGACATGTTTGAAAGTGTTTTTACCTGAGAGACTAATACATTCTACATTATTTGAAGGTTGATAAAGAGCCCGGAAGGAGATAATGATTTGAAAATTCCATGGGAACTTAATCAACACATATCTAAACTTCATAAGATAAAACAATAAGGGCATTTAAATGATCTTATAAAAAAATCTAGAGAGAGGGAAATGGGAAACTGATTTTATGAACAGGAATGAACACATGGCAGAAAGGATGAAGAATTAATAAACCCAAGTGATTTTTTTCTTTTTACCATGTCTCATATTGCAAATGTATTGTTTAAACTTTATGGCAAGTTTCAGAAAATAAATTACACTAACAAATATCTTAAAGCAACTTCTCAAACAATTATAACAAATGCAACATTGACCACAAATATATAATATTGCATAATAAGAAATAATTTCAATTATGCAATAAAGTTGATTTAGTTTTGTACCTGATCATAATTGGTGGAGACTCAATTTTCAATTTATTTTGAAACTTGTTTTCAATTTTTATCATTAAAACTCACCAGGAAGAGAAAAAAAAACAATACAAAAAGAATATCTTTACAATTTTGAAATAAAAATTTTAATAAAAATGTTTGCAATATGAACCAAAATAAAAAAAAAGTGCTTTGTTTCCTTTAAAAACTGAGATGGTTATATTAACAATATGATAAGGAGAGTCATAAATAAGTCTCTTTGCAGTGATGTAAGGTGAATGTTGATAGAGGTTCAAGTAACATGAACATAATAATAGTTTCAAACAGAAAAGAACTGTAGAAGAAAGGAGCAAAGAGAATGCTCATGAAAATGTACCATGGAATTTCTATAATCAATCAGATAATAATTATCTTTTCTTTTTGTAATTGTAAGACACAAATTACAGTGAGGAACTTTTAAAATCACTTAAAAAACAATACAAAGAAAAAAGCAAATTAAAATACCCAGCTCCAAAGACAATTAAAAAAGGTAGCTAATGTTTATTAAGCAAAGAAAACTTGTGACAATAAAATAGATGACAATTCAAACAATATAAAGAGTATAATAACATTCAAAGAGTAGTGATTGATCCTTGAATGAGATAATCCACTTTCAGCTCGGAAGGGAGACTGGGATTATCCTATCTGCTTTTGCCATTATAGAAGCAAAGAGATTTCTTGAATCTTTTGACAACAACGAATAAAGATGATTTATATAGGGTGACAAAAAATAATTACAATAATTAAAGATTTTACTTGCATGTCTATTAAGGAGTGTGATTTTAAACTTGTGAAACCTTTTAGAAAGCAAGGTTAAATTGAGCTGAAAGGAATTTTGTAAATAAATGCTATTTTAAATTTAGCTAACCATATTCTAACAGCAATAAAAATCTAATAAAAGTAAATATTATGAACAAGATCAAATAAATTTCATATTCATTAAATATTCACTAATAATATGAAAAAAGAATTTAATTCCAAGTCAGTTTAAAAATAATGTCTTTCAGGTCTCAGCACATTGTCTAGATTAAGCCTCATTTAAATCTAATTGTATGCAACATTCATAAATTTCTGTTATTTGTTAAACAATGACTCTGGGTTGATTGTTATGCAAATCTTACTTGACCAGATTAAAGAGACTGGAAATTCACACAGTTAAACATCAAGGCAATTTTAAGGATGAACAGAACTTTAAACCCAATCATAATTGGCATTTGAAAGAAATCAAGAGTAAAGTAATTTTACATTCATATTGATATAAAACTTATAGTATCTTTTTTTTTTTTTTTTTTTTTTTTTTTTTTTGATAAATTCTAATGTTTTCTTTCTTTTCTCCTGATGAGATTGATTGACAGTTGAAGTTTGAAAATTTGAAAGAAATTAATCAAAACTCAAAAGCTTTACATTTGGATGAGAGTAGAGGTAAAGTTGCCAATTGCTAATTTGAGAAAAATTATCAAATATTTTCATAACCAATTAAAGAACAAGAATCCTATTCAAACATGTTAACTACTATATGAATCATCAAGCTGCAAAGATCCTTTCTTCTTATATCAAAACTGGTCTTCTTTACTAACAAAGATAAACACACTTCTTTCTTTATTCTTGTATTCTTTTATGGCAAAACTATGAAGAAACCAAGATTGATTTAACTATGAATTTCTTCAATAAATGAAAATAATTGTAACTTTGTTATAAATATTTGGTGAACAAGTTCATCCTTTCGCTGCCTATCTCAAGCCAAAACGAAAGATGTAATTTTATCTTAACCTTTTATTAGAAGATTTTTCTGAATGTACAAGTTTAGACAATGATACCTACTGATGATTAGAGAATTTATGTAGAAAACCATTTTTGAAACAGACAATTATCTCAGAATATAACAAATACATAAAATAGAATTTTCCTTTAATTAAAATCTTAAAAGATTGAGCTTTGATGTGAATAAAAAAGATTTAATCAACATGCTAAAGTAAAATTCAGATTTGTTCTGGATTTTTCTAATGCACATTGACACAATCTGCATCAATTCCAGTTTTTTGGCAAATTCTTACAAATATAAACCAAAGAAATTCTTAATCTAAATAAACCCAAAATAATAGCAATGGTTCCATTTTCTTTTAAATTTTTTTTAAAGTAATTTTTAAATCCATAAGATCTCCAAACAAGGGCCACAACACATTTTACACATTTTCACAAGAAAAAAGTCAGTTTTATAAAAGAATGAATAAAACTTTAAGCAAATGAATAATTTTAGCTTGGATCTTTATTTTTTTTTTTTTTTTCAATCAACCTGATATTATTTAAAACAAAAGAGAATTGTAACAATTATAAAGAAACAAAATGCTGTGACCTATGGAAATAATTTGGAGACACCCTAATCTAAAACAAAGTGATTAAATAAATTATCAAAACTAATATTTCAAGATGTTGCTGACCAGATAAAATGTTGTGGCGGACCATGTGGCTCATTGTTGTAATCTATCTTCTTTAGAGAAAAGTATAAAATAATTAATCTCTAATTTTCACTCTATTAAGTTTTACCAATAAATACGCATACAAAAGAACTGTAGGGATTCCAGCAAATACAAATATTTGTTAAATGATTATCTGAAGCAATCTGCTATGTATTTGATGCCCACAGTAAGTAATTAATTATTACTGATTAAGTATACCAAAAACAAGTAAACTGAAAAAGATCCTTTAAGGAAAAAAGTGAGAGGGTGCATCTTTACTCTCCTTTAAAATAGACAAATGTTCAGTGATTTTTTTTTTGGGGGGGGGCCTTATCTTCTTCAGGTTTTTTTTAACAACTTTTCTGTCAGTACAGATACACCAAACATTAGAGAATGAATAAAACTTAAGTATAATAGATAAAAACAATAACAAAGATAATGACAATATAAAAAAAAGCAAAAAAATAAAATAAAATAAACATTGAATATAAACAGCAACTTGCCTCAAAATCTCAGACAAAACACTGCACTGAAATAATTTTAAAATAAAGTCTAAAGGAAGAAATCAGATTATGTTCATATTTCATGGACATGGCCTCTGAAAATTAAAGAATCATTGTTTAATTTGCACCTTAAAATATTCTCCAAATATGACATCTCATCTTGAAGAAAAAAAAAAAAAAAAAAAAAGAGATTAAAAAAATATATACACAAAAGAGATGGTGAAAAGTTCTCAACTCAACCCACTTCCCAAAATCAATGTTGTGATACTTGATCATCGAAATGCTAATTTTGGGAAGTGAGTTGGGAGGGAAACTTTTCAGCACCCTACCCTGTATTCAAAAATGGATTCTTTTCTGCCATGAAGATAAGCAGAACTGTTCAAGTTGAAAGAAACTGAAACAATTTGCAAAGAGGTGACTATATGAACAAGGCAATCAGAGGGGTGAGGAGTTGAAACATTGAGAGAAAATAAGAATTCTGGGGTGGGTCAAGAAACTAGAAAGAGTGGAATCACCTGGATAACCCCTGATCACTAAATGCTAAGAACAAATGATAAATATTTCAGACAAGTGTGCCTTCTGTTGCTAACCTTTCCTTGTCCTGTGCTAGTTATTCATGTCTCCTTCATCATCATCATTATTATTATTATTATTATTATTAAAGCCATTACATAGATGTGTGTGTATATATATATATATATATATATATATATATATATATATACGTATAGATAAAGATATATATGCATCGATGTGAAACTGTGTGACGTTTGTGACAGGGTTGTTGTCATATTTAGATATATATATATATATATATATATTTGGGTTTTTTTTTTTTTTTGTGTAGTTATTTGCCACCTTACCTTGACTGTACCATAATCAGCTATTTCTATTGGTTCAGGGACAGCGAGTGGAGCCTGGAGACGGCCACTAGTGGGCATGTTTCGGGCGTTGGTAATATTTCGTGTGATCACCTTCGCCACAGGTTCATATTGTTTCCTATTCAAAGGCTGAAGTTAACAAAACAGGAAGAACACAATAAACCAAATGCAATCTGGGGTTAGAGAGGGCGGCGAAACAGCATCACAATGTTAATAAGAGTTAATTGAACAAAATAAAACAGCAGATGGACATCCACTAAGAATAGTAGTAGTAGTGGTGGTGGTGGTGGTAGTAGTAGTAGTAGCAGTAGTAGTAGTAGCAGCGGTGATGGTGATAGTGGTGGTTGTAGTAGTAGTAGTAGTAGTAAGGAAGGACCCCTCTGTTGTTAACAGGGGTGATGATGGGTAGTGCTGCTAGTAGTGATGGTCATTTGGATTGTACCAGACATGGAAGGAGTCAGTTAAATAGAAAAGATAGCATGCAACATGTTTCCATAGCAACTGGCACAACAAGCTTGACATTATCTTCATCCTCCTCCCCATCATCATCAAAAGACATTTTAAAAACTTAAAAAAAAAAAAAAAAAATTAATTGCAATAAATTAAGAACTAAATTGTCTACTTATGAAAGTACTTTATAAAAAAAAAAAAAAAAAAAAAAGAAAGAAGAAAAAAAAAAGAAAGAAGAAAAAAAAAAGAAAGAAGAAAAAAAAAAGAAATAAATGTGCATGTATAATAAAATGATAGGAATATTCATGTCTTATTTTTGATTGATGAAGAACTCTAATAAAAAGAACCAATAGGGAGGAATATACAATGAGTGAGAAGGAAGAATAAGAAAGAAAAAAAAAAAAAAGAAAAGAAAAGATCGAATCAAAGGAGAGAAAAATAAGTTCAGTGACATAGGCAGAGGATGGTGAAAAACAGAGAAAAAAAAAATGAAACTCCTTTGTATTCAGTTATGACAATGATGAACAAATAAAAAACAAGAAATTTGGATAATAATTATTTTGACTAATATAAAATCTGAATTGACAATTAACACAAGATCAATATAATTTGAAATATATAATACCAAATAACAAGACAAGATCTTATGAACAGTAAAAATGTAATTGCAATTGGGAAATAAATGATCTAGGATTAGTTTCTAAACATTCATTTTTTTTTTCAGTTAAAAAAAAAAAAAAAGGATACCCAAGAGTTTTATATGAGACTTGAAAGAATCCTAGTTAATAAAAGTTAGTAACATTAAATTTTTTTCCCAGAACTGTTTATTAAGTAACTTGCTGTTTCCACTGTAATCAAATGTTAAAATTGAAGCACTTATTTGAAGTATGAAAACAGAAAAAGGTGAACAGTGATCAGAATATGTGATAATAAAAATTACTTGCAAAAATGTGTGTAATTGAATATGCAAAAAATAAATAAACCTCAAAAATCTTCTATTTCTGACATCTTATTTTGTCTTTAACAAGTAACAATTCATCATTGAAAACCACTGAAAGATTATAAAATCTATTTGTTTTTCAGACAAAGCAAAACAAAACAAAAAATGATAGAATTATATTGCTGTAGAAAAAATAATATCAAACTTTAAAAATTCACTAAAATGTTTCAACATTGTTATTTAAGTATCAAATCATAAAATTCATGTTTTTTTTTCTTCAGTTACACTTCAAACCTCCAGAACTTTGAGTTTCTCCTAATATTTCATTTTAGCAAACATGTTAAGACAAATTTACATTTGATAGTTCAATACTAGAATCTATAATTGCAACTTCTCACAAACATGCATACGCAGGTTCAAAGTATATATCCGTTTAGATTAATATTCATTTTAGAACATAATTTTAAAAACTATTACTGTATAATCTTAAGAATATATACTGGGTGATTGAAATGCCATAACAAGAATCTATTTAGTGTACCTACAAGCACCTCAAAGTGCATATTTATCCTCTCTAAAAAGAAGACACTGCAAAGAGGAAAAAACGACTCAGATTCTATAAACATCAAAAAAAAAAAAAAAAAAAAAAAAATCTGAGATGGCTTCTATGTGCAAACAAGATGGACAGAAAAAATTCTCTAGGTACAGCAGCTTATTAATTTTTTAAGAACAAGGAATTTGTTTCAAAAGTGACTATAGACAGGTATCAATACTGACACACTTAGCATCCCAAGTTGAACAATGGATGAAATAGAATGTTTCAAAATGGATCAGGGTTTTCAGGGCAACCATGATTTACTCATGGTGCCATGTATACCTGGATAGTTATCAATTTGCTAAGTAGATAAAATGCTATGTCACTCACCTTAAAATAAATTTATCCAAAAGTATAAATTCAAACCTAAAGCAGTGTCTCACTCCAATGGACTATACACTCACAAAAACACAAAATTAATAATTTCTGAAGTTATATATATATATATATATATATATATATATATATATATATATATAAGTTTTCATTATTGTGATTGTTTTTGACAATTTTTTATGTGATATTTTGTGACAAATCTTTTTGTACAATAAGTTCTTATAACTTGGAAATAAATTTGGGAATAATTGAAATTGATTCCAAAATCCAGCAAAAGTCACCCATGAAATAAAAATAATTAATTGTATGGAAAGTAAGAACCAATGTACATAAAATTGTCTTTAAATTAAGTGGCAGCAGAAAAATTATCACTCAACTTTTAAAAGGTAAGCTTATTGTTGCCTATCGCTAAAAGAAATCTCTGCCAACAGAGGACAATATTGCAATCAAAAGAGCCAATGCCACAGAAAGGAAAAGAAAGTCCCATGCAAATGAAAACCCAAACAGCAGCCAGGAGAGCTTTCAATGTTGAGAATATGCGAAGACTACTGAACAAGTCAAATGCCAAATTAAGAGCCCTTTGCAGGAGCTAGCTTAAATGCTGCCCGATAGGATGGCTTTTAACCATATATATATATATATATATATATATATATATACACACACACACACACACACAATTATCCAATTGTAAAGAAAAGTTGCTTTGTTTATTGAAAATAAACATGGAGCACTCTTTTGTGAGTCAGTTTTAACATATTTCAAATTCTATGTTGTGTTAATCGGGCTCGCCTGGGGATTATACCAATGGATTATATATATATATTACAATTGTCAAATTTCAATCTGTGCCAGACAATGAAAAACAAAATATATATTTCTTATTAGCATAAATTTTAGCTCTGTTATACATTGAGCAGTGTTTTATTAGCACCAGCACTCACCAGGCACTACTTATAGTTTTAAGGTATGCTATATTTATGGGCAAAAGTGCTAAATATTAGAGACAGAGCATATGTAAATATAAAAGGCCTGAAGATTACATTGAAGCATGAAACAGACTGTTGCGACTTGCTGTTGACCTCAGTGTCCCTGTGTGTGTGTGTGTGTGTGTGTATATATATATATATATATATATATACATATACACACACACACTGTACACATCTTTCATGTATGTGAAAAAAAAAAAAAAAAGAAAGAAAAAAAAAAAAAAAAAAGAAACCAAGGAAACAATTTTCCCATGTTTTGTGGGTTCACTTTCTGTTGACTGTCATAAGTAGTCACATTTATTACAAATTTTCAATGTAGATCAGCTGCTACAATAGAATTTAAAATATCACAATGTATCTTTCAAACATTAACTTAACCTTCAGATATATATATATATATATTAAATAATTTTAAGCTTTTATTCAATTTTATGTCAAACAATAAGACATTAATAGTAGCCTTGCAGTCACTCATTTCTGTGTATGAATTCAATTGTTCTCTTTGGAATTGGTACAGATTTTTGTTTTTTTTGGAGTTATCTTTAGAGCACTACTCCACATCTCCTCCACCCACTATTTATCATTTCTGTGTTATAGATAAAATAAACTGGATTTATATCTTTCCTAATGCACAATACTAATAACATTTTGATTATTCAGTATCTGTCTATATTTCTGAGATGAGGTATTATTCACATTATTCACATTATTCAGACTATTGTCCTCATCTTTGTCACCATATTTATTACAACATTTCAGCCATTGTACACTTTGGCCTTCTTCAAGGACACATGGCACAGAGGATAAAGGTGTTAGTTAGATCCAGTGACAGGACCCAAAGAGTGTGAGTTCAATACCTGGTTAAGGCAGTGGAAAACTTTCAGAGGGAAATTAACAGGAGATAACTGACATCCATTAAACATGGCGACAAAGATGAGGACAATAGTCCGAATAATGTATATAATATACTTTGATTATTGATTCCATTTTTAGAATTAGTACCAACTACAACTATCACATGTCGATTATCAAGTTGTAAGACTTTTAAAGCAAGTTTCTTATATTGATTACTTAGATACAAAGTATGCATTTTTATAGTCATACTAAGAAATTTAAAGTATAATAGTTAAAACTTATCATGAAGCGGGATTATTATTCACTTTATTTTTAAGTGTTTTATTTGTTTTGTTTTTTTTGATAAGCTTCAAATTTTTTAGCATTGTTTTTTTTTATTATTATTATTATTTTATGACTAGTTTAATTCCCTATTATTATTGCCTTTTATTCTAACCACACAGCCAAAATGAAGTTGCAAAACAACAACAGGTTTGTATTCTCCTTAATCCTTGTTTCCATGGCCAAAGTGATTAAAGTGAGCTCCCAACTTGTGAGATGCAAGTCTTGTTGGAAGCTACTCCTTTGTCTCTGAATTTCTGCTGTTTGCTCTCAAGGATAAAAAGGTTAACAATCAACAGAGTCACTCTGGTAAAAACCACCAGTATCGAAATGTAGTAAAGCTAGTAATGAAAGAGTAAATGTTTTAAAATTTTATTAAATACATAACTATCAGAATATAAACTTAAAGGAACAAAACAGAAATACTTTCCTTCATGAGAACAATATTGAATACATGTATGTTACTTTATATACAAATAGATTATTTTATTACAAGTGAGAATATTGTTCTTTGGGATTATAATCTATTGCAATGATTGCTATTCAAAACATATTTTGGGAGGTTTCTTTCTTATATCATGATAGGGATAGTCTTAAAATATAGACAGATATTTAAAAAAAAAAAAAAAAAAAAAAAAAGGAAGAGGTAAAATTTCAATGTTTTAAAGTTCAATAGTGAACAAAATCAATTAATTTTTTTTTTTTTTTTTACTATTGTTACTTGATTTATTTATTTATTTTTTTTTGTATTTATGCTTTTAAAACAACAAAAATATCTTCCAAGAGCAATGATTTTTATAGATCCTGTAATTTTGAAATACATTAATATTAATTTCTTTTAGACTACTGATTAAATTACATCCTCTCCATTCAATGAACTTTTCTCAGTTGCAGAAGAAGAAGCAATACAAAAAGAAAACAGTTTTCATTCAGTGCCTATAAATCCTTTCCTTATACTATCAAGAACAGTAAAACATAAGTAAAAAATGGAAGCAAAGATACAGACAAGACCAACCGATTACACCAGTTATTATGCAATATTTGATATGCAGGATTACTCTCCAAATTTTTTTTTTTTTTGTCTTTTTGGTAATTTTTCTAATCAAAGAAATCTGCAGTTTACATTGATCAAACTTATACAATTTAGCACACAGTTTATATAAACATTTAGATATTTCTTAATTTTCTCACTCGTTAATAATGTTCATTATCATTTACTATTTGTACCTCTCAAAAATAATAGTGTGTTCTATTACCACCACTCCAATGGATTACATACTAACAAAAACATATAAAATTAATCATTTCTAAAGTGTTTGTGTGAAGTTGGATGAAAATTTAATGGAATTATAAATAAATGACAATTTAGAAAACTTCTACTTTTATGTTTCATTAAAAACTGACATCAGTTTATTGGTAAAATCTATGCAAAACAGACATTTTCAAAATTGCCTCTATATAAATTACAGATATAGAGTACAAGACTAAACATTTCTAGTTAGTATTTAGATATGACTTTCTTCCTATGCTGCTTGAATTTGTCCTTCAAGTGCTGGTTTGCTTATTCTTTATATTCTTTTCAATATTTTCTGGAGATGTTTGCAAGTTTTACAGGCACTATCTTAAGAGAGAGAGAGATGTCTTCTTTCTAAATAGTTTGGAAACCTGAGGAAGTCTAGAGAACGGATTAGCCAAAAATATAAACAAAAAAGGATGAGATGAATAATCCAAACAAGTCTTGAAACATATATATATATATATATATATATATATATATATATAATTAATTAATTAACAAGTGAATTAAGAGGGCATGACAAAAAGCAGTTATGATAGTGCCAAATGTTAAGTAATGAAGTTTAATAAAAGTTTGCATTACAACATTTAATTAATGAGTGAGCCAATGAAATCAAGAGGCAAGACTAAACAAAGCCAGGAGTGAGTGAAAAATGGTTGGGTGGCAGTGATAAAAGCCAACAAAATAATTTGCAAATGTGGAATAATAATCTGATAAAAAACAAAAAATGCCTGCAGCCAATTCAGTCTTTTGCTTAAACTTTTAACTTTTAAATGTTGTATTTGACTATCAATTCTTTTAAACATTATAAAGTATGAGAACCATTCAACCAGTAAATTTAAAATGTTTACAAAAAAACAAAAAACGTTTCACAAATAAGATATACATTTTAGCCTATTTCTTTCACTCAATAGATTTTAAAATTTTCTGAACAAATACATCTTAGTTACTTTCAAACTTGATCTCATATTTTCACATTCATTTATTGTAACATTTCACATATTAACACTTACTGCTTTATTAGAGCATTGTTACCTGGCTGCACTGACCCATTTTAGGAAAAATAGGAAATTGTCATTTACTGGAAATAAATGAGTATAAAGACACTAACAATGATTTCTCATGGGTGGCATTTTTTTTTTTTTTTTAGTCTTGATAGGATACTTATTAGTATAGACAAAACTAAATAACACAATAAAAATATGTTACAAAACAGGTCATATTGTATGTTACTATATGTCTATATTGGTTTGGAAATAGTACTAAGTGTTAGTTTATAACACAAATGCTAGGGACTGACATTTCATGACATCTTGAAAACATATATATATATATATATATATATATATATATATATATAATTTTTTTCCTACACGCACATTGTGTGTGTGTGTGTGTGAACAGTAGGAAATGTAAATTTTGTAAAGATGTAGAAGTCTACAGCAGTGGAAGTGTTAACAATGAACTGTGTCCAGTGATTTTCAAATTACATTGCTTACATGTAAAGAAGAAGTTAGTAATATTGATAAAATAGATATGAATTATTATATTTTATAAAGTTTATTCAATAAAGATTAATTTAGTATTTTTATCCAATACTAAAAGTAAGATTTAAATAGATCTGAGCAAAATGGTTAAACAAATCACTTTTATAATTTATTTAATAAAGAAAATTAAAAATTAAACCATATTTTATGAGTGCTATTATTAAAACAAAGATTGAAATACTTCAATTGGCTTCAATTAAATGTATATACAAGAAGCCTATTAGATATTAATACTAACAATAATTAATGCTATACTGATGAGGTATTAATGATACTGAGTAACCATGAATTAATTATAAAAAGCTTCTGGGGATTGAACTAATGTTCATTAAATTTTCTTCATCCAACAATTGAACATTAATTTTAAAAAACCAGTCAATCAAATAACATGACATTACAAGAAAATATTTTCTCAAATCAATTCTCAACTAAATTTGACTAAATTTCAAGAAAGCCTTAAAACAATTAAAAACAAGTTTCAAAACATTTGAGCAGCATCTGAGAAATAAAAGTGCAGAGTGGAAGAGTTATGAGAAACTGAAAACATTTAATTTTTGTTTTGATAAAGCAAAGTTTTAACCATTTTTTTTCATTGCAGAAGTGCAAACAAAAGATAGAAAGATTTTTACTGGTGGCAAATATAAGAAAAAAAAAAAAAACAGCAAAGGGTAAGCTAAACAGAAATAACATTTATGAAATATTTAAGTCTTTTGCATTTCAGGAGCATAAATCTAAAATAATGTACTTTGTAGTTGACATGAATACATTGAGTACTGTCATTGCATTTGGAACTTTTTACATTTGCAAATATACACTAAGCAAGAAAGCTCAATGAAAACTGATAGAATAGAAGAAAATAGCCCATGTTCCTTTAGGAGAAATTTGAATGTTGTGCCAATAGATTTTTCACTGGAAAAACCAAACAACTATGAAATCATTTCTCATTAAAGCATCATGTGATGCAAGGGACAAATAGACCTGAAAATTTTTTAATATGTTGACAGTTCAAACACATTTACAATATGACGGTCACAAGTAATTTTGAAAAAAGAATGCTTCTCAAGCAATATGATAAAATCAAATTTGTATTTCCTTCAATATATCAGATAATCTGTAAAACGGAAATAAATCAAAATTCTCTTTCTTGACAGTAATGATCTTCAATGAAGAATAAAAAGTAAATTTCGATTTAAATGCTCAAACCTACAACTAAATTTAATACAGTGACTCTTCAATATTGCTCTGTAGGAAACTGAATTCCAAGGTGATAATATTATTAAAGAAAAAAAAAAAAAAAGAGAGAGATGAAAAATTGAACATATAAAATGACTAAATTGGTAAATGGAACTAAATAGTAATTTCAAACTAGTTAGCCAAATGTTATTTTCATTCACATGCTCAATAGAAAAACAGTAATCTTGAAATTGCTCTCCTTAAGAAAATACATATAGATGCATTTTCCCACATTTCTGGAGTTTAAAAACAAACCCAGACAATAAAAAAGGAGATTGGTTACTCTAATCTCTAGGTTTGTAGAAATATCCACAAATAGAAAAGGACTGCATCAATTAGTCTTTAAAAATGAAGGAAAACTCAAGCTTTAAATTCCTTAGAACTCAAGTGAAATTGACAGCATGAAATAATATTTGTGAAATAACTAAATAGCCTAAGGTGAAGAAGTAATGATAAAGTGAGATATTTAATACTAAGGAGAGGTTTCCTATCAAGTGTGAATAAGCAGGAAACACAGGATAAAACATTTGCAAGGACTACATTGTTAGACAATACCTGCACAGACCAGCAGGCACAGTTGGCAGGAAAGGTGCCAGAGAAATGTCCGGCCACTATCCATGGTCGCTGAAGAAAAGACGGGTGGCCTCTGACCCACGCAAAACAATGAGCAAAACAGTGGATGCCACGATGAAACTGGGACTGAAGAAAAACAAACAATAGGAAAGCACAGAACAGAAGAAATCAAAGTATATATATATATATATATTTACATATATTTTTATATATACTTTTATATGAGTAACTGAATGACAAAATGGAAAAAAATCCTATGTAATTCATTTTTGTCCTTCAAGAGGACTCCTTCAGATTTCTTCTGGTCTGAAGAAGTCCTCTTGAAGATTGAGACATTATTACATAGGATTTTTTTTTCCATTTTACCCATTTTTAATGTGATATATAGATTTTATATATCATATTCTTCCATACTTTTTTTATATACTCAATAAAGAAAACAGAAAAGAGAAGCAAAAAATGGATACACAGATGAGGGGAAAATGGAGGGGCAAAAGAAAAGTGGGGAATGAGAGAGATAAGGGAAGAAAAGGAAAATATAGGTAAACACAACAGGGAGAATTAGAGGAGGAAAAGAGAAGAGGGAAACACAGATGGAAGAATGTAAAGAAAGACAAGTGAAGAGATCTATCTATTGGTGAAGGAGAATCAAGCAATGAAATAGACCAAAGAATTTCAAATTCTAGTCACAACTTTCTGATCTATGAATTCAATCACTCTGGTACTCTAGACCATCACTTAACATCTTACCCATCACCTTGTCACAGCACACTTAGCTGCAACACAGAAAATACAAAGTAAAAGATGATGTGGTGTAAGTCTCCCTACACATTTCAAGATAAACAAACCTAAAATAAATGGGAAATGGGGTAAAAAGAAAAAAAAAAAAAGAAAGAAAGAGAAATGATTTCTAGTCTTTAAAAACAAAGAAATCAATGAAAGACTGCAGGATTATACAATAATAGAAAGAAGATGGCTGCAAAAATCTAGACAGATCAAAACATTAAAAGTCATCATATTTGTAGGTCTGATAAATTGGATCATGATTGTGATTCCAATGTAATAAATTATTACCATGGAATATTAATGTTTGAGCCTTTTATATTCTTGATAATTTTATATATATATATATATATATATATATATATATATATATATATATATATTTGACCACTAATATTATATATATATATATATATATATATATATATATATATCAAAGCAAAAGGGAGAGAATTAATTCAGTCATGACTGGTACTCTCTATTGATAGGCAAAAAATATATTCACTAAATATTTTCTTTGCTGAACTTTATACTGTAATGAATATGTAGCTAGATCATTTTATTAAGTTTTGCATTAAAAATATGACTTATGAGGAGAAACTAATTTAATTATTCGCAGAGAAAAAAAAATGCAGTCAATTCTTATGAATATCATAAGTGTGAGGGTTAATCTCATAGACCCAAATTAATGTATTAAATCCTCACTGTGTAAATGATATCAAAATAAGGTAAACTAAGTAACTATATTCAGAGGTAATAAATGTTAGCAATTTGTGCATTTGTTTTATCATACTATTTTATCTGACTAAATTAATAATGATTTCTAACTATTTTCCTTCAGTTCTGTTGACATCAAGGATGGCGAAAGAGACTTATGTTTTGTTTTTTTTTATCTATAAACTTTCACTGGGAAGAAGGGGGGGGGGGAAAAAAAAAAAAAAAAAAAAAAGAAAATTTGCAGGTAGAGAGGGAGTTATCATAAAGATGGTAGAGAACAGACTACCAGATCACAATTCAGAAAGATTGCTTCATAAAATACAAGATACTGCAATGAATGGCTGAAAAGTTCATTTTCAGCTCACTGTACTCAAATCTTTTACAGAGATGTATTTCCAAATGCTTACTGGGGAAAAAAACAAACAAACAAAAAGCAAACATACTCTATTCTTATCCAAAAACAGATTCATAAAAATATACAGTCATAAATGTCTTGACTTTTATCTTGGGTGGTTAGATACTCTTGATTAAATGTAACTATATATTTTGACTAAAATATTCAGCTATCATTTTTTAGGAGTGGACTTTTTGTTGCTACAAGACAAAACAGAAATAAGTCATTTTTTCATCTTTTTTAAACTTCTCTATATAACCAGTAATATTGATAAAGCAAATAAATCTTGAATAGGTTGGATTTTCTACTTCAATTTTCTAATATATAAAGCTAAAACTGTGTGTGTGTGTGTAGTCACTCAAAATTCCCCCCCAAAATATTATGATTATATAAATCAAAGACATTAAATAAATGTAATTTTATAATTTATATTTATTAGATGTGTTTTGGATTTTGTCCAATTTAGCAGTTCTTGCTTAACAACAATAACTAATTTGCATATTCAGCATTAAAAGTTAAACTTTTAAAGGTAACTATTTTATCTTTTGTAATCTCCTTTTTTTATGAACTTTATAGATAAGTGATTGTTTTGCTAATGGTTTTTATAATTGAATTAATTATTTATCCAAGTAAAGCCATTTTCTGTTCTGAATGTAGTAACCACCTGTCTATTTATATTACTGCTTGAGAGTAAAAGGAAATAAGCAATGATGACATTTTTAACAGTATATTTTCAAAATCTAACAAATGTATGTTTTAATTTCTGAAATAATCTTTTTTTCTTTTTAGGTTTATAAAATCCCTTAAGTTAACATTGAATCACTTTATCAGTATCTATATGAAATTAGAATATATATATATACATACATACAAACTTATTACTAATCTTCATTAAATTTGGCACAGTGTGAAGGAAATAGGTTGGATATGTATTTTATAAATTTTCTAAGTGGAATCTTAAAAATCAGCATTAAAATTCTTCATTTTATTCATACCTGAAACTAACACCAGTAAGAAATATGTAACTAAGTTATAATGTCCTGGTCATAAACATTCACAAATTACTACCAATTTTTATTGTTTAAAAACTTCTTAAAGCTTAAACAGAAATTATCTGAAATTAGCAAAATATTAAAATCACTGAAATTATATCGACTTCATCCTATGAAAAATAACAAAAAAACAAAAACAGATTCTACAGCAACAAATTCTATCATTTTATAAACTTTGTAGAAAAAAAACAGGCTTTTCAGTTTAAATGTGGCAAAGCAAATATTGTATTCCAAATTATTTTCAAGAACAAACATTAGCGAAGAGATTTTAATCAATGCTAGAAGTTTATTTATTTGAACACTTTCACATAGCTTTACTATTGATTTGACAGCATTTCACCGTTCCTGACACATGAACAATAGTCTGTACATCTAACATCTGAATATATACAGTTGAGAATGTTTTCTGCTAACAAAATTTTAACAAAAACTAGGTACCTAGTTCTGTTTGATAAAACCACAGAAACTTTATTTTTTCCTAAAAGAACCAAGCAGATTTGTCAATTGAACTCCACGACAGGCTTACAAAATGATCCACTTTGAAAAGGAAAAGTAAACACATTGAAATGGCAACAATAAGTGGAAGGAAATGGAATTGGTAAGAGTCTCTTTCTCAAATTCTTGTCATCATCATCACTGATTTTACTTTTTTCATTAATATTTTAAGAAATGATATCTATCCTACAGCCTTTGGCACTTTGTCTTGTGATTTTGTCTCTGGTACGTCATGGTGGTTAACTGGAGATATAAATCAAAAACAATAAGTGACAAATCATTTGAAAATGAACAATTGCACCTCACCACCACCACTGCTGCTGCTGTTGGGATATGGAATGAGTGGGTTTAGCAAGACAATGATACTGTCTACAATGAAGAATCATTACCATTCCATGAGTTTTGACAACTGAATTCATTGCATTTGTTGTGAGCAAAGCATTTTGAGCTATCCATTCTACAGCCTTCTTCAGGCATACAAGCTATATAGAAAAAAATAAAGACTTTTTTTTTTTACAGAAAACGTGGACAAATAGAAAAGAATAGTGGCTAATATATTGTTCAGTTCAAATCATTCCCAGTAACAAGAGCTACATAGATGATAATAATTGTGAAATATAAATGATTCCATATTATACATGAGTAATCCTCAATTCCCTCTATACTGAACAAAAAAAAAAAAAAACCCTCTGTATTGAAATTCATACTGTTCCACTCTTTCAATAAAGGATTGTACAATTAAAGAGGCTGTAGGATGGATCAGCAGGATGTGCTAGCAAATACAACACAAAGAATAACTTCAATAGTAATGAACAACCAATGGAAGGGCAAGATGGTAGACTGACCAAGGTCTGCTTATGGTCACATATCTCACATTAATATTTGCATATCAAAGCATTAAGACTTGAAAAGTTTGAAAATAAAATTTTAAGTTACTTTATTTTAAAATAAATACTACACTACAAAATCTTGTGATTCTATTTTTGTTACAGTTTCATTTTTCCTCTTGATGCATTTTGAAAAGCTATCAAAACTAAAATAGATACTTGGCACCTTAAAATACAAATTTTACAATGCAGACAATCCAATAAATAAACTTCCACAATGATATTTACCAAAGAGAATAAATGACAAAAATGAACAAAACAAAACAGGGAAAATACATTTTGTAATTTGAAGATGTCATTATTGTCAACAATTGTATGGATGATTGATCTCATTGTCTTCATTGTAATCATAAAATTTCAGCCAATCCACTGGTCAATCTTTCTCAAGTGTACAATCCTTACAGGATATGGGGGGAGGGGTCTTTTTTAACTTTTCCAGTAGTGACAGTGTGACGATTGCCATCAGAGGTTGTTTCAATAATTTCCCCTCATTTTTTTTCTTTTATCATTAATAATAATAAAAAAAGAACTTTTGTAGAAACTACCTGGAAAAAAAAAATGATTGAAAAAGACCTCTCCCCATTCCTCCATCTATATAAATTTTTCACCTGAGGAAGGCTAATGAATGGATGAGCTGAAAGGTAGTCATCAGAAAAAATAAAGAGATCATTAGCCAAAACAAGTCATGAAACAAAAAAGGTTCATTATTCTCTAAAATCATACTTTGTGAGAGAGCCGTTTTGCTTGTTGCCCTGTTAATAACATTAAAGTCTGTTAAAGATATTTGTAGGTGCCAAATATAAAAAAAAATTCACAAAACTTATGCTTTTTCAAATGAAATCATCATAAGCAAATTCACACGTTTTTTACTGCCATCCTTTCCATGTATGAGGTACTTGTCAAAATAACTAGCCTCACACATGTAAAAAGAGATATCATATAATCTATATGCAATAATAATCTTAACCAGACTTTCAGTGGCATGTGAAAAACAAATTCCAAGACATCAGTTTCAAACAATGAGTTCAATAAACAAGTTCAATCAGTGAAAAAGCTTAAACAGAATGATGAACTTTAGCCAAAATATTATTTAACAACTTTCATGTAAATACATACCAATCACTTAATATCAAAATAAAAAAGAGTATTACATTTTTCTATTATGCTCTTCTCATCAGTAATGCTATTTACTTATCAGTCATATTTTAATAGGAAAAGAAAAAAAAATCTGATTATTACATGTTCAGTTTAAAGTAGAATTAGAAATTCTAGGCTTCCAAAATTCTCAAGGATTAATTTGATATGCAAAATGAGAAGGCAGGATAAATTTTGCAGAATAATGACACTTTCTCAAAACTGAGAGGTAAGAGGGGTAGAATATTGTTTAGTTAATCTTCTATACAAGGATAAATCTTTTCTGAAATTCTTTAGACTTAATGATTGTATTAAGTCAAAAAAAAAAAAAAAAAAATAATAAAAAAAAATAAAAAAGCTAACATTTTTTTTATATTCGTAAAACACAGTAAGGTCCCTCTCAAATTTATTTTGGTGAATGTGTATGATAATTAGATATGGTGTAAGGAGGAGCTTTAGACTTGGTGACATGAATGGTTCTGTTCACAATATTTTGCTACCTCCAATTAGTTTTAAAATATTTTTTTCAGTCCTTCCTACATGAGGTTTTGAATTTTTCTCAAAATGTATTTACAAAATATTGATAATGCTGTCAAAAATCTGTTCAAAAAAATAAATTACAAGATGTGAACGAAACATTGACCCAATTATAGAAAAACAACAGATCACTAACAGTGTTAAAAGAACCACCAAAGAGCGATCACCACAAGAAAACAACAACACCACTAAGTATGACTGAAAGCAATAAACACCAGAAGCCAAGAGAGAGAGAGAGAGAGAGAAAGAGATGCGATGCCACTAGAAAGATTGAGCCCCAAAAAGATTGATGGAAACAAAGCAGTTAGCTAAAACAAACACAGATGATAAGAGATTAGTCAAGAGGAACCTGAAATGGGGGTTGACACATCCAGTTTAACCCCCACAACAGTACAAATTATTAATGTGTTTGCTGCAAGCAAATACATCATTAGCATTAGTCCTATTGTTTTTAATATAAGAAAAGGTGCTGAAAAATTCTTGGTTTGACCAAGAAGAAATTTAAAAAAAACATTCTGATGTTTGGTCATTTGGTTAGATTTTGGGAAGTGTGGTTGGCCAAAAAATTTTCAACACATCCCCCTCGTATTTTATGCACTGAATTTACCTTAGTTTTTTTTCCTTCCCTAAAACTAGAAACTCTTTAATGAAATCTGAAAGGGTTCTGTTTTATCATTACAGCTATTTAGCTATTTTGCTGAGAGGTTTTGATAAATATCCCATCAAAATCGGTGCATAATTTTCATAACTATTACACAAGAAAAAAAATCATGACTGCATTTAGTAATTTTAATGTTGAGCTCAACATAATTCTGTTGTTGCTTATCTTAATTGTATTATGCTGATTTTGCTTTGTGTTTGTTAAGTATCAACAGCAAACACATGTGCATTTTCCTCTAGAAATGAAAATTTCTTTATAAAAATGCTAAAAAAAAAAAAAAAATAAGTAGTTTTCAAAGGTAGAAAAAGAATGACAACAAGACAGGCAGGAGGAGCTCTCTTTACTCACTTAGAGAACGTTCCTTTGGAGGCAAAAATATCCAGAAGCAAGTGACCAACAGACAAGTGAAGAGAGAAAGAGAGAAGAAACAAGACAACAACTACACCACCAACAAGAAAACAACAACTCTTAAGAGGAACACCTTAAAAAAGACCAAAAGATCTGTGTTGTTATATAAACAGCTAAAAAAACAAAAAACAAATATATTGTTTTCATTAAAAATAGAAAAGTGTTATTAATTACACATTTTAGGGTATTTAAAGAAACTTTTTAATTGCAAAATGAGACATCTATTTTTTGCCAGAGTGTTTAATAATAAATCACTAGGAGAACGGTTGGTCCTTACCCAGAATCAGAACAAAATATTTTATAGCATAGTACAGAAGCTAGTACATTTTGAAATAAATGATAACATATTGATAATCATAAATGGAATAGGTACTGCCTTTTTAGCATCATTTTGTCAGCCTCTTTAATGAGTTTTATTTAGGGGAAGAAGATGTAGCTACAAAATCAACCATAGATAAATACTATTCTGCTATAAAAAGAAATAGAAAATTATTCACTGCTTCTTTTGACAATTTTGACTCATCTTAATATTGAAACAAATAATTTGATATTATCTTTTAATAATATATTTCAAAAGAAATTAAAAAAACACAAGAAAGGAAATTGTGTTTATAAAAATATTAACCAGAAATACATATTTATATCTATTTTTTTCATGAAATTATCTATTTTCCTGAGAATTGCATTAAAACTAGAAACAAATTGGTTTTCATTTGAATTTAGAAGTTAAATTATAAGCATTTAACAAAGATTATAATTCTGTAAAAGTTCAGTTTATTTAAAAGGTTTATTTTTTTAAATTACATAACAGAAGTGATATCTAGAAGACTGAGCTGAAAAGTTCTTTATCTGGCCAAAAAGGGATTTTTAAAAAAAAATAATGTTTGTTCAATTTGTTTCATTTTTTTTTGAGTTGGGCACAAAATTTTTCAGCACCTCCTTGTTCCAGCTGCCTATTTGTTTTTTAAAAGAAAAGGCAAATAAATAAAATAAAGGTGAAACTTTACTCATTTACCAAGCAGTAAAGATGTTTTTTTTTAAAAATAAAAGAGTAGTCAAAATATGGAAGGAGACATTCAGTATGATATATGCTAATGCAACAATTTACTTATATTTATCCATTAAAAAATATTGGATGGATTTTGGTTACAGCTTATTATATTAGGTTTTTTTTTCCAGTATTCCATATATTTTCAAACTATACTATTTATGTCTGAACCCTCTGAAAGTGCTGTTCTAGTAGAAGAGATAAAAAAAGAGGAAAATGTATTTAGTAAATATAAAAAAATTGAAAAAAGATATATATAGAGAAAAGTATTGAGTTGAAGACGAAAACGGGAAAAGTATTGAGAAGACAAAAAAAGGGAAAGCATTAAGAATAAAAAAGGGAAAAGCATTGAGAAGAATAAAAAAAGGAAAAGCATTGAGAAGAATAAAAAAAGGAAAAGCATTGAGAAGAATAAAAAAAGGAAAAGCATTGAGAAGAATAAAAAAAGGAAAAGCATTGAGAAGAATAAAAAATGAAAAGTATTGAGAAGAAGAATAAAGGAAAAGTATTGAGAAGAAGAATAAAGGAAAAGTATTGAGAAGAAGAAAAAGAAGAAAGGAAAATTATTAAGAAAAAGAAGACAGAAATGAAAATACTAATTATATTCTGAATGTTAACTATAATATAGTCAACCAAATATGGTATCAACTGAAATATTATGGTAAAACAACAAAAATAAAGATAATTCTCCTGAAATATATGGAATACTGCAAATTCTAGATACATATTTTAAAAGCATATTAAAATGGTTATTATTCATTGATCCTCCTAACTAAAAACAAAGGTTGTTTTAGTTCCTCAAACTATCTTTTCTTATATAATAATACAAATATGAATGTACAACAACTGTTAAACACATTTGTCAACTGAGTATATCTAAGAAAATAAAGGCTTTACAAATGAAAACAAAACATTCTTGTTAATTTCTCCAAAGATTTCATAGAATCTTTCAATTAATTTTGCACATCCAAAAACTCAGGTGTCTTGTTTCTGTAGTTCTTAAGAGTCAACCTTATTTTCATAGTAATCGGTTATTTTCTTACCATAAGCATTAACTTAGAATTTTTTGCTGTCAGTGTTTTAATGTTTAACTGTTTGCTTTTGAAAAGAATGGCAACTACTTTTATATGAATGACACAGTAAGAAATAATATTTGTTTTCATACTGTTTCTTCCAGCTGTTGTTATGTGCTATCAATAATTTTGAGAATTTCATTTTAGATATTTTCAACTGTACTTGATGTTTAAACATCACAACTTGTGTCATCAAATATGTCTCTCCTGACACATGTAGCCAATTCAGTAACTGTTTGCTGCTTATGTGACTGTTTTCTCTTGTATATGCCATGATCTCCCTTATAATTTTGTGACTAATATTCAGACTAGTATGAAATTATTCTTGTAATATACAAATTAACAAAGAAAACAAAAACTTTAGGCATTTTGAAATCATTTTTAATTAATGAAGTGACTGACTATATAATTCTCAGTTTTCTCTTTCTTTTTAAATTAAACACAAATTAGAGGTGTTACTAAATTATGGATAGAACTAAATAATGCCAATTATAAAGAAACATGAATAGAAGTCATGCTAGGAACAGGCATGGTTGCTTGGAATCAAAGACAATAAATTGAATGAATTGTTGCAATGCAATATATATTCAAGTAGATTCAAAAGTTGGGCACTTTCTTCTTGAGGACAATTTGTCTACATATTCAGTGCATATCTACAGAATGTAGAGAAGTAAGCATAATGGTATTTGATAAGAATTTATGACTGTATCATGTATGAATAAAATCATGGAAGACCAACTGGTTAAGCAAAAAGGTTTGATAGCAAGAATTAATTGGGATCTAGTCAGATAATTAGGACGAGTAAAGAAAATAAAAGCAATAAATACATAGCGATACAGAAAGCAAATGATAAATTTAAAAAAAAAAAAAAAAAAAATCTGTAAGTTTCAAATATTACCACATACTGTGAAAAGGCCCTTTGAAAAATTATTTCTCTTAATAAGTTTCAAATTTTGGAAACTAATATAGAAACAAAGAGAAATAGAATTTTAAACTGCCGAGATTTGACTATAAATGTTTTATTCACTAATATCACAAACCAAAAGTATACACTTGCTTGTTACCATAAATCAGCTGATAATATAAAGCAATTAAAAAAATGGAAGGGAAAATTCACAAAAATCAAGTTAGGAGAAAATTAAGTCTAGAATCTCTATATTTCTAAAAATCAATAAATTTTACATTTATTATCTGTCCATATTTCTGAGATGAGGTATTATGTACACTATTTACATTATTCAGACTATTGTCCTCATCTTTGTTGCCATATTTAATACAACATTTCGGCCGTTGTATGCGCTGGCTTTCTTCAGGTGGTTGGAATGTCGAACTGACATTCCAACCACCTGAAGAAAGCCAGAGCGTACAAGGGCCGAAACGTATTAAATATGGCGACAAAGATGAGGACAATAGTCTGATTAATGTAAATAGTGTTTTACATTTATGTTTCTTCTGGTTGTGTTGACTGCATGCAATTATTTCTTTGTTTTTAAGAGTGGTATAAATTCACCACTTTTAAGGGTTGAAGTTTGCAATAAAAAATCAAATTTCATTGGAAGTTTCACTCTTATTTTCTTTCCAGAGTCCAATAACAGTAAGAAGAGCATAAGAAAGGTTGGATTTATGTCTATTTGAAGAGTAGGAGTTCAAAACAACATCAAAACTCTAACCAGGATTTGTTTTGAAAGCAGTCATTCAACTTTTCAATTTGCCACCAAAACCAGAAATTCTAATCCTTATTGAACGAAATGTTCTTTGTGAGAAGAAAAAAAAAAATCCTGTTTTGGGATTTGTACATTTTTATCTATCATAAAGTGAGTAAATAGACAATACGGATTCTATAAGAGTTACAAAAAAAACAAAAAAAACACACAAAAAGCCATTAACCAGAAAAAGATTTATTCATTGATTGGAATTTGGCCATTGAAAAACAACGGCAAAATTACAACCAAAGAATACATTTTTATTAGTACATATTATTTACATTAGTCAGTTTCTATAAAATTAATCATTTTAATTTTTGATAGCAAATTCAGCTGTTATAAGTGAATATTTTGAATAATTGAAATATTGTTTATCAGACATAATTTTAAAGATATAGAGTGGGCGCAAAAAAAGTTTCATAACATAGTCAAGAAACTAATGAGAAAAAATTAAATATCTACTGTGAATATTTAAAAAAATAAATGTACAAATGATTTTTTAATTTAATTTCAGATAAAAAAGAAAAGGTACATTATGGGTAGATGGTAAAAGCTTTTTAAACAATCAATGGTTTATCTATGGCCTGAAGCAAATACTGGATGTGGCAGAAATACCACCCACATAATGGTAAGATATTAGCTATTAGGTTTGTGCAAAAATAATGATGTAATAATGTTGTTTTTTGACGTATTTTTTAACGTCAAAAAACGACATTATTACGTCATTATTTTTGCACCAACCTAATAGATGAACACACCATTGCCACTAATGTCTTACCATTATGTGGGAGGTATTTCTGCCACACCCTGTATATAAAAGAAAGAGTTTGAATGAATGAATGTTGTCTGCTCAGTGCATGTGATTACAATTGACAGTGTAATAAGGTTCTTTGACTTTCTGGCATAATAATGAAAAAGTTGTTCGGATAGGAAAGGAGATAAAACAATGGAGACAGTTCATAAGATATAGAAACAAACTAGGATAGTGACATCAAAGAAAAGCTTCTTGTTTTTTTTCTTTTTTAATATTTAGCTTACCTATACCATAAAAAAGACAGCAATATTGAAGTAATTTTAAAATTGCTTTGTATTCATACAATATTAGGGGAAAAAATTCCTTAAATTTTCTAGTTTATGTTCAATGCTCCTAGAACGGTAGTTCCCAAACTTTATTTTTCTCTGGGATGCATTTTTGGAATGAAAATTTGCTAACACCTTACCAAATTTTATGTGATAAAAAAAGTATGTTTAAAAATATAACAAACAGAGAGAGGGTTAGAGGGAGATAAATGCGAATTTGAAGTTGGAACATTAATATTGATAACTCTCTCCTCTAATTTGCGGACCCTAGTTACTATATTCTTAATACTTGATATAATGCAAAAATATCACAATGATAAAATCAGTCAATAATTATTTATACTGAGATTCATGCATGCAATTACAAGTAATGCATAATATTTAAATTTTGAAATCATATTTATTTTAGGCATATGAATTTTTTGAAACTGTTTGTCTTTCCACCTAAGCTACTAACCTCTTCCATTGCAACTTTTGGGAACCAATGTTCTAGAGTATTCAACTAAACATTCACTGTTGAATAAAACGACAATTTCTAGGTCACCAGAAGAAGAATTATATTCAGAATATGTACTCTAGAAAAGTATGGCACACAGAAAGTGTGTATATATATATATATATATATATATATATATATGCTGTGTTTTATTATAAAACTATGCATTTTATTTTTGCTTGTTATCTTATAACCTAAGGTTCCATCTAATGCCAAGCAATTCATTTTTGCCTTCCTTAATTACAATTTGCTGTTGGGAAGTGAGAATCATAAAGAAACAAGTTTGCTCTTTTTTTTTTTTTTTTTTTTAAACTCATTAAAAGTAAAGATATCAAAAGAAAACCACCAAATAAAAAACAAAATGTATTAGCAATCTGGTCTCAATCATTAGTTCCATTATTATAGTAATACATGACAGGTTTACTTTGAGTGACATAAAAGATTATCTTGTGTTACCATAACAAAAGAATATGTTGTTACTAAGAAGTGATTTATAAATATATAAAGTCTAATTTGATTACCATTTTCTCTTAAGATATTATTTCTTTCATTTATTCATCCTCTTATTTTATCTTAACAACTTTAATTTTTCCATTGAAAATAAATACCAAAAATCACATTGTAAAAAAAAAAAAATTCTATCACCCAACAACTTAAATAACAATGACATTCATTTCAGTATTGACAAAATTTGACAGAATCTACCATCTTTTGATTTATATAGAGATTAGCCCAATCATTTAGATCTCAGAATTGTTATAAGTTAACAGAGAATAATCATGGTATAGTTTCAGGTAATGTCTTAAGGTATTTAACTTTTAACTACTTGCTAGTTTTAATAATGTCGTTCCAACCTTTCCACTTATTTTCAGTTCTTCTAATCATTTTCTTAGGCTCTTCAGAACTGTTCTCAGCGCTACAATAATGACTTGCAGAACTTATCTTCATGATACACAATTCTCTCAACATACCTAATCTTTTACTTTTTTCAGATTATTATATTATTATTATACAAACAATGAACAAAAACACTCATTTTCATTAATGTATTAATTTTATAAAGTACAACAAAAGGAATTTATTTTAATTCTCAAAAATATTAAACAATGCAAATTTATTTTCTTTTTCTCACCATATTGTTAAAAAAGAAACATACATTTCTTTTAAAATCAATTTTCTAATTCCATCAAATTTCATTTTATAATGTTGAAAATGCAAGTGTCAAAATATCAGAGAGAGTGCCAATGTGCAATTTGGCAGCTCAATCATAGCTTTAATCAAACATGTCTAACAAATAGACTGCTGTTATAAAATTTAGTTTATATCTTTGCATCTGAGGAGAAATAATAACAATGGCCTTTTTTTCACAATATGCTAGAGAAAGATTCAAAGACAAATTGTTCAAAATTCTGCAAGAGGACAGTAAGTAAAAATGTTTTTTCTTTTTTGTAAGAGTTTTAAAAAAAAAATTAAAGAAAAAACATTTTGAAAACAAAATTCAAATTTTTTTTCTTAATCAAGGCAATAAACAGAATAAAAGCATAAACAAATTCAAGTATACAAAATATTTTAGGGAGATATGCTTGCATGTGTTAATTCCTGAATATATCAAAATAACCCTTTTTTTCTATTATTGTCATTTATTTTAAATCAAGAATTACTGTTCATATAAAGGCAAATGTTTCTGTCTTACTACAAAATTACTCTTTTTCTTATATTTAAAAACATTATTAATCTAATTGATAAAAATCAAACCATTTAATAGTAAAAGTTGGGGTTCTTCTAAAATCTGTGTATAGACTAGAGAAACAAAATGGCAGTCTTCATCATCATCTACCAAAAATGAAGGCTGCCAAAAGAAATTGCCCTTAAATCCCCTATAATGCTGACATCAAATTTTTAATTTTTATTTTTGCAGATAAGAATAATTTTTTATGACATTTCTTTACATATTTTTTTGACTTAAAAGGCACCATTGATCTGATGAATTATATAGGATACTGAAATTCTTCAAAAGTGTGTGTGTGTGTGTGTGTGTGTAAAAATGTCTTCGACTAAAAACTGATTTGTTCCATCAGTAGTAATAAACAACACAGACTGGAGATAAATTCTTTTTAGTTAGTACCGAAGACAAAGGAAAAAAATAAAATCATGCAGTAAATTGTATTATTTGAAGCAGCAGCATCCATCAAAAGATAGATACCATTTCTCAGAACTGGTAATGAGAGGCCAGACTGGTAGACAAATGAATAGTTTTCATTGCTTAACATTACAAGATGTGACAGAAGAGAGATGTGTCCGACATTTATACATAAGACAAGAATGTGGTACATAGGTACATAGTGTCAAATCTGTCTGTTTGGTTAAAAGGGGATCAGTTTTTATGGACCCCCTATTTGGTCAAATTATATAACTAGAAATATATTAAAAACTGAAAGCATCATTTTGTTTTACTGGTTGAATTCATATTTTATAATATACACTTTTGAAGTATTGGTGCAAAAATAATGTCGTTTTCTCACATATGTTACTATGTGAGAAAACGACATTATTTTTGCACCAACCTAATATTAACCATTTCAGTTTTCTGGAAAACAAAAATAATGATAAAAAAGAAATGCAATTAAAAAGTGGACTTAAGTATATGAAGCATTCCAGATAGACTGGAAAAATATTTTCCATTTGTAGAACTTAAAAAAAAAAAAAAAAAAAAAAAAAAAAAAAAAGGAAATGAGATCATAATCACCCTGATAAAATCAAAGATCTAATTTAAACTAGAATACAGAACGGACTATTATAATTGTGGTCCCAAAAAGAATTATCTTATATTTGTCTACTACAACTTCTTGCTTGCAGGCCAACTTTGATCTTCAAAAATTTAAATGCAATGTCAATTGTTATCTTCTGTCTTTTTAATTCTTGTGTTTTTACTGTTCCCTCTCCTTAATTGTGTTTTATTTTTTTTCTCATATTCTCTAACACTCAGTAACCCCCTTGCACCTTAGTGGCTTTATTGCCCTGCTTAGGTTGAAATGATTACAAAAAAAAAATAAAAAAAAAAATAAACAACACTGTTAAAGACTAAAGAATGACTATTGACAGAACTATTAAAAAAAGGCAATTCCAAATTTGCAACTAATAGATATTAATTCACAGCCAACTGGAAGAAAATGACATTGCCAATATCAACCTAGTGATTCCTAAGCTCTTTATACACAGAGTAAAAAAAAAAAAAACAATTACCAATTCAAACTATATAAAAAGATTTTGATGCTATAAAAATGCTTTCTTTCTTTATTTATGTTGGTGCTTTATAAATTATTATGAAATGCAAATGAAAATGTGTATTTTTGGCACAAGAAATAAGGAACTTTAATTTTGATGCCAAACAGAAGACAAATGATTTTACCTGAAAACCCATACATGACAAGTATACAAACTTTCTGTTACTGCTTCAATTAAAAAGAATGAGAAAATACTTTTAAATTTGGTTATTTACAAAATAAAAATTGTTTCCAATTACTATTGTTGTATTAGATGAGTACAAGACTGATATTCCAGCCAATGACGGACTAGAATCTCTTTTAATCTGAACAAATTTACAACAAGTTTCTCCAAGAAGATTTCATATTGTATATGATTAATGCTTTGATGTAGATATCATCTGTCAATCTGAAATAAAATGAAAAATTTGGTTTGATTTTAGCTCTGGAGAAAGACAGATTTCACACCATGCAGCCTATATTTTTTTCTATCAATTTACGAATGATGATTCTCAGGATATTACATCTTACATTTTTTTTTTTTTTTTTTTTGTCAGTTCCTACATGCCTGAAGAAATGATGATGATAGGCTATTTCCTTCCTTCCTGCATTCTTCCAGCATCCTCTAATTTCTCTGGCCAGTCATAGCAGCAACATTAGCAAGGATAGAGAAAGGTAAATGGATGTAAGAAAGGATGAACAAAACAAACAGATAGACGGATGGACAAAAAGACCAACCAAAAAAGTGAGCTGTCTGCTCAGTGGACATGCTAAGCAAGATGTGGCACTATAAATGTTAAAAGGGAAGAAAAATAACAAATGGCTTGGGGCACAAGGTTGGAAGTTAGTGGGAGGACTATCTTACCCCTGGCTCCAGTCGATTCCCTGAAGCCTTGGTACTGCCTTTGGTAGACTTGTACAGGTTGTTTTCAGCCCATACCGTATCATCTGCTTGGCAGGTGGGACTATCGTAAACAGGGAATTCCAATAATCCTAATAAAAGCAAAAAATGGGAAGGAGAGAAAAAAAGGTTATTGAAATATAAAATTATCACATATTTTAAAACAGATATTAATTGATATTAGAAGTATTTTTCAATTACTATTAATTACTATAAAACAAGGTATACTTATTATTCTTATTTAGTAAGCTGAGAAGTTCTAATAGTTGAATCAGACTTCCCAACCAGATCAAGATTAGTGCAATTAGAAATTGTTATAACAGTTACAGATTGTAAATATTGTACTGTAGCAGAATGTATGTATAAAATATATCAGAATAATAGTTAAAAAAAATAAAAGTATGAACTTGAATAATTCCCAAATCATAAGCTGCCTGAAAGAATCTTAATGACAACATTAGCTTGTTGACAATGGTTGTTATCAAAATGATAATTTAATACTGCTAAGTAATATTTGCCACATTCTGAATTGTCAATGGCAGTCTACAGATTGTGCAGATCATTGTGCAATAATGAATAATTCATTGTAATGCTTTTTGTAGTGATTCAGTAACAGGGAGAAAAATGATTGCAATCTTGTGAAAATCACCATTGACTATTTTGTTTCATCTTGGGGACTGATTTTGGCTAGTTATATAACGGATAAACATTGAATTCTCTCCCACTAAAATGGTTAACTCAACTGACAAGAATCCTTAAAAATTAACTTTTATATTAGTTCTTTCAAACTTACCCTTATTCATGTTGTCTAGTAACTAACTAGAACTGTTTCTTTTTTTATCAATTTTAAGTTTCTTTCATACATTGCTCATGAGTGATGTCAGAAAAATTAAATTGCTATCTTTTGACTTTTGCGATCAATTTATAGTCATAATTACTGTTACAAAAACATAGCAAATTGTTCTGTTGAGTAGACAAGAGTGAAACTGGCCTTTTTTTAATCCTTTTATTAAGAAATATTGACAGAGTCAAAATTGTTTGAATGGTTCACTAAAATAAACTGTTTTGTAAAAATCTATAAGATAAACAAACAAATTTTAAAGATTGTTGCATTATACTGCAGAAGAATTTACAGGAAAAATGCTTTTAGCTGAAGTATTTCAAGTATACTAGAGTAATATTAAAAAGCTAAAAAGACTTCTTGTATTTTAATAAATTTAAATTGTAATAAATTTTAGGTAGAACATAGATCAATAGTACAACTGTAATAGGAACATTCCTAAGTAGAAAAAAAAAAAAGAATTCACAATAACAAAAAAACTCCAAATAATAATACTCTTTATAGAAGTTGTTTAGAGCAAACATTAACAATTTAGTAATGTGACCATTCCATCACATCAAAAGAATAAAAAACAAAACAAAAAACAAACTGTTATATAATAACAAATGTTATTGAGAAAGGGAACTATTAGTATGGCCAAAACTTGTGACTTATAGATCCTTCTTGAGTTACTCTAGAAAAAAATAGATAAAAAATAAATTCTAAAATTAAGTTCCAGAGATTGCAAATTTAAAAGAAGACCATCTATACTACAGACACGCTGGCAGTTAGTGACATGACACTCAATAACCTTTAGATTATTATTACAGAATCATTAAATTTTGACATAAAATGAAAAGCATATTTTATATATATATATATATATATATATATATATATATATATATATATATATATATATTATATTCAAATGTATACACATCTCATTCACATATACAGATATAGAAGTATATACATCCACATTTACATAAATGTCAAAAAGTACATACAAATATTTTATTATAATATATTAAATAGGATTCTTTGTATTTATATTATATTTATATATTTGTATTTAGATGTATTTAAGTGTATGTAAACCCTCACCCCATTAATAAATGGACTGCTCCACTATCATAAAAGTATGGCATAGATATCAATATTTCAAAGTTTAAAATGGTTAGTTTTCAATCAAAATCTGACAAATTCATCATGCATGAACTTAAGATTGTGCTACTGCTATGGAGCAAAATATATTATATATATATATATATATATATATATATATTATATATATATATATATATATATATATATATATATATATACACACACTTAAGTTCATCTAATATCATAATTTATTATTTACTTCATTCTTTTCAATTGCAAATTTCCACTGGGAAAAAAAAATCAGAAAATAAAAATTAGAAAAAAAAAAATAAAAAAAAATAATAGTAAATGAAATTTTCAAGGGAAGTAATTCTTAAACGTAAGTTGTTTCCCTTGATTAGATCCTGAGCTTCAATTGGTCCATATTTGTGCAGGATGATATATTGGACACACGAACACTTTTAAACATGGTACAAACCTATAGATAAGATCATTAAAAGAAAAATGACAACACAATAATTCATTGCTGCTCAGAGTCTGGATCAGACAATGGCTAAAATTTTTCTAACTGCTACTGCAGTCAGTGGTGTTTTACAAACATCTTGGGATCCATGCTTTGGGTTTCTAAAAGCAAACAATCTATACAAGATACTCACACATATTTATAAAAACAAACACATATGGAAACCACAAAAATAATTAAGTCCAATAGCATGCAGTTTTGGGAAGTTAAATTTACTTTTAAGAAGTGAGTTTAAGAAAAAAAAAGCCTCAATTTTTCAATTGGAGTTAATTCAATAATTATTTCTATTGCTAACTTTAAATTTCATCTAAATTTAAAAAATTGTGCCATCTAATTTTCAAGAAATGTACAAATAACTAAAAATATTTCTAAAATATATCATAAAAATTATTTGCCAAAAAATGATATATCAATTTCTTTTATTTTAAATTTCTTTTATTTTAAATTTCTGTGAAAACTTTCATGGAAGAGGTCTGTGATTGCAATCAGACTCAGATCTCAGTCATTTGAAATTTCAAATTTATTATTATTATTAATAATAATTCAAAGGTTTTATTGTCTGTTGTGTTTAATAATATTGGGAATTATTTTACAACCTCTGTCTTTGGCTTTATCTGAAAAATCTGGTATATATTTTATATGAAAACTGTTTCTCATTTCACACAGTACTTCACTAAATGTAATTCAAATTAAAATTGAGACTTTTTTCTGCTTTACACCAAAAAAGTAAGCTTAACTGTTTTTTTGTGTTGGCTCATCTACAACAGCTAGCTATATATATATATATGTGTGTGTGTGTGTGTGTGTGTGTATGTGTGCATGACTATGTAAAGGTAGAAGTTAATATGTACAACAAATTTAGTGTGTACATTAGTAGTTTATATTGTAATCAGTTGCCACAACATTGAGATAAATAGCTTGTGTTAGAGATTATACTGAAATGACAGGTGATGGATATAGAGTCAGCCAAGATGTGCACTTTTTATATATAATTCTTTTTGAAATTGTGTTAAAAAGAGAAAAAGCAATTTTTAAAAATCTTCTAGAAAATCTTATATGAAATACATCAAATTAAATCAGTCATAAAAATACTACAAACACTTTTGGTGAAGATTAACAGATGTAAAATAAAATTGCAACCTCCTGAGAAATGATGCTGATACTGACTTGTATCTTCATGTTAAGTGGTTAGTAGATATTAGCATAACTGAACTATAAAAAAATGATGGCTTATTTATTTATCATTACCTCATAACATATGGTAGAAAAATTTTTCATTACATATCTTTTGTTTGTTGGATGTATTTAAACAATGAGAAGGTATATTGTAGGTGTAATGTAATTATACCTACAATATTAATACTAAAATTGTGTTGACTTAAAATATCAAAATATGAGTATCTGCTCTGAATAAATAAATTTCAAATCAGTTTTTTAATAAATACATGATTAAAGAAAATAATATATTTAGAGTGTAAAAGTGTGTTGAATATAAGATACCATAATTCACATATTCAGATAAAATATATAGTGATCGATGCATTTTCTGCAGCAACGTTAATAAAAAGCCTGTGATATATTTGTTTGAAAGTAATTGTTACTTGTAAATAAATGCTTATCATTACTGCTTCTATTTCAGTCTATCTCAGATGGGATAGGAAATATATAAATAAGTACACAGTGCTGATTATTATATGGTTTGAATTTGATAAAATTTTCAAAGTCTTTGGTTATCTTTTGATATAGTAACTCTCATACCAGTGCATCATCTGGGGCCTGAGCTTCAGACAACTGCACATATATAGGCATCTGTTTATCTAGCAAGATAACAGTCATGCCCTGTTTGGTCAAAATTCAGTCCTTTGGTGGTGAAACTGGAGTGACTTCTCCAGGGCACAGGCCCAGGCAATGGTATATGGAGGTTATGCACTGCCCAGACTACATTTCCCTCCCCCCACACACACACCTCTTGCTGGACTGAGAAAGAATACCGAGCATTACATTTGGGGCTGGCTTGGCTGCAGGAGTTGTCAATATTGACAGCCAACCTCCTTCATGGCTCCACTCCAGATTTTCTGTCTGGATTTACTTCTATAGCCTTTCCTGTGTTTGACGGGATATGACAAAAAGGCAACAAATGTTGAAAATCAGGTTTTTTTCTTCCCCTAGATGGACTGCCTTCCTGAGCTGTTGAGCTCCATCTAACTGAAACAACACATACTGCGATAATATTCAGTGAAGTGAAAGAGTTCAATGCAAACAAGTGTCACGCTATAGTAATGCACACAAGCTCTTTTTATTTAATTAGAACTATCTCAGGGGAGCAGTTGTATTGTGGGGGGTGATGTGACACAACAGTACTTTGATGTTAGTAATGGTGGTCAAATTAACATTTTTACACCTTCAGATCAGATTCTGGAGTAATGTAGTTCAGATGATTGCCAAGATTAGCACATTACAAGGGCAGCTTTGGCAGACCACATCAGATCCACAGTGCAGGTCAGAGAAAAGGTGACTCCTGTAGTGTTAATATGAACTGTTAATATTAACACTACAGGAGTCACCAAATTGCAGCAAGACTACAAGCACAGGTGCTTATAGCCAGACTTCCACTTATACAATAACACTGTCGTATATACCTCTAGTGGTGTTACAAGAGGGTTACAACATTTTTCAAGTCATTTTGCTACATTCCTGCAACAGAAAGACAATGCACTGTTCCAGCAGATGTTGCCTATGCTACTCAACACTGGCACAATTGCCAGACCTGTCCATCAATAGATATGATGGAACAATACCTGACTCATTCGGTTAACCCACCTATGACTTTTGACATATTGCATCAACAGGTATAAGAATTATAGAATAATGTATATAATAGGTATTCTCTATCTGTATGTTTGTCTGCATGTAAGAGTAGGGAGCCTGATATAACACTCAAGGACAGTGGTTTCCAAACATTTTTTTTTCTCTGGGCTGCATTTTTGGAATGAAAATTTGTTTGTGACTCACCAAGGTTTATGTGACAAAAAGTACATTTGAAAATAAAATACAGCAACTGGGTTAAAGGGAGATAACTGTGGATTCGAAGTCAGAATATTGTGATTCATAACTCTCTCCCCTTCAATTTGTGAACCCTAGTTACTATATTCTTAATACTTGATATAATGCAAAAATATCACAAAAATAAAATCAGTCAATGATTATTTATAACTATTTCTGGGACTTATGCATGCAATTACAAGTAATCCATAATAATATTTTAAATTTTGAAATAATTTATTTTTGGCATATGAATTTTTAAAAACTGTTTTGAAATCTTTGATTGTCTTTCAATCATTCTACTTTACTTGGTATCTTCTTCTGCCACACATATGAGGCATGGTACACCATTTGTAAACCACTGCCCAAGAAGGATACAGAGTTGATTAATGTGTTTTTGTAGTACTGCTGATTTCAGCCCTCATTTTGGAAATTGTAAATGTATTGATCTGTATTTGTGATCATTTACTCTAATCCAATAATATTACCTGAACATTTTATGACTAAATTGAAACACATGTTCAAGTAGGTTGCAATTTCATTTTCTGTCATTCAATATACAGCAAATAATTTTGTTCTGTAATAATTTCAAAATAAGTTTCACTGTTGGAAGTTTGCTTGTATTGTTAGATTCTTTGTCCAATGATGTTAGAAGTGAACATGTATATTCTTTAATTAATTGTATCTTAGGAATACTTAGAAAGAGAAAAATATAAGTTGGATAATTAACTTTTATATAATGGTTGACAAATTAAAAAAAAAAACAAACAAAAAACAACCAATGAAGATCTTTGGAGCTTCAAAATTTTGGACAAGTTCCAACATAATGTTTATTCAGATGAGTAAAATATCAGGTTGAAAGATGTTTGCTTCAAAAGATTCACCAACAGGACATTAGCCAAAAACAGGAGTATGTCTAACTTCTATTTAGTACTGGTATTTCTTTAAAAAATAAAAAAAATGGCAATCTTGGATCTCCATGCCCACAAGGAAATGGAATGTCAAAAGGATGCTTTTCCTTTTATACCACTATTATTTTAACTACCTTCACTCCTCAACAATGTTTATTGTTTTAAAAAGCAATGATTAGAATTTTAATAAAACCTAAACATATGAAACTTAATTTATACATTTTCTTTATTTTGGACAATTGACAACAAAAATAATAAACACTATTTATGTATTAGGTTCTTTATTTACACTATTTATTACATTGTTTATTGGAATGATTGGCAAAACATCAGCTAATTGCCAATCAATTCAAACTTTATTAAATGGTAAATAATAAGGATTTCTTTATAGTTAGTTCACATATTTGAATAATTTAGTAAATGTTTATAAATTTATGAATAAAAAATGATTTTCTCATTTATATCTTTATAAATTGGTAAATGATAAATATTGCATTAGTTTTAATTGCCTTAATTTTTAATATTTTTGTTGTAAATTCCCCCCACCCCCAAAAAAACAATTTAACTTTCATATGTTTAGTTTTTGTTACAATTCTAATCATCAATTTTAACACAACAAACATTAGCAAAGCGTGAAGGTAGTTTAAATAATAGCAGTGTTAAGGGAAAAACTGCCATTTTGACACCCCATTTTTTTTTTTCAGGTATGAAGCTACAAGTATGCCAAAATTTGAAAAATTAGAAGGCTAAATCTATCTTTAAAAAAATTATCTTTGTACAATCGACATTGACAAAAGCAAATTTAGAGAGAGCTGACTGGCATGTTTATCTACAATTATTGTTTTCTTTCTTTTGTGTATCCCTAAAATTTATCTAAGTGAATTTAAAATAATGAAAGATTCATTTATACGTTATTGAATATTAGGAAAAAATTTGCATTAACTTAAATATCAAAATATGAGTATGTACTCTGACTAAATAAATTTCAAATCAGTTTTTTTTAAGTTAATAAATACATAATTAAAGAAACTAATTTTAATTTCTAATTCAACTCTAAAGAAAAAATATAGAATTTTCAAGAAGCTACCAAGAAACTCGGTATGCCAGAGAATGACAAAGACATAATAGTTCCAGTCATTAATGTTTAGCTTTTTTTTCTTTTCTTTTTTTCTAATGTTCATTGGCCAAAATTACAAGGACAATCAACAGGTCTGAAATACTTAAACAAAATAAAGAAAACAAGCAACATCTGAGGCAGCATTGTACTTATGTTTCTTGAAGTGAAATAACACAATCAAGCAAGCATCAGCATGGCCAACTATAAATGATATGATGGCTCAAGAAAAAAGAAAAAAAGGAAGAAAGCTCCAGAAAAATAGAGATTTAGCGATAGACCAGTGAGAAATAGCAACTCAGCTAGAAGGACTGTGATTTAACCTCTCCTTAAAACCTGTAGCCAATTTTGTGATGATCTGGGGAACATGTCAGTTTTGGTTACCATACAGGCTTGAGACTTTAGACATGACTCTTCAAGTAAACATAATAATTCTTTTGTTGGTTATTTTGAGAAACAAGTTTCAATGAAGGTTCAAATGTGTCTTGAGAGAAATTTCTCGTTTCTGGTGCTCGTTAATCATAAGGTTCATTTGCAATATGGAATGTGCACACACACACACATTTTTATGACTATAAACATTATTTTAGTAGATGTACTTGTATCCACTAAAATAACATTTATCGCAATAAAAACAATGCTGTATTAAAATGCAATAACTGTTTAAATTACACTGATGTATATTAATACAACAAGCAAGATGTGAATCAATAGTTATGTATATGTGTGTAAAATGTCTGGAATTTGGCAGTTATTATGCTTGATTCTCTTTTAAACTCAATGAAATTTAGTGCATTAGACTTAAAAGAGTTAAGTCAAAGAACTGGCTTTATTAATATTTTGAAAATACTTTGCTATAATCATCTGGACAAATTTCTTACTAACATATAAGCCTACACACTTGGATAACCTACATTTTAAAGCCAAGTCACAAAAATATTAGTAAGAACCTCTAAGAATATTCTTTTTTTTAACTTAATTATTTGATGAAACTATAACTGAAATACAATGAATATGCATTGTTTATTAAATAAAATGATTTTCAAAAGTTATCGATAAATAACTTAGCATTTATTACTATATATTGGCCCAATTCAAACAATTTTTAAAAATTAAAATAATGTGTTATGGCATATTTTACTTAAATATTAATTATACATTCTTTAATATGAGAATTGTGTTTTATAAGATTATTTTTAAAGATAGATATGAATAAGTATAGATTAAAAAAGAAGACAACTTGAATTACTGTAAAATAGAAATTCTAATGAGCATGAAAAGTAAAATGAAATTTGATGGAATGTAAGGGCAGATAACCTAATATTGAGTATATGAGAAACGTTTTAAAAATTCTCTTAAAATGTTGCAGATGAAAATGTTCCAAGTTAAAGATAAGAAAGCTGTGTATGTATATATAAGAAAAATCATCAACACTGTAAGCAGTTGCTGTTTCCAAAAGTGTTCCCGACACAATCAATATATATATATATATATATATATATATATATATATAGATAGACAGAGAAAGAGAGTGATGAGCAAACACAAAATACCAAACAAATCTGCCAGAAATACATTTGAGGCATGCAGGACATTAAAAAAGTTAGTGTGGAAAAAAAAAAAATAAATAAATAAATGAATAAAAATCATAGAAGAAAAAAAAATTGAAAAAGAAACAAAAACAAAAAAAAAACTAAAACAAAAGACATTATAACCAAAAACAATGATAGTAGCATAGCAAATGGACAGAGGACAACAGTGTGGGTGGTGTTGATGGCGGGAGAGTGAAAGTGAAAAAGAGTGTGAGGAAGAAGGATAAATGACTAAAGGAGAGTGACATGTGCAGCTGAAAGGAACTTTGCACCGTTGTCAGTGCCAGCCACCTCCAACCAATACTACAGGGTCACCAGACTGGGAAAAACAACTGAAGCCATGACTGGGAAAGGAAAGATGGAAGGAAGGCACAGTGGTAGATGAAGAAAGAAATGTCAGGTCAGACATCTACAAAGTGAACATTGAGCAAAATGGATCCAATAAGCAGCTTTCGGACAAAAACATATGCACACAGTATTTCAGGTGTGTGTGTGTGTGTGTGTAGAGAATAATTTGCACATGTGGATATGATAATAAGTGTGCATATGAAGAGGCATTTCGGTGCTAGTGTGTGATTATATTAGAGAATGTGTATACATGTTTTTGCAGTCACTATTGAAAACTTGCCTTAATATTAATGAATAAATGTGTATATGTTTTTGTGTGTATGTGTGTGTATGCGAGTCTATGATTCATTTATACCTAAGTATTATACATCCTATTACATGTGAATTTATATTCTTGTCTGGTAGTTACATTTGTGCCTGAATTGGATTCTGCATGCAAATGTTAATGTGTAAAACTTTATGTATTTCAAAATAAAAAAGCAGTAACCTGTTTATAAATGCAAAAATGTATTTATGTAGGCCAGCATGTGCCTTGAAACATCTTCATAATAGTTTGTGTGATTGTGTGGAACTGTGTGTTCAAAGGCATGCCTAAATGTGTGTGTGTGTGTGTGTGTGTGTGTGTGAATGTTTTTAAGTGTGCGCGCGAGAGAGAGGAGACTGCAAAATGCAGCCAATCACCTTCAAGCTCCTCTTTGCTGGCCAACCCCATGCTGCTTGATTTCTTGAAGGGGTAGTATGCGGACGGTGGATGGAGATCAGCCTCGGCTACTGGATCGCTTATTCCGTACAAACTAAACAAGTGCATGGCATCGGTCACATCTGCAGCTGGGTAGGATTTGCGATGGTGCTCTCTATATTGTTCTGAAAATGAGCAATGGGCAGTCAGATACATGACCTCAGATAACACAGGTGGGGGCTACACACTGCTGGTTGGCTAATAAGGCAACTGACCAGAGATCAGATGTACAGGACTGTTGGGTAGGGTGAGAAGGAGACTGTGAAAGTAGATTTATTATCAATTTTAATTATAGTAATTATTCTTATCTATCAAATTGTAGATATGCCTTATTTTAAACTTTTGAAATATAAATTAAAAAAAAAAAAAAATAGAACTGTAATTCTGAATAAGGATAAATGTATTTTTAAGATATATTTTTATAACATAGTAATATTTCTATTATAGATTAAAGTAGAGTATACATAATTTGGAATGTGTTTTGGTCATGTGTGAACCTTACCATAAAATGTACTGTTAAGCAAATGTTTCAGTTTCTATTGCTAGCATAGTGAATTCAATCTCATTGGGTTTCCAACTAGTGGGTCAGACAAAACTAAATTTCATAAGTAACTACTATATTGCTAATGATACACATGTATGTGAAGGAAAGCATGTTGGTCTTGCTAGCCACTGATTCTGAGTTCCATCCTTATTTGTAGGTCTCTATTGGATTTTTGTCAAAGCCAATAAATGTCCTGGATTGCAGTAAAAACTTGACAGTTTTTCCTATTCTCAAACACATTTGTCATCATATTTTTATACTGATTTTTTTTCTTTTAAATCATAAAAAGATTAAGTAAAACAATAGTGGTGTCAAGGGAAAAATTGTCTTTTTGACACCATTTATTTCTGACTACAAAGGTTAAAGATTGCCAAATTTTGAAACAGAATAATTAATTTTCTCTCTTTGATGAATCTGGGTTGCAAGTGTAACAAAAGGAACAGAAGGAGGAATGGAAGAAGTTAATTTTAAAAATAAAATGATTACTTATGAAATCTATATCAATAAATGGATACATGTCAGTAAGTATTTATTATGCAAGTATATATATTTCTGTAAGGAATAAGTGTGAATATTAAAATATGTCAAGAGAAACATGCTATTCAAGAAGTGACCAATTCCACTCATTGTATAATGTAAACCTTGTCACTTATTGCGAAATGGCAGTAGTAATATTTTCTATTAGAACTGCAGATTAACAGTTATGAAACAATATGATTTAAAATATTGAAAGTCTTTTCACAAAATAATTTACCAAGAGAAATGCACTTATTAACTTATTTTCTGAGTATGCACAGATGTGTGCATTGGACAAGACAGAATTTAACATGTATTTCATATACATGAATGCTTAATATGTAAATTGCAAGACAGGGAAATTTCTTATTTATTGTTTCACTTTCTGTGATTTCAAGTTATACATGGAAATAAAGACTTCATTAAAATATAATGTATGTCAAGAACTTTTCTTTTTAACTATTTGATGAGACAGAAAAACAAATAAAAATAGGGTGATATTTCAATGCATTTGTTTTACATCAACTTTAAATAATACAATATTAGATTATTAAACCTTAGGCTTAGCTTCTATTCTCTAATTTCTTAAACATGAAAATATTACTTCACTGAAAATAAAATGGCAATTTCATAAAAAAAAGACCTTACTGACAAAAATTTCAGTGACTTCTGATGAAAATAAAGTTAATCAAATCAAATGAATAAAACCTTATTTAACCAACTTAGTGTTTAAAGTTGGTTAAATAAGGTTTTATTCATTTGATTTAACTTTATTTTCATCAGAAGTCACTGAAATTTTTGTCAAGTTGGAAGTAATGGACTTTTACTTGGACCAAGTTTGGTACAAGGCTAAACTTATAAAGAACTCAGTAATGGATTTCATTACCAACTTGCAAAACGAATATGTAAATAAATGCACTATATAAATTCTATCTCTGCTTGAATTTCTGGGATGAGGAGTTATCATTTACATTTGGATTAATGTCTTCATCTTTGTTGTTAATTGTCATGTTTTGTCCACTTTTGCCTTCAACTATCTTCAGGTGTCTGTCAATCTGTATACCCTTCAGGGATAATAACAACAAAGATGAGGACATTAATCCAAGTGTAAACAATGTAGATAAAAAAATGCTCCTTCGGATTAAGATTATTGACTTAATCTCTGATCATTGATGAAATCATATTACATAAGTTACTTTTTAATGCTTAACAGCTAAGGATATATCAGAGGTACTGAAAAGTTCTCTACCAAACAATGAAGCCCTTCTTCCAAAAATCTGCAATAACTTTTCAGTGTGTGTGTGTGTGTGTGTGTGTGTGTGTGTGTGAGAACAAAAATATTATGAACATCTAATTAATCAGATGTTGGTACTCCATATATAACTCTCACCTGATAAGATATGAACTCTAAAACTACCCAATATTTTCTCTGGGATCTGGTGCCAGTATATTAAGAGATCTTTAACTGCTATAGATTGATATGGTGAAAGTCCTGCAGAGTGAAATTGTTGGTCCAATGAGTCCCATAAATGCTCAATAGGATTGTGATGTTTCTTCCTGCTTTTCTATCCATTCCTGTAGAACCTATGCAGAGTGTAGCAAGGTGTATTGTCCTGCTAAAAGATGCTAATCTCATCATAGAAGACTATTCCTACAGAGGAATGTACCTGATCTTCAATGATGATGAGGTAGCTGGTATATGACAAAGTACTATCCATATGAATGGTAGGACTCAGTGTTCTATAACAGAATGTTAACCAAACCATCCTACTACTGATGCCTACTGTTTTCTCATGGTGAATATTGGTGTCATTGCTTCCCCATGATAACAATGCACACATACCTTGTTAATCAGGATAAAGTGAGATTCATCAAACTAGGTAATCATCTACTGATACAAGGTTCAGTTCTAATGCATACATACCTATTTATGGCACAAGAAACTTTGATTAGTATGGATACTCTGGCTGTCCTGTCGCTATGCAGCCTTATATGCAACAAAGATTCAAATTCTGTGTATTGTGACACATTCTTCCTATAACTTTGATTAAAGCTATCTGCAATTTGTAACCCTTTTGTTGGGTCATATTTGGTGTGAAACTCTTACATTGATAAGTACAGACTGCATAATGCCTTATTTCCTCCTTTGACTATGGCTGATAGATACTGACCACAAATGAATGTGAGCAGCTCACAAGCTATGCCATTGTAGAAATGCTCATTTGGGCCTAACAATTTGCCCTTAAATCATAGTCTTCCTTTTTCTCTATAACTACAGAATTCAACACATCCAAGGGAGAATTACCAACTTTTAATAGATGATGTGCAGATGATATGAGACTGTAGCTATCATTCTGGTCAAAACATGACCAGTTTATAAATTTGTGTGTGTGTATACAAGGAAAACCAAAACTATTGATGAAACTAATGAACAACTTGTTCAACCTAAAATCCTTATCCAGATAAAGTCTCAAATAAAAATGACAATAGTGAAAAAAGAAAAAGGCCTAAAGGCAAACCTACCTACTCAGTAAAATGCTCGAAGCCTAGATAAAGCAAAAAATACTTAATGATGTTAATTCCTATGAAAGGATGGCTCTAGTCGTAACCAGAATTTCATGCTCATGCGATCTTAAGATGACTTGACAAATGCAAATGAAAAAAGGGGGAGCGACCAGCTTTATATAACTACCTGTTTTAATCAGAATGTGTTAGAAATTTCCAGACATAAATATAAGAATACTTCTCTTATTAACCTTTTATTTTTTATGATGTTTGTCATCTAGTAAATCTATATTTCATCTGAAGATGAAGAACTGGAATAATTCTTTTATAAACAGACTTTTCTATTGTAAAAATGGCTATTAATTCTATCTGAAATTTGGGAAGCATGTTATTTTGTATATGTTATTGTAAAAGTCACTTGTACATGATGAAGAGTACAGATGGTCAAGGTGGAAGAATGGACAAGAATATGGTGGGATTAGGATTGAGGAAGGAGGGTAGGAGACTATGCCAGCCAATCATTGTTAGGTTTTCTGTTCAGCAGTTCCACAGAATAAAGAATGTGGTAAAAATGTTCTCAGAATTGAAGATAGTTCAAAGAATTTAATGAAAGAACAAAAATGAATACTAAGAGTTTTAGTTTTTTTTTTTTTTTTCTAGTGCATGAACAATAAAAAGATTTTTTTTTTCAAACACAAAAACAAACATTTTGTTTTTTGTATATCCCTTCAACTTTTTAAATGTTGCAATATCCCCAAAATGTTTCTGGAGAAAAAGAAAAATCAAACAAGTCTAACTAGGGTTATTTTTTTTTTTTTAAACTGGCTGTTATTACTTTTATAGAAAATAGTCTCTTTTTATTTTGTCTTTGGCCTTCCAATCTAAGCTGAGGCTAAAAAATGGTTTTCAAGAACAGTTCCAAATTCATGCTAAACTTATGGCATCCCAAGTTTGATAGAAAATATAAGACAATGCTTTTTACTAAGTGATGTTCTTTCCAAAGCTAAAAAAATATATATTACAAAAAGGTAGCTAGGTGACAATGAAAGTATGAACTGACTGGTTACAACAATCAGTTAAAATCAACAAGTAAATGACAAGTGAAAAGAGACACCTGCTGATTGCTCAATTATAATAAAAACATGTGTCTCATTAGTCAGTCATGATATAATGATACAATCTCAATGCATATAACAAAACTGAAACTTGATTCATTGTTTGCTGTAGGAAGTTACATTCTGTTGATTTCAAGTGCATTTGCTTTTTTATATTAACTGATATGAAGAGAAAAACTAGAAGGACTGTTTTTATTTTTAATAATCAAATTAGTTTGGGATGCTTTTAATTAACAGGATCTAAAAATGCATATCTTTGCAAAACATTTTTATATAGCCTAAGCATTAAAGAAAGGCTATGATTATTTTCCCATAAAAATAATAACTGCCAATAATTACCTTAAAAAGAAAAAGATGGGAATATGACAAAACATCAAATACAAAGTCACCAACAGCAGTTTTCAATGAAAACAAGAACAAGTCAACTGGAATTGTTGGAGAAATATCTTACTAGAAAAATACTCTGGAGAAAATATCAAGTTATCAGTAGATACATCTGCAAATATAAATGATACTCAGATAAAAGACTTATCATGAAAGGTTATTGGTGTAAAATACACTTATTTGAATATATACTTTATCTTTTCAGAAAAAGTATATAAAGTACACACACACATACAGGCAGATGGATGTAAACAAGCTTATAAATAGGGTTATATGAGACAATGACTAGCTAAATAGGCCAACAACTCACACAAAGTGGAAAGGAGAGAATGAGCAAAAGGAAAGAGAGCAAACATTTAAAATATATGCATGTTATGATCAAGAAATGACTATTTAAATACTAACCACAAGACCAAAGCCCAAACATTAATTAGCATTGTATTCAATAAATAAATACAATACTAAAAACAACACACAAAAGCAAGTAAAAACAAAATCCTACTAAATGATCCACAATAGTGGAAAACCATTACTAATTATTTTTTAGGAGAAATAAGTGGGAAACTAATTAAACAAAGAGAAGAATCAATACCTTTTTTATTAGGTATGTTTTTGCATTTTTGTTTTTAAGACTTCAGAACAGCCAAAGCATTATAAATCAATATTTATCTTTGATATGAGTAGCCATGATGTCAATGATCAATAAATTGATGATATAAAAAAGACAACATTAGAAGTCTTTGTTTCTCCATCTATGAGAATTCATTAGAAAAAATATTTGTCTAATATCTACAATATGATTATTTATTTTGTATAATCTAAGTAATTATTTTAATATATGCATATCAAATTTGAAGCAATTTTACACATTAATGATATCACCATTTATTTACAAGGAAGGATCAATAAATCTTTAGTATGACAGAGTTGAAAAATTAATTTTAAATTTTCACTGTATGATGTTAAATCTATGTATAGAGAAGCTTTAGTTGAAGCCTTTGTCTGTTAGACAAGCTTTGATTTACATTCTAAAAATATATGTATTAACAAGAAATATATAAAGCTTTTCTATCTCGTTAACTTTTAACTGCTGGGTAGATTGTAACAGTAACTGTACTTTGCCTCAGAAATGAAGGCCCAATTTTTCAATCACCAAAGTACTGTGATAAAGACAAGTAAAATGAGAAAATTGGTCTGAATAAATCTAGACTTAAAAGTAACAACACCTTGTCTGAAAGTCAAACAAAATTTTTTTCATGGTTTAGTACTTGTTTATTCTAAGAGACAAAACCATAGATTTATTATGTGAAACTAGTCTTTGTGATTTTTGAATGAGGAATCAGTCAGTTTCTTGAAAAGCATCAATTCACCATAACTCACTTTTATTTAACCATTAGCACACTGCATTATTAATATTACTTCCCTTTCCACTGCATTCTTTTTCAAGGCCTCTAAACTGCAGTATCCTTATTGTTAATTTCATGCAAACTTGTTTTCTGTTGCCATAGCAGGATATAACAACACAACTATGAAATTCAAACAAATTTAAATTCAGGGATTAGAGTCACCTTCAGTGGCAGGATAAGCTTTTTGTACAGCAAATGAAGTCATATACAGAATGATAAATGTTAAGTCATGTCATATTTTATTAGTAATCTTTATCTCCTATAAGCTGGGATTGTTCACTAACCAAATTACTATTTTTATTCCAAAGACAGACATAGATAACTCAACAAATGTGAAGAATTATAATCACTAAAATGTCATTTAATATTAGGTACGCCTTGAGCATAATTTTGTAAGAACCCATCTTTCTGACCCATGACCTTATGAAAATGAGACCATATAGGAAAAAAATTCTATAATCTCTTAAGAAAATGTCCAACCATGAAGAATAAATGAAGATTTCATTAATGCTTTATAGAAAGTATGGAATGAAAATGAATATAAAAGAAAGCGAAAGAGAGAGAGAGAGAGAGGCGAGAATTCTTAGCAAATAGATATGACAACAATACATTCATAGCCACTTGAACATACTCAATTATGACAGAACAGGAGAAAGAGATAAATATGTCAACAGCAGGAAACATTACTTAAAGAAGCAAACAACACACATGATGAATACATACTAAATCTATTCACACACGCATACACACACAGCTGTATATTATACATATATTGTGCATACCTATATGGAAATATGTATTATGGATACATAATGTTTATATAAAACTGAAATAAAAATTTAAGACAAAATTATTTTTGAAATATTGAAACTAAAATTTTTTAAACTTTTTTTTTGTCTCCACTTTTCATCAGGTGACTCTCCATGATTGGCTAACAACTACAACAATTTCTTTTATAGTTTTACTTACATTTCTGTTTTATTCCGTTTTACTTACATTTCTGTTTTATTGTTTTATATCTTCTATTCATATTGGTTATTCAGAGAGAAATCTGAAAGTTTTATTTGTGTTATATTTGAAGCGATTGAAAAACAAAGTGGACTTAAAAAGAAACTATAAAAATGAACATTTAAAAAAAAAAAAGGAATATAATGATTAGGTAGTTACACAAGATTGACATAATAGAGATGAATATTCAAGGCAAATATTCTTCTCTTTACAAACCAAAGTAAAAACTCCACACAAAATCAAAATTCTAATAAATAAAACTATAGAGAAAATTTCCAAACAGAAAGATAAAAAAATTATAATAATGACAAAAATATTCAGAAGATAATTCTTGTTACTACAGTGTAACCCGGATATAAGAGACTTGTCGGGACCGGAGAAGAAGTCTCTTATATCCGCGTTTGGTCTATTTTGTTTAAGTAAGTATGGCTCTAATTTGGGACCAGAGAAAATCTCTCTTATATCCGGGTTTCTCATATCCGGGTCTCTTATATCCAGGTTACACTGTATATACATTATGTTTAGTGGATACACATGTTTAAGTAGACATATTTTTATAAACAATTCTTATCTACTGTTTTTTTTTTTTTTTTTTTTATCATCTTTAAGGGCATATTTTCTTTATTAAAGACTCTTGAAAACCCAGGCTAGTAGATAACAATTATGCTGTTTAAAAGAAACAGGGATGTCTACTTAAACATGTGTATCTACTAAATATAACGTGTATACAGAGGGGTGCTGAAAAGTTTTTGCCTTGAATAAGAAGTGATGTCTCAAATTCTGATAAGTGTGTCATGCCAAGAACTTTTTTTTAGAACCCCAACCCCATACACACATTATGTCAGATTTAATATTCAAGTCAATTTTTTCATATTAAATTAAAACTTTTATTAAACAACTGATGTAATATGGTGTATGATTTTCAGTTTATAATATCATTCCTTATTAAAATCATTGACAAAGTTTTGGATGAGTTAGATTTCATTATAAAAATTATTATTATTCATGAAACAATTTTTTTTATTTATTAATAAACCTAAATCATATAAGTTAGAGAAACACATTTAATGTAGTCTTCCATATAATTAAATAAATTATTTTACATATTAATATGAGCTATAAACTTAATCATACTTTCAACTATTGGTTTTGTTCATTTTTCAACTGTTTTGGCTTAAACATAACTTACTGCAGTTTTTATAACACCCCAGGGACCTTTTGATTGAATTTGTTTTCCAAAGAGAGAGTTAAACCAGTATATTTTCTGTAAATAATTAAAAATTGGATAATTTAAATTTTTATTAAAACTGGCTATTCTACGAGTTCACTGAAACTGTTAGTAATATAAAGAGAAATTTATTGCCTTCATGCGAGGAAAATAGTCTTTTGATTATAATACTGGCAGAGTTTACTACATGAAAATTTCAATCAGTAGTTATTTCAAACAAATAATCCCTAGAAAGAGCATGAACCCCAAACAGCTTCTGCCATAAACTAGTTTGAACAAAATACAGAAATTGTTTTTATAAATTAAAAACGAATAAAAACTAATCCATTAAAATCAATTTGAATTCATCAGCGAAAATCTTATTTTCTTTGCATTCATTAACAATTGTTTCAAACAATGGATGAAACAATCCCAATGACCCTAAAAAAAAAAAAAAAAAACAACACATTAGAAACTAGTGTCCTAAATGACCTTTAAAATATATGTTAGGTATGCATATGCAATTATGTATACATATACATAAAGTTCCCTAGCAAAGCTTAAAGCAAGTAAGAGACAATGAACTGTGAAAAACAAAACAAAGAGATGGGCTTTGCAGTGAAATAACAAAAAGCAACACGGCATTCTCCTCATCGCTTTGAATTACTCTTGTGATTATGAACTGAAACATTTGTCAAATATTTCACTCTCTAAACATTGCAAAAGATACTTGGGGATTGTGTAATCTTTTAAAAAAATGCAAAGGATCAGTTAGGTTTTTTTTTTTTTTTAATTTGGGATGAGGTGATAAGAGAACTTCACAGAAAAGCTTTGAATCAACAGCAGCAGCCATTATAAGATCTGAAAAAAGCATCTCGCAAAAAGACGACAACATGAAGAAAGGACTCAGGATTGAAAAGGTAATTTGCAATTGGCTTTCAAAGCATAAAATACAAGTGAGTTGAGATATTAAAAAAAGCCAAAAGATTAACATTTTAAAATATGACTTGGAAGGAGTTTTAGAGGTAAAATGAGAGATGGTAAATGTTCGTGTGTCGTCTTAGTGCAGTCCACCCATGTCATTATGGAAGGTATATGAGGGGAGAAGGGAATGTTGGAAATGGAGAAGAAAAAAAAAAAAAAAAAGTAAAAAAAAAAAAAAGCTTTATGCAAACACGCCAAAGCAAAATGGCAGAGGGTGGGGCAATAGAGCAAACAATCTCTTTTATTTATTTATTTTTATTTTTTTTTTTAAATATCCAAGGCATATAGACAACACATAACAGACAGACAAACAGAGACAGACAAGAGAGGGGGAAAAAAAAAAGGAGGAAAAACAAGAAGCAACAGCAAATTAGCTGTTTGTACCTTCCAAATCATCCTCATCTGGCCCTGAAAAAAGATTCATTTCAATTAGCATATAAAATCCAGAAAAACAAACATTATTATTATTATTTAATAAAATGATTGACATAACTCTTCCAATATTTTGCCACACTTAGAGAAGAGCACAATTTAAGGAAAGAAAAGACACATTGTTTAACAATATTTCAAAATATTGTTAAACACTGTCTTTTCTTTCCTTAAATTGTGCTCATTTCAAAGTGTTGCATTATTATTAAATACTGAATGATACAACATTTGCTTTTCTTCTATTCCAGAGAATTAGCTTTGATGACTCATGTAGAAATACCTGAACTAAATATGCCTTACAGTTCTATGATTATATTTTTGATTGAATATTGAGAGAAGGTAGTAAAAACTACAATTTTGATGTCAGTAAAAGATTTCTATCTTGGTATACATGTAGAACAAAGTAATTTCATATAAATATTATCTATGAAGGGACACTGAAAAGTTTGCAGTCAAATTCACTTCTTAAAATCACTATTTAAATGACCAAATATTAGAATAGTGATTTTGGAAACTTGGTTGGGCTAAGAATTATTCGGTATTGTCTAAGATAAACTTCTTTTTCTTACTTTATTTACAGCAGTCATTAAAAAAAAATGACCTACAATTCAAGTTATTTAAAATGCAGCATACTATTGTTAATTTTCACAATTCATTTTGATTAAAAAATTTATCTATTGAGTCATAAATAATTTTTATTTTTGCTTATCAACTTTATTCTTGAAAAACTAAAGTACAATTAGATTTTATTTAATTATATATTCACCATCATTTACTATGAATTGTTGCCACTTATCAAAAAGCGCTTTGATACTTTATGAGTCCAATTTTGAGGGGTCTTTTTTTGTGGAAATGTTTTCAACAAGCTCTTGAATTTGATTTTCATTAGGAACTGTTACCCCCCACCATCAAAGCACTTAGCAACAATCAAAAAAAGATAATAATCAGTTGTGGCAAGATTGGGTGAATATCTCGGTTCCAAAATTTCTTACTGTATCATTATTACTGGGTGTGGCCACGTGCTGTCATAGAGGGGAACAATATTTTCTCTCTTGACAAGTGCAAAGTGCTTTTCAACCAAACTTTTATAGACACATTGTAGCTATTTGACATATAAATATGTATTTAGTGTTTATTTGTATTTTAAGAACTTTAAATAAAGAATAACCTGATGATGCCACCACATTCACAACATTGTCTTGGAGCTCGGCTTTTGGTGGGGGGGGGGTCAATTGGGGAGATTTATCCTTGTCAATCCACTGCCTTTTGCATTAAACATTGTCATTTTGCACCACCTATTAAAGAAGGTTGCTTCTCTGTTGTGAAAAGAGACTGGTCTACTTTGTTCTTTTCACTAAGAGTATGTGAAACCAAAATACTCAGTTTTCTTTTCTGGCCTATGGTAACTGGCCTATGGTAGATTGCGATATGTTTTAACATCTGTGCTAATTGCCAATTATTTTGCCAAAGATTTACTTCCTACTCATGATTTTAGAGTTTCATCATCAAAGTTTAAGGATTCATCTTCCAATGACATTTTGCCAGAACAAAACTTTGCAAATCAATTTCATACTTGCCAGTCACTTATGACTCCTTGACCATCAACACTACATATTTTTCAAAATGTCTCCATAGTCTTATTCCTTTACTGGAGTTCCTATTATGTAACATAAATGCACTTTCAATCTTTCCATTCATGGGGGCACAAAATTTATTCTTTAATCCACTGTATACACTGCCACTGCCATACAAAAACTATGTTAATGTACTCCGAATTTGTTAACACTAAAATGTACTCTATTAGTCTTAATGTATTCAAAATTTAACTGCCACATATGATTAGTAGTTAAGATAATATATTTGTTGTTACAATTAGTTTCAAAAGACGAAAATTACTTTTGACCCAATCTAATAATAATTAAGAATGTGATTAAAAGAGGTTGTGGTTTCTCATATTTGATTAACGACAGGTAGATTATAAAAGAAAATTAGGATTTCCTATCACTACAAACATGTCTTCAGGTAATGAAGTTGAACCTAAAAATCAAAAACACAACCAATGAAAACACAACCAATCTCTAAAATATGAATTTAAATTTTTATAATTACTAGTATAATAAATATTAAAAAAATAAATTACTTTATCAAGCCCTCTCCTTTAACCTGTTTATTGCTAAAAAAATGTTATAAGATTAATGCATTATTATGACAAGTTACTTCATTCATGCAGCAAAGAGAAAAATTCAAGTTTATTGAAAGGCATAGATTCTTAAATTTATTGTGATGTTCTGTTAGATAAGAGATTTTTGTTTTCTTTTATTATTAATTTTTATGTCTATAGGAAAACAGAATCAAATTATATTTTGAAAGAATCTAGAAGAAAAAACATTTAATCAAAAACAAACCCAAAAGTAGAATATTAATCTTTACAAATGAACAGACAACTAAAATGATACACTCTTTAAAGTACAGACATCAATTAAATCATTTGAATTTTCAGTATCCTTACTATTGAATTTGAACAAATGGATGTTTTTTTAAGGTCTACTTAATATAAATTATCAACTTAAATACTACATAAAAAGAATGGCACCACAAAATAAAAGTTTTAAAGATTCCGGATTCTTTTTTTTTTTTATTTGATCTTTTTATAAAATGAAACATTTTTTTTAAATATATATTGCTCTATTTTAAGTATTTTTTGTTTTGATTTTAAATTCATTTTTCACTTATTTTCTGGAATGAGACCTTTTTCCACTTATAAGACTTATAGAGAAGTTAATATTTGTAAAAAAATAAAAAAAAAATAATGGTAGCAATTATTTTAAAACAAATGATATTATCATAGATTGAGGCCAAGAGGAAGAATTTAGTTTTGTGTTTTGTTTTCATTTGCAGCCAAAAGTGTGGTGGTTGAAGCCATCTTGATAGCACTGTGAATGAATATGAATAGATTACACAAAATATTAGGTTGGTGCAAAAATAATGACGTACTAATGTCGTTTTTTGAGGTATTTTTAACGTAAAAAAAAAGACATTATTACGTCATTATTTTTGCACCAACCTAATAGCTTCATAGCCCAACAGATATAGTTTCATATTGAATGACCTCACATCTATTATTTTGTAATGTCTAAGAGAAAGGTGTCCCTTTATTTTTTTTTTGTTAATTAGTAAGCCCTTAAGAGGAGTAAATGGAAACAAAGTACAGGCCATTAAAGAGGTTAGCATTCAAAAGACTAAGAAACATTGTAACTGAGTGAGAAACTGAATGACTATATTTTTACCACTTAAAAATAGAATTAATTCAACTGAGTCATTAATTTACCCAGAATATTACAATTAGAAATTATTTTTTAATAAAAGAATCATTTAAATGACAAATTCAAATTACCAAAATTCTCAATTTCTGTTTGGTATTTATTGATTTACAAGGTGGAATATGTAGACAAGAAAATACATTTTTATGAAATAATTTAATTATGCCAGCATAGTCATACTCATAGTAATTTAAAAAAAAAAAAAAAAAAAAAAAAAAAAAAATGACTAAAATTAACTAATTTTACTTAGATTTGAAAAAAATTATGAAAAATAAAATCATCTTTATTCCCATAATAAATTTATGGGGATGTGAGGTTGTATGTAAATCAATATTTTTACTTTAATAATTTCTATCATTAGCAATGACAGATATTATGATCCTCAACCTCATAGCATCTAGTAAAAAGTATCAGTGACCAATAAAGGCATGGTAGAATAATGGATAGCAGCTCAGATTGAGGAATCAGAAAGCCAAGTTCGAATTCCAGTCAAATCCATTATATTCACTTACATGCTAATATCCTTGGGAAAGGTATGAATACTCTTTTTCTCCCCCAGCTATGTGTAAATAGCAGGACAGACCAGGTTCTGTAGCCTTGGATGGCAACAGGTCTACTGCAGAAAGAAATGGCAACCCACTGCGGGAAAAAATCTGCCTTGTCAGTTACATATCGAAATATACATGATCGCCTAAGTGTGTATCACGCATGGCACATAACTGACCGACTGACTGACCAATAAATAAAAAGTACTTTAGGGATTACAAAATTTTACATATATCATTGGAGATTTCTCAAACAACTGAACACTTGGTACAAACAAAAGATGATACTGTTAAGATTATTTTACCAGAAAAGTTACAGAGAAAATAAAAAGTGAGATTTTAAACTACCAAAATTATCTAACATTTCTTAAAAAGTAATTCTAAATGAAATCCAAATAAGATAAAATTGTTTTTTTATTCAAATACATAACCAAGCTATTCAACTAAAAATTATATGGATTAATTTTACTAATAAATTATCTAGAAGTTACCTATTCAATTATGACTGGGCATAATGGTGCTTAACACTGATAATCAAAGAGAAATGGATATTATCCAAGAACTATATTTCCTTGCTTTTATCTTGCACAGTTTTGTTAGATTTTTTTATTTTTTTTATTTTCAATCATCTATAAGTCAAAGGTTGTGACATAAAGAGACTGTTTTTGATTTTAAGTTGATTGTTAGAAAGTATTCAAATCTCAATGAATGGGGGAATAAAATAAAGAGATTAAGAAAAGTGTTGTCTACAATGGCAAGTCATAAAAAGTGACAGAAAAGTAGAAAAATGGCCATTGAGAGTAAATAAGAGATGAAGAAGCATGCAAAAATATAATTCATCAGCACATCTGAAAAAGTCAAGAAGAAACACCAAAAGAGAAGAGGCTGGAATTCTGATATAAAAATGGTTGTTTTTTTTATGAATGTTAACATGTACTTTCTATGCAAAATCCAAATTTACATTGTATCCTGTGACCAAAACTTGGATTCTGTTGCTGCTGTTAACGGAGACCATCAATGATCTTTTAATAAAGAAATTTTTATATATTCATACAAAATTAAAGGTTTATGTTGTTTCTTGCAAAAACATATGAAGTAAAAAAAAAAAAAAAAAAAAATAGTTAAAAATACTTCTGAAGAATTTATGTCACTGCTAATTATTTTATGGCAGAAGATAGTGAATACTAAGGAACCAAACTGCTATTTCACACTTATTCACACTACAAGTTCAACATACTTGACATCTTTTCTCAAGCTAGTGAAGTTTATACATTTTTTTTTGTAACTTTTAGCTATACTACAAGTACCACTGTTGTACTAAAAATGCCAGGTGTCAATGATGGATTGTTGCAAGATGTTTACAGAATAGGGAGATGAAAAGAGTGACTCCTTGAATAATCAGGATACAGCAATAATAATTGTAAACAAATATATATTTAAAGACTCATTTGAAAACCTAATAATTGTAAGGACTTAAGAAAACTTCAATTTCATGTGCTGTTATTTGTAAAGAAATTTTTAAACTAGTCTCATAATAATAATAATAATAGAAACAAATGTGATAGAAGGCTTGTAATGCAATCAGTAAACTAGTTAGATTTTTACTAGTTTATAAAGGCCATAGAGAAAATATTATATTGAAAGAATTCTAAAAAGTAGACAACATTTTGAAAACTAATTCTTGAAATGAAGCCAAATTGAACTTCATCAAGTTTTTAAGAAATAAGTTCTTATTGGGATAATTTGTTTTCACTTTGAAAAAATAAGCCTGTATTGATATTGGGAAATGTATGGTGCTTAAACCTAAAACAGACTTTGCCAAGATGTACTCTTTTTAAACACAATTCTCAGAAGAAAACAAGGAGTTGATCGTGCAAAACATTTCATGATGACAACAGGAAAAAAAAAAAAAAAAAAAAAAAGAAAAAAGAGTGAGAGAGAGAGAATCATTATCAGCTGAAAAAAAAGGCCTCAGGAACTTCTTTCTTTATTTCACCATCTGGCTTATTGATTAACTTTAAAAACCATTTTAACATGCTATATTCCTTTTAGAACGTAGAGAAATAAACCAATGAAAAACATTGTTGTAAAAAGTAAGATGAGAATAATAGTAAAAAAGAAAAAAAAGAATTGATTAATGAAAATAACTTTTCAAAATTTAAAACAAAAAAGTTGGAGATTACCAAATCTAAAAGTACAGTTCTATTTGAGCAAAAGTAAATCAAACAATTATTTTTCGAAATCTTTATGTTCATTAAATGAAATAAGGTTTAGTTTTTTAATAAGAAAATGTGTTCTCACTGAAGAGACATTTATGACAAGTCAAATTATGTCAAGCCGAGTTGAAGATGACAGGTTGCAATGTACACTGCAGAAAAAAAATGTACATACACATTTCAAAACAGGAGAGAATATATTTTACTTTTACTTGAAAATACTCACCAACACATTTGTTACGACGACTTTTCACTTGGCTTGGTTTGATGAGGTGTTCTCCATTCGTCTGAGCAGCCACACTACTAATGATTTCGTAGTCAGTCAGGGATGAAACTGGTGGGGGAGATGGCGATGAAACCCGTTCGTGCTCACTATCCGAATGGTACTGGTTTGGGAAAACCAGATGATCATACAACGGTTCGGACTCCTCGGTACTTTGACTGCCAAGATGAATAAAAAGAAAATTGGGGGAGGTGACAGAGAAGAATATAAATTATTTTAAAGACTATCTTGCGTAAATTTGATTTTTAAATTTTGACCATGTGATGCTAGAAAGTACTGAAAGAGAATATTTCATGACATATTGACATTTTTAAAATGTAAATCTTTGAAAATAATCCATTTACCTTGAAATAATTTCACTTCAATGATCACATTGATGATGTTCCTGTAACATATTTTAACCAGTATCATCTCCTTATGGCCTCAGTGACATTATAGCTTTTGGTAATTTAGCAAGTTATAGAATGTAATAAAGAATTTTCTATATCATGAACAGAAATTGAGACAATTCAAACCATTGAATTACATAGAACAACAGATTAAAGGATGTTATGGGTGGAGGACGAAATCATTTGTTTTATCATTATGCTCCACATGTATTCACATGAGGATTTGTTTAAAGGAAACATTTTTGAAGCTAGATTTTTTATTACAGTTAGATTGAAGTGTCTTTTTGCAGCTAGATTGAAGTGTCTTTTTGCAGCTAGATTGAAGTGTCTTTTTGCAGCTAGATTGAAGTGTCTTTTTGCAGCTAGATTGAAGTGTCTTTTTGCAGCTAGATTGAAGTGTCTTTTTGCAGCTAGATTGAAGTGTCTTTTTGCAGCTAGATTGAAGTGTCTTTTTGCAGCTAGATTGAAGTGTCTTTTTGCAGCTAGATTGAAGTGTCTTTTTGCAGCTAGATTGAAGTGTCTTTTTGCAGCTAGATTGAAGTGTCTTTTTGCAGCTAGATTGAAGTGTCTTTTTGCAGCTAGATTGAAGTGTCTTTTTGCAGCTAGATTGAAGTGTCTTTTTGCAGCTAGATTGAAGTTAAGTTTCTTTTTAGAGTTAGATGACCTCTTTGGAGGCACTTAATTTGGAACTATTTTTAAATACAGTGATTTTGAGTTAGTTGTTTTTTTGTTTTGTTTTTTAAATTTGTTTAATCATTTTCAATATTTCTTGAAACTAATTCATATTTTTTTTAAATAGAATTTTACACCCAAAAATAAGTGGAGTATTATCAATAGATGTTTCCTACTATGTCTCTTCAAAAGATGCACTTCTTAGATGTGCCCTTAGATGAAAAGTGTGAGGAAAGTGGGGGTGGCAAAAATTTTTCCACCCAAATCACACCCTAAAATCTGACCAAATTGATATTTTTTTTTAAATCCTTTCTTGATTGGGCTGAGAACTTTTAGCACTCCTTTGTAAACTAAAATTTCAATTACACATTCTATTAACTTTTCAGACAAATATTCTTAGTTTGGTACAATATACTTATCGAAGTAGAGTATCAAGATACAACAGATGCTCATATTTCAGTCAATTATGTGCTATACGTGATACACACTTAGGCGATCATGTATCTTTTGATACATGACTGATGAGGCAGTTATTTTTTTCTCGCAATATGTTGCCATTTCATTCTGCGGTAGACCAGTTGCCATCCAAGGCTATAGAACCCAGTCTGTCCTGCTATTTACCCATAGCTAGGGGGAGAAGAAGAAGATTCATACCTTTCACAAAGGTATTAGCACATAAGTGAATGTAATGAATTCAATTGGAATTCAAACTCGGCTCTCCAATTCCTCAATCCAAGCTGCTATCCATTACTCCAACATGTTCACATTTACTAAATACATATTAGCTGTCTTATTAGGAAAGTTATCTATGACTTAGGTTTTAATCAAACAATTAACTATTTTATCTTTCTTTCCCATGTAGGAAAAAATCCTTTTGCACACACCAAATATATCAAATTACAATTTTATTCAGTTGCTAAATGTTCAAATTAAACTGGTAGGGAGTTGACTCATCATTAAATCATTGAACAAACTGAGGTATAAAGTGAAACCTCCTTCAACATCTAACTATATTTCTGAGATGAGGTATTGTTACTATTTACTCTATTTACATTGTTCGGGCTGTTGTCCTAGTCTTTGTCATATTTACAATGTTTTTAAAGAGTTTAGTTTGAAATTCCAACTTATATCACCTGAAGAAGGCCTGAATGTACAATTGCCGAAACATTGGGAATATGACAATAAAGATGAAGACAACAGTCCAAACAGTGTAAATGGTAAATCCTATATTTTATCCAAGTTTCCATTTATATTCAGTGATGATTCCTGCAAATAATGTCCTCTTCTCTGTCAGTTTTTCTTGTTTTACTGTGAATATTTACACTCTTCAGATTGTTCTTCTCATTTTTATTGTCCCCAAAGAGACATGGCATAATGGATAAAGGCGTTGGTTGAAGTCGCCCAAAAGTGACTTAACCCCAAAAATTGTGAAAAACAACTGGGAGAGTTGAGTTACTAAAGGGAATTAACTGAAACTAAGATATCCAAAAAAGGCATGGCATGTGGAACTAGAACCATCTATACCCATGGACTAAATAATGGGTTTGGTTTGAAATTCCAATGTATATCACCTGAAGAAGGCCTGAAAGTACAATGGCCGAAACGCTGGGAATATGACAATAAAGATGAGGACAACAGTCCAAACAGTGTAAATGGTAAATTCTACATGTTATCCAAGTTTCCATTTATATTCAGTGATGATGCCTGCAAATCATGTCCTCCTAACATTTTTCCTTCCATCCTTGTCAGTTTTCTCAATTCTACCTAGCTCAGATTCACTTAATGCTTAACATGGACACCTATAACTATACAAAAATATGAGATAACATTTAGAACAAAATATATGAAAGTTAATAACCATTCTTTAATGGTTTTAATTTCACAAAACTACTTGGTAAGCTCAGAGTGAATACTGATTTTATAAAGCAAGAACTCCATTAAATAAATATTTATGTCATTGATTTCAGTTGAAATGCCTACTCACCAGCCCCAGTCTGGCGAGATGCACCTGTTAATAGTGCTACTCTTCGTTGTGTGATACAAATCATTCGGTTTGGGCAGAGGAGCAGGAGGTCTCTTTTCAATGGTGGGATTCAGCTCAAACAAGATGTTGGAAGGTGGCTCTGATACATGGTGGAAGAAACTCTCTGTGTCCTCACGTCGTTCCCATGCATCTTTGAAGAATGGATTAAAAATTGAATCTAGAAAAATAAATGGAAAAGTTATAGAAATAATTGTAATTCCATGCTCCAGAACAGTATTTGCACTTTTGATTTTATTAACTTTCAATACTTTAATTCTTGAAAAAAAAAACAAAATTGCACACATTCATTAGCCTACCTGTATAATAAGAGCAATAAAAAAAAAAAAACTCTAAATTTTATTTGAACAATTTGAACTCCTTTGTGTATTTGATGGAGTTAACACAAGATTTTAGTTGTGCCAGTCTTCTGCTGTAGTCAGGTGAACAATCAGCAAAAAAGAGAGAGAGAGAGAATACCTTATTTCTTGAGGAGAGAATATATTAATGAAAAGAGAGAGAGAAAATACTGGTCATTAATCTACCAATCAGAACACTTCATTTCTGCATTAATGAGTCCACAGCTGTAATCATCAACCATTTATCCAAGTGATTCCTGATGAGTTCCCAAACACTTTCATTAAGCAAAGAAAATCATGTCAAAATCCATACAAGCCAATATTTGCCACGCTCTTCAATTTTCATATTTTTCAATGGTGTTCACTATTAATTATCTAATCTTTAAAGTCAATAATGCCTAACATTCGGATTCCACCTCCTCTTTGGCAATACCATTTTTTTTTTTTTATTTCTCTTGAGCCTGATTTTTGAGGATGGCATGTTTACTCCTCATATTTATTTATTTTTTTTAAACGCCATCCTCATTCATGACAAAGGTGAACATGGCTCTTCACAGATTACTTTTATTTATTATCTGGAAATTGCCATGTATTCTTGCGAAAGATAGTGGAGTGGTTTCTTTTTGTCTTCTCCAGTCTTGAATTTGGAGTTTCCCTTCTAGACTGGCTGCCACTCAAGGCTAGTGAACCTAGTCTACCCTGCTATTTAACTCATAGCTGGGGGAGAAGAAATGGACATAAATACAAAAATGTATGCTACAGACAAATCCATAACTTGAACTCAAGTCTCCAATTCCATTTTCCACCCTGATTGACCATTATACTACCTGCACATTATTAGATATACTTTTCCATTAGAAAAAGAAAGAAAATATTGCAAAATTCTTATTGTTTATTTGAAGACTCTGGAAAGATTGTTATAATCACAAGGTCTTAAAATATGCAACAATGTTTTTATTCATCACTTTTCATGATGCAAAAATTTAAAAGGTTGAACAAGTTTATATACTCTTTTTACAAGAAAGGATGTTTCAAATTAAACGTAAAAAAAAATGACAGCTTCAGTGAAATGGATTCAACACTTTTCTCATTCAACTTGTAAAAAAAAATTAAAGTAATTAAGTGAACCATTGGCATATGAACTATGAGTGAAACAAGTCAGCATTGGTAAATGTACCTCTTAACAAAACATGAATGATCAAAAATTTGATTAAGAATTTCGCTTTTTGACTTAATGATTAATTAGCATTGTCTTGAGTTTTCCTATTTACAGTCAATGAAAAAATTATTTGTACACTTCTCAATTTTAAATATTTTTATTCATTTCTCAGAATCTAATGCCTGTATGATGCCAGGTTCTTTATATGTTAACAAGCACAAAAAAGAGGAATATAAAACTCAATTTTCAGAACAATAGGTTAAATACAACAAATTTGACAGACAAATTATGCAAAATAGGAAAAGACAAAATTATTCGTACAGTAGAAAATATCGTTTTAAATTGATTGATTTGTGTAAATATAAGTAATTTACATAATTATTTTATCGATGAAGCCTTCTAGACTATTCATTCAAGAGAATATTTGTGATAATTCCAGCAAGGATCATCATGTGGTGCATAAAGTGTCACCATTGTTAACAACACAATGGAGAAGACAAACGGACTTAGCATTGACTTGAGACAGAGAATTATTAACTCCCACAAATCGGGAAATAGTTACAACACTTAAAAAAAAAAAAAAAAAAAAGGGGGCTAGCTATCCCTAGATCTATGGTGCAGTCCGTTATAAAGAAGTTTAAACAGTTTGTCATGACAGAGAGTTTGCCTTGGCATGGAAGTAAACCCATATTGTCACCGAGAACTGCACAAAAACTGTGCCACAAGGTTAATATAAACCCAAGAGTTATTTTGAAAGACATTGCCAAAAGTTTGGATACAATGGGTATCGGTGTAAGTACTCGGACAATATAACATTGTCTACATAGAAATGGGTTGTATAGAAACTGACCACGACGAACACATCTTTACAAATCATGTCACATTGTTACTCAGTTTAATTTTATCAAAACATCCTTGGGCAAAGAAAATTGCTTTTGGGAACAAGTACTATGGAGTGATGAGATAAAAATTGAGCTTTTTGGACATAATAATGTACAGAAGATTTGGTGCAAGAAAGGTGAGGCTTTCCTCCCAAACAACACAGTAGCAACATTAAAACAGGTGGCTTGATGATGTTTGGGGGTTGTTTTAGCTCAAGGATGACTGGACAATTAATTGCAATAAGAGAAATAATGAAATTTGCAGACTACATCAAAATGAAAATCTACAATTATCAGTGCAAAATTTTCATCTAGATAATGATCCCAAACATACATCTAAATCAGTGACTGCGTGACTTCAGAAAAAGATTACAGTTCTGCCATGGCCTTCAATGAGTCCTGACTTGAATCCTATTGAAAATCTATGGCAAGAATTGAAAGTTCAAATAAATCATTGGTCACCTTTGAAGAATAGAAGAAAATCTCAGAAAACACTTGTTCAGATCTCATCAAGAATTTTAGAAAACTATTGCAGCAAGTTATAAAGATGAGAGGCCATGCAATTGACTATTAATATTGTGAAAATTGTTCAATTTTTTTCTATTTTTCATACTATACGAATAATTTTGTCTTTTCCTATTTTGCATAATTTACCTATCAAATCTGTTGTTGAAAATTGAGTTTTATATTTTTCTTTTTGTGCTTATGAACATATAAAAAACCTTGCATCATAATGAGCATTAGATTCTGAGAAATGGATAAAAATATTCAAAATTGATGAGTAATGATATTCCTTCATATAATTATTTACAACATTTAATTAAGAACTGATACAAGTTGGATAAGTTACAAAGTCACCCCTTTGAAAAGCGTGTCTCTTAATAGGAATGACTCTGTAGCAAGGTGTTTTACTAGCAAACAAGCTTGCATGCTACTTTTGATAGAAACAAATAAAATTAACAATTATGAACTTGTTGGATTTCCTTGACATTTTCAACACAGGCTGTGTACAAATATAAATATTTGTGTGTGTATGTGTGTGTGTGTGTGTGTGTGTGTAATTTGATGTCAAGTAATTGGCCAAAAAATTAAATATAAATATAACATTAATAGCTGTGCATACATTAGAAATTTTTTTTTTTTCTGAAATGATGAATTTGATCAGCAAATACGACCTCAATCCTACCAAACATCTTTGAGTTATTATTAACTTACCCAAAGAATAACAGATTCTTGGCAGAATTTGATTCACAGATGAATGAAAGCTCTTTCATTCATTTAAAGCTTAGGTTGGAATTTGTGAAAGTTTCTGATGAAAAATAATTTTAAAAATATCAACTGTATATTGTTTCAGTTTGTTTTGTCTGTTTAATGGCATATCAACTCCTTATGGGTTATCTAACACTGAAAATTAATTTTTTGTGGGGAGCTATGAAATAATAAAAATATGTTATATTTTATATTGCTTTCACAATTGAATACATGGTAGATAATACTCTGCTTTTGTGCATATACATATTTGTATGAACATAATTACTAGAGGTAATGATATGTGTGCTTTATGTTGTAGTTTTGATGAAGTTATATTTTGGAATACAGTTTGATTTCTTTAAGAAATTGTAGGATATTATATGGGTTAATGTCATGAAGCAGAAAAGAAATATAAAATGAACCATGTTACATGTGTTCATAAAGAAATTAGCTAAAATGTTGAAGAAGCAATAAGCAGATGGAATAAGAGAAGCAGATACTTCTCTCTACAGTTGCAATGAAATTAATTTTTTCTTCTTTACAATGATGTTCACCTTGTATGAAGCTAAAGAACCACTTAAGGTAGAAGATTACAGTTTATGAGGATATGTAAGGGAAGATAACAGTTAACCATAGACATGAATAGGTTAAGACTGTAGTAATTAGGGAAGCATCCTCTTGGGAGTCTGTTCCACAAATCAGCGATTCATAGGAAGAAACTGTTCAAGTGGAACTTACATCTCACTAAGGAAATACCAAGGAAATGAAGGTTTTTCACTACAATGTGTGTAGCATGGCAAGTCTTAGCTGTGAAGGTTAAAATGGTGGCGCTCAGGAATATAGTTTGTCTGAACACTTTTCATGGAAATAGCAATAGAGCAGCAAGAGGCTTGAAATATTTCATCTGGGAAAGGAGGTGCAAGGTGGAAAATAATTAATCACCCACAAGAACACAGAGATGATTTTGGACCCCAAGACTGGAACGTGAAGACTGAGCAGCCCCTGTCCATATATGGCAGCAGTATTCCATTTTCAGCTTGATCTAATTCTTGTAAAGGTAGAGGATAGCAGGAGCAGTCAGGTACTAACTGAAGCAGTACAGGGAACTATCAAATATAAAATTTATTCCCTTAGAGATTTATTAGTCTTTGAATTTTTCTTTAAATTCTGATTGTTAATAACCAATATTAGTAAACAGAGAATGTTTTTTATTACTCTTAACAGTTTTTCCTTTTCTTCTCTACCAAAGTGTTTTCTATAGTATTGGTATTTCCATTATCAAAAAGATCATTTATTTTTGTGTAACTGGATTTTTTTCTGGTTTGTCTTAAAAACTTTATACAAGTATTTAACATTGTCATTTTTCAATCTATTTATGAAGTTGAATAATCAAAAATATTTTCTTTGAAATGTTTCATAGATGAGCGTTGTTTGGAATACATTCAGCCATTCTGAATATCTCAAAAACCAGTTGGGCAACATGGATGTAATTTGATAACCAATAAAAGGAGACCTTACTGCACAAATGCAGACTGACACTCTCCTATGGAGTTACTCAGTTGGCACTGTGATACCACTGAGTGAGCTCATGTACCATATAATAATCGCAGCCACAATGTTCAAGTAAGCAGATTCTTCACATCTTTGCAGAGATCTTTTTCTTTCTTTTTTTTTTTTTTTTTGTAAAACTTGATATCTGTTTAGCTAAATGGTTTACCTGTGATTTTTGTAGGAGTTAAAATGCTGTTTAAACACTGAACTAAATTACACAAAACAAAACAGCTAATGGTAATATTGTAAAAAGACTTTGCAAACTGTTTCAAAGTGTGGAATGGATGTTTGAAGGGACTAAAGTATCATTGACTTGGGTAGAATACATTTTTTCATCAATATTAAATGGCTGTAGATTTTGCAGACAGACATCATATGATGAAAATTTGTTTTTCATATAAATTATTAGAGTATATTGTAATTTAGCACAATGGTTGCTATACTTACTAAAGAAAAATGTGAGACTTAAACTTTGCAGGCATAGGCTTGTATCATAAAATAAACAATACTTTGCAGAATGTAGATCTTTTGCAAACAAACTGCAAAAATTGGAAAATAACATTGTATAAAGTATAATGATTCAAGATGAATTTGAAAGAAAATTATAGAAATTTGTGTTTTTACATGTAATAAAGGTTTGAATGCTATAAAGAAAATACAGCAAAGTTCAATCCCTACATAAACCAGCAAGATAAACAAAAAAATCTCAAAGCTGTCCTTTTTTAAAATTATTTAACTTTTCAGAGGAAACTCCTTTCCCTTTAATACACTGAAAATTGTTTTTAGTAAATTTCATGTTCATAATGCACGCGCACACACACACACACACACACACACACACACACACACACAGTTTCTTTGTCTTTATATGATAGGGTGATGACGAGGAGTGTTTATCAAAGATTAGCTTCTCACTCACGTTGATGCTGAAAATGTGGTGGTGTAGTCATGAAGTGTGCTTTGAGTATATCAGCAACAGCATTGCCCTCTGAGATCAATGTTTTTACATGTTCATCAGCTGCACTGGTGCTGTCTGTAATAGCCAAGACTAGAATGGGCAGCTGGTGACGAAGATGTGATGCAAAGGCCCTGGAAATTAACACAGAAAGAAATTAACATGATTAATAAGTCAATTGCCAAACAAAAGAGACAGAAATGAAAGAGCTTGGTATTCAACTATTTCTAGAAGTATATATTATGAAATAAGAACAGTTCTTTCCTAAAATAATTCTTTAGAAAATGCTGCTTACATGCTCTTTCTTGGCAAAAACATACACTAAGCAACAATCATTTAAACACATTTTCTTCTTTGATTTGATCAAATTAGAACTGGTAGAGATATTGACTGATAGGTATACAAACTAAAATACATCTAACAAACAGGTGAGCAGAAAGAGAAGTAGATTAAGTAGGTGTGTATGTAAAATACTAGAAAAGTTGGATGCAGCTGTTTTGTACTTTTCCAGGTCACCTTTAAGAAAAGTGTAGCACACATCGGCCACTCTGAAGAATGAAAGTTCATTTAAAATCTTGGATATATAACTAAAATCTAGAATCTTATAAAAGTTGTCTTCACTATGACAATTATTAAAAAAGCTGATTTACAATAAAATTATCTTTTTATTCATTCAAATGCCAATTACAAAAGTTGCTTTTTAATTTCCAATTAATTTCAAAGCTCATCTCTTAAAGATATTGTTTTTTTTTTTAACAAGTCTTAGTGGTATAAATATGATCAGGAAGTCACAAGAAATCAATGTTAGTTTCAATATGAATAAATAATGTCTTTAGTCGATTAAATTCAAAAATCTACAAAAACTTAGTTTTAAGTCAAAATAGTAGTGAATATATTTAAACTTGAATATCCTGATAAATATGTCATAGCTAAAAGCTAAAGAGTTAGAAATACAAAGTTAATTTCCTTATAGAGAAAGGTAAAGATCATCTACAGGCCATGTCTCTTCAGGACATGAGCGATTGTGGCTCTCAACAACTTTAAACCCCTTGTGGCCATTAGCATTTCTCCCTTTGACAATCCTCCTGCATTCCCATTTTGTAATCACTCAAGCTCATCAAGTAGGTGACCCATCATCTTCCCCTGTTGTTTTTACCTTCAATATGCCCTGTGAGTGCCAAATTTTCCAAGCCCTCCTTCCTTATGTGTTAAAGAAATTTCAACTGTTTTTCTGATTCTGAGCATAAATCTCCTTTTTGTTTTCATATTCCTTAAGACTTGTTTGTTGATGAAGCTCTCCATCTATTTTCAGCATCCTTCTATAGAACATTTCTGTTGTCTCCAGTTTTCTCTTCATCTGGGAAGAGATTGTCTAGAATGGGTGACAAGAATGGGTGACAAGTACTTATGCAAACCACTGCCCCATAACTATGCTACTTATGATGATAGTTGTAGCAAAAAGCTATTACTTCTATAGTCAACCATGGAAGGGTCAAAAAAGAACAAAAATGAAATAGTTTATAGACTAAGACAAAAAAAGTCATTAAAATGAACTTTGTGTTTTGACCAATCAGAAATATTTTCAATGGATTTCTATTAATAACCAATATTTTCAAAGATTATCAAAGATCCTCAACTGTCATGATTTAGGCAAATCGTCTTTTACTCATAACAAATAGAAAACTCAAATACTTTGAGAAATACTGATGGGATACTGTATCCCAACTATCACTTCATACATATTTGAAATTTGTTAAACTGTTTAACCTTTTGTAGTTAACAAATTATGTGTTGAATGAAAACAAAACCAAAAACAAAATGTAAGTTCCAAGGGAGATAAGTGAGTTAGGATTAATTCAATAATTATAAACATTATGACATCAACGAATTATTTACTTTGTGTTTTAAAGCAATTAAAAAAACTTGAGCTACCCTCAAAACAATAAAAATAAAAAAAAACATCTCTATTGTAGAAATGTATATTCTTACCTCATGGTAGAGAGGGAAGCTCGTCTTTGAGCAGAATAAATCAACAAGTAACCATGGAACAGTTCATCCTTCATAAGGTTGGCACCGTGATACGATGTAAGAATGATTTCCACTCGTACTCGCATGTCATCGAGAAATACTTCAATCATCCACTGGCCATTTTCTTCATTGATGACACGAAAGAAATCTTGGTTGAGCAACGGGGCAAGAGAAAACTCAATGGAAAACTTATCGCCACACATCATGCAGACAGCAATCCTAAGAAATGAATAATTGAATGATTACATAAAAAACATTTTACAGTAAAATACTTGATTTTTTAAAACTAGGATTACAGTTAGAGAAATAAGGAATGTTAAAAAGTAAAACCTGAGTAACAAAAGAGAGAAAGTGTGTGTATATATGTCTAATTAAATAAACTACAGACATTATGTCTGCTTTAAAGTGTGAAAAATTGTTCTATTTATAGACATTTCAGAACATTACTACAGTATTCGTAGTTGATTGTATTAAGTGACAGTTTTAATTTTTTTTAATGTATATTGCTTCAAGGATCTGTAGTTTGAATTTGTTGTTTTATTGATATAAGATAGTTGTGTTGTCAATTAGTATTTTTTCATATTGTGAATTTAATGCATGTGTGACCATGACATTACAACACAGAAGAACAAATTCCATAGTGGATAATTTTTTCACATTGTAATGAACACTATGCATAACTGTCAACTGGTTTGCATTTGAAAGCAAAAAGAAAAATTACAGTAATGGATATCAAAAAACAGTTTTGTATTACTACTTGCACTCATGAACAACATACAGTTTTGTATTACTATGTACACTCCTGAAGATGAACTCGGAAGAAGATCAAAAGTACTTGGGAAACAGGAAATAAAAACGATTTCTATAGTTATAGCATATTTCTCCCATCATTTAATTGCAATATACGTAAAGTTATCTGTGAGTATGAATGGATTTTATAACAAATAAGCAGACATAATGCCTGTAATTTATTTAATCAGACATGCCTAAAAGAGAATTTGCTACCTAAATACACAAATTTTAAAATATACACACACATATATATATATATATATATATATATATATATATTAGAAATTTGATGCCACTGAACATATACAGTGTGATGGGTAAATTGTTATCATTTTATATTTTTTAATTTCACACATGTACATTGTTTGTGTGTGTGTGTGTGTATGTGTATATGTGTATATATATATATACACACACAAAATATGAGAAAATTTAGAAAAAATTTCCATCTTGACATGTGTTGCCATAAAAATAAAAATAATTTTTTTTTTTTTTATCAAACTTTATACATGCACTAGATTAGCTGTGACAGCAAAATATTTAAGTAATTTTGCAACCTTATTGGTTATATTTTCTGTATGAGTCACCTAGGAGATTTATCTATGTAATTTTACTCTATTCTACTATTAAATTATTAAAACTAATATATCCAAACAAAGCTAATAAGAAACGAAAAAAATAATGTATTAGCAACATGATCTTCCCTTTTAGTAATGGGACATTCCATTCTTATAGTAACACAAAGTTTATTATCATGTAATGATTCCTGTTAATAATGGAATATCTCATTACTAAGGTAGATCAGGCTGCATAACCAATAAATATATGAATTCTCATTTTGTTTTAAATTAGAGAATAGGTTTCAAACACAAAATTTTTTCTTTGACTTTTTTAAAGTAAACCTTGTTGAAATGTCTGTTTTCTTTGGGGACATATTTAAGACACAAAACTGAATATACTAAAAACTGTAAATTTAAAAATAATCTTGGACATTTTAAAAGTTTCAACTTGGCATTCAAAGTTGTCATTTTACTATTAAAAAACTCAAGAAAAAGAATTTTCTATTTTACTCTTCATATTGCTGATATAAAAGTTATTTATTTTGTGTATCAACTTATGAAGAATGTGCAGTAGGTATTTTGCATGTAAGGGACAAATTGTGATCACCAGGGGTCTAGAACAGTGTAATTTCATGTGTGTGTGTGTGAGAGTGAGATAGATAGATAAACATATGGCTTTTGTTATCAGGAAACCAACCGGGGTATAAAATTGATGAGATGATTACAGGACTTACTTCAAATCTGCCTCCAGAAAATCTGAGCAGTGCCAACTCGATAACAGTCCAGATGCAACAGGGCGAATAATGCTTTGCAATGCTTTCTCGATTTGAACCTGGCTGATTTTTCTTCTTTCACTGGCATCTAGTTCATGTGGAATGTAATAGAATTTGCACTGCAGTCTGCAAAAACATAAGCAAAAGAATAACAATTCACTTGAAGCCAGTGGAAGAACACTTTATCACATGCAACAAAAGGACAATTACAAAGAATGTATTGAAGGTAGTCAATACTTGATTGATAAAAGTTAATCTTACATATAAATTTCCAAGTCTATACACATTATCATTGAAATAGTTACTCTTGAGTGTTCCAATCCTGTAGTCTGATTGAAAATTAATTTAATCTTTATGTAATTTCTAGTGACTCTTGCTGCACAGAACAAATATTCAATAAAAGAATACAAAAAATATAAAATACATTTAATAACATGTTATGTAAAAAAAAGGTTATTTATTTACATTCCCCATGTACAATAAAATGTAAAGTTAATTTATTTTATGCTGGTGAATTTATATCCCAATATAATACAGAACATGATGCAAATTTGTATAATGTGACCTTTTGATATGTCCCGGAAAGGGATATATTTGTTTGAAGTAGCAAAGTGGTTGCTGACTACTGTAACCGGGTAGGACAATCTAGCAGGTAACCATAATAGACTGGTCCTCGTCGTAGGGGTAGGCAATAGGTGAAGACAATAGGCGTAGTCCATGTACCTCCTCATCAGTCTGTATTTATGGCTGACACCAGCCAATCATATTACTGTGAGGGGGGAACCCCGGTGTATGCATATTCATTACATCACCCTTTTTTTTTTTTTTTTTTAAATATACCTGAAGCACTTCAGTATTGACTGAAGACATCTATGGAATGCACTGACTGATCTTGCTAAGTGCAACAGAGACATTATCGCAAGTTCTAAGGCATACATAATGAGTAGAGATTACAAAAAAAAAAACAAAAAACAAAATCCAAATTATCTTGATATTTCCATAATTTTGTCAAAATATTTTTATCTCAAATTGATACACTAAGTGCAGATTTCTTCTGTAAACTTTTATTCTATTTGCTTCTACCTTATAATACAACATTTGACTCATTTCTAATACAAATACTGTTTGTACAATGATAGGATGCAAAAGAATGAAAACATCTTTAATATGAATGAAGAGTCATGATAGTGTGTGCTTTCTGACATAAAAGTACAAAAAGACTATTTGTAAGATTATCAAGTAATTAAAAGGAAAATGTAACATGATAACAGTTAATAATTGATGCTATAATGGTAGAGAGAGCACTTACTTAGTAGCTAACTGCCATCCTTGTTCCCTCAATTGCTCAACTTCTCGATCACTAATCATCGAGTTGTGTATTTGGATTATCACAAAACGCAACCTGTCCAGCACTTGGCCATCCTCACAAGCCAAGTCAGACAGCCAAGTCTGCTCCAAACTGTATCGCACATATTCAAATGTATGAACAGAATTATACACACAGACACAGCCTGAAATTTAAAAAGAAAATTATATACATATATACATGTGTATTTTGGCAGTAAATTTTCTTGCTTTCATTAAAAACATGGAATCATTTCTTTTAAGAAGATTTTTTTTAATTAATTTTTTTATCTTTTTCACAAGAATATTATAGTTGACTAATAGTTATTTTATTACAAAATAATTTAAAAGAATGCACAACATTAAATTAAAACTAAATTAGTTCTCCCACCACCAAAATGAAACTTTTACTGACCATATGGTGCTAAATACAGTTTTATTTAGCTTCAACAAAAAACAATTAATATTATAGAAATAAATATACTTGAATATTATGACAGAAGCATTTCCACTCTAGTGAAAATCAGCATATCCTTGTTTGATACTCACTTGACATAAATATTCTCAAATTGTGTTAGATTATATATTGAATAAGAGTATCTTGTCACTAAGAAAGAACAGTGACAGCAAAACCAAGGCATGGTGGTTTTGTTTCTTTTTTTTTTTTTTTTTTTAAACCAAAGGGTTAGGGTAGATCTTTAAATATATTGAACTTTTAATGACAGTATGAGAAACAATGAAAAGAGAGCTATCAATCCTTTGTGAATGCTGGACAATCTCCTTACAGATGAAGAGAAAATTGGAGGTAACAGAAATGTGGTTCTACAGAAGGATACTGAGAATTTCATGGACAGAGTGAGTAAACAACAAGGAAGTCTTCAGGAAAATGAAAGCAAAAAGGGCACATGCTCAGAAACAGAAAGGGACAAGTGAAATTTCTTGGGTACATAATGAGAAAGGAAGGTTTGGAAAATTTGACCCTCACAGGACATATTGAGGGCAAGAGAGACAGGGGAAGGCAGCAGGCCACCTACCTAACAAGTTTGCATGAATGAATAGCAGAATAGGAGACAGGAAATATAATGAAGGGACATACATTGTTAAAGGCAACAAGGAGTTGGAGGTTGTGGTGAGCCATGATCGCTCACATCCCGAAGAGACACTGCACATAAAAAGAAGAATGTTAAATGAGGTTTATTAACCAGTGTCTGTATAATTAATATAAAGAGATGGAAACTGCCTGATGAGTATTACTTACCATGAGGTTTAAATGTTGGAGTCACAAATGCATGCTGTTCTTGACTGACATCGCCATCAATTGGACGATAATCAAGACTAAACATGATATTCTGACAGCTATACTCATCTTCCACACACAGATCCTAAAAAGGAAGAGAAAAATAGAATTACAAAGTACCATAAGAAAGTAAATTTTGTGAGAATTTAGCAACACAAAAAACAGATCAAACATTTATTAAGTAGAGAGTGTTTGATGTTGTCACAATAACAATTCTTAAAATTGATTCATGTGAAATTTAGTTTAACAAACTAAATTTGATTTTTATTAAGAATTTATAAATCTTCAATCTTAGATGAAAATTATCTGTCTTTTTTTGCTTTCTTTTCAAACTTGCTAAACATGGCATACATTATAGAAAATTAATTTTCAAAATTTTCATCAAGGATTTGTTAGTCGATGAAAGTTCAAAACTGTAGCAAATCCTGAATGTGTTTTATAGATTTAAAATTTACAATCAAATCACAACACAAACATTTGATTTTGTAGTTGAATTGCTGGTAGAGTTCAAATGGAAAATGAAATGACTCATTTTTGGAGAGATAGGTTAATTTGGGAGCAAAAAACCTATAGGTGCCCAAACTGGATTTTGAAATTACAAACAATAACTTCAACAACACTTTCTTGAATATGTTTTTTTTTTTTTTTTTTTTTTGAATTAATTTATTTACTTATTTTATTTACCTATTTATTTATTTTTACTGAACCTCTGTTTTTCCCATAGACATTTTCTTTTAAATAATTTTTTTCTAAACAGTGTGTGCATGTGTGTGTGTACACACACTGGGTACAATTAACTGCTTCCTAATATACATTGCTGTATTTTAATTTCTACAGAGGACAAGAGAAAACGGTTTCTCAAGGTTAAATATTCTCAATTTATGGAGCCCAATTTTCGACTTGAAGATAGATTTATCTCCCTTACAAACAAAGCTCACGTGTTTGACACTTTCTTTAAATCATCCATATAAGCTCATTTATTAAATTAAGGTTCTAAAATAAAAATATATATATATCATGACATTATTTTAATATCATCAGATCACATTAAAAGATATAATATGTGCATTTTCCCTGTTATTTATTGTACTTAACAAGCTTACAGAATTGTTCTTAATAAAAGATAGTAGAGATTAAGAAAAAATAGAATCTAATTTACTCTAATTTCCAGGTTGACCTCTGAAGCCAGTCCATCTTTGCCCAGTAGCACCAGGTTAAAAGGTTGCTCAGCACCATTCTGGGCCTGTGAACTTTCGGAAGCATCAGGTCTAAAACAGATAAAAGGAAATGGCATAGCTTTTTATAATGTCTTTGATGAATCATTAACTTATTTCAAAAGTTATTAATATTTCAAACAAAACAAACTATAAACAAAACTGATATTCCTTACAAAATGGGATTATCAGAAATTATCAGCATCAAATCACAAAAAAAAAAAAAATTAATGATAATAAACTACTTGAGAAAACAAATTTAGTGAGTAAATGTTTTAGGCAGTTTACATATAATAAAAAAAAAAAAACAACTTTTGGATTAGTCTTTATTCCTTTAAAGATAAGAACTGCATTCATATTCCCAAGTTGGCATCACAGTTCTTTTATCATAATAATTATAGTGCAGACATGACTATCCTTTAAATTCATTTTACAATATTTGTCTGATTATCTAAGAAAAATATGAGCAAAGAAAATTAGAAAATTAAGGATACAAGTTAAATAAAGACAAAGAATAAATGTGAACATAAAATAGGAGTGGACTATGAAAATATGAGGATAATTATCTGTACCTTGTTGGTTTGTACGCAAGGATTTTTTGTGCCATAGCTTCGACACAGTTCTCACGGAAGTAACACCTTTCCTTTGAAGGGCACTGAATGAAGCCTAAATGGTTTAAAATCATTACTTTGCGGTCTTCCTCCAGACGATCCAGCAGCTGATACCTGACAACAAAGAAAGGCACCAAAATTTATCAAGACAATATTTACATAAAAATATTGTGATGTGCATGTAGACAGATTTTATGTTATAATTAGATTGAAAGAAAAAAAACAAAAAACAAAAAAAAAGTACTTTATTCCTTTGAGATTAAACTGGCATTTTGTATGCCAATATATATGATGTATTGCTATATATGTAATCTGTAATAAGAAAATTTGTATCAAGAAGTTTTATATTTTTGTTATACAGGGTTCGATGGATAAATTGTCATCTAAATTATGGAAAAATGAAAATAACGTGGACATCTCATTTTAACAGATATACTTACCAAAATTACACAAAAATATCTTGAAATCCTTAAGAGTAAATTTATTCAATAAAATCACCATTGGTTTTAACCATGGCCACCAGATGACTTTGGAATCTCCTGTAACTATTCTGGATGGTCTCCTTGTTTAAGTTGGTAAATGCTACCATAATCCTTGCCTTCAGTTCATCTTTGATATTACATGACTGTGTTCTACTTGTGTGACATGGTGCAGAGTCCTGTTGTAAGACATAGAGGCTTCCAATAGCCACCCCCTTGACCCAGGACAGTACTACCTCCTCAAGTCACTTGATGTAAGCTTCTCTGTCGAGTCTTAGGCCCAGTGGGAAGATGAATGGAAGCATAACGTCGCCATCACTAGTGATCACTCCAAACACCATGATGTTAACTGGATATATCATCCAACTCTTTCTGAATCCTCTGCACTGTCCTCAGATTGATACCAAAAGACTCTGAAATGTTCACATTGGAGCTTTCAGCATGAATGCCGAACAGTACAGCATGCAGTTACCAAATTTCTGGTGGAGTGAATTGCGTCATGGTGTTCTTTTTCTCACAAATGGTGCCCAACTGACCCTACTATACTGTGCAGTTGACTAAATCAAAAACAAACAATATGTATGCACAAAATTAAAAATATAAAATGGCAACAATTTACACATCGCACCCTGTATTTGGTTTTTAGTAATAATTTGGATATATCATTTAAAGATATTTTTTGTATCTAAAAGGATTGGTTGGTTGGTTGATTGATTTTGTTTAGAGGCATGGGTGATTTAATAACAAAATCTAATTATTTTGAACACAATTGTATGCAAACAACTACAGATAAAATGTATTGCTGGTAACTTTACTATAAATAAGTATTGTTGGTAATTTCACTACAAATATGTATTATTGATAATTGCTTTATATAAAAATGTATTGCTGGTATTTTTATTATAAAAATGTATTTGTATACTTTCATAGTGCTTGGAGTTTCATTATTTGCCTATAACTTGGGCCCTAACAGATGCTACCACCTCAGGTAAGGGTTAACCCGGGAACAACAACAATTAAAACCTCAAAACTTCCAATCTCCTGATCAAAGGCCTTGCTGTCAGATGTAGTTTCTTGTCATACCCAGGACTTATCTAAAAGGGAAAAAGTAAAAACTAATTTATTAAGATATATTTCTTGATAGATTTTAACATTAATAAAAAGATGATCACTGCATTTTGTCTTACATTAGTGAAAGATGTAAATATCACTATATGTTTTATAAAAGTTTTATCTGATACATTGTTATAATAGTGGAGCATCCAATAAGAATTAATTTGTTTAACAGCATATTACCTTTTTATGAGTCATTTAATGATAAAATTTAATTTTCTTGGGAGTTTGGTTGCAATAAAAAATATAGTATATGTTATTCTGCTTTCACAATTGAATACATGCTAGATGATACTCTGCTTTTGTGTATATATACATGTTTGTGTGGACATAATTACTAGAATATGTATGTTTTATGTTGCAGTTTTGTTGAAGCTATATTTTGGAATACAGTTTAATTTCTTTAAGAAATTGTATGATATTATATGGGATTAATATCATGAAAGAGTTCTTTCATCTTAGTTCAACCTCTATGGGTTATTTAATGCCAAAATCTAAATATTTTGAACAATTTCATGGCTTTGACTATATACATTTTGAATGTAAATGTATGCCTTCAACTACAAATTAAATGTATTATTGGTAATTTTTTATATAAAAATGAATTGTTGGTATTTTTACTAAAAAATGTACTTTTATACTTTCATAGTTTTTTTTTTTTTTTTAAGGGGATTCACTATTTGCCCATAGCTGGGACCCTAACAGGTGCTACCACTGCAGGTAAGGATGGACCTAGGAACAACACCAATTAAGAGGTGGTTCCATGCTCCTCAAAGGCCTTGCTGCCAGATGTAGTTTGTTGTCATGCCCAGGACTACAATAAGAACTGAATTTATAAGCAAGAGTCTGCAAGATTAACCTGTTATTACTCTACAGCATGTGTCCAACAGTTTTGTTTTAAATCGGTGATGTTTAATACAAAGCATTTAATGTTAATAAAAAAAAAAAATGAAAAGGAATCTTAAAAAGGGACTAACCTAGAATCATTCTGTAAGGCGTTTGTAATGATTTTGAGGTCATCTTGTGTGAGTCGCACAGATGGGTTGAGCTCCGTAAAAACCTCAGACTTCTCCCACATGAGTTCTTGGAAATCGAGCTTGGCACGTTGCCGAAGGTCTGCTTGGTGTTGCTCATACACTTCGTCTCTCTCCCGCTCATTCAGACCATTGTAGCATTCCTTACCAACAAAGCAGATGTACGTCTCACTGATTGGCTTACCTGGCTTCACCTGCTTGTTCTCCTCTAAGAAATCCTTGAATTTCCTTTTCAGCCTATCAAAAAGAAAAAGAAATGGCCAATTAAATTAGGTATAAAATAATTATGGTGCTATTTTTCGCATAGACGGTGTCCAACTGACCCTACTATACTGTGCAGTTGATAAAATCAAAAACAATGCGCATACACGAAATTAAAAATATAAAATGTCAACAATTTACCCATTGCACCCTATATATATATATATATATATATATATATATATATATATATATATATATATATTTAAAAAAAAAAATGATTTATGAGTTCTGTGCAACATTTAGAGTTGTTTATATTCTGCATTTTGCTCATATATTTTTTTTTTCACTCTGTTTTGTCACAAACCATTTTATTTATTTTGCAACCCACTGAAGGGTTTGAAAAACCCTGGCTTAAACAACTCTTGAAATGATAACTCTTCTCAAAATTATAGATAGTATCTATGTGCACAAATTGGGACCACTGTGTACAATGTTTACTTCATTGAGATAAATTGTCAAAATATTACACTCGTGTATAATACGAAACCTTTACTACGATTTCTGATTTTCATGCAACATTCTTCACTTTATACATGAATAAGTAGAGTAGTGATAGTTGTTATCAAGAAAGTAAACTGAACAAAAAACTCATCTTTCTTTCAGATGCGGCAAATTTAAATGCAACAATGAAGCAACTTTATACAGCATCAGGTACAATAGACAAGAAAGCTGACAAACAAGATTGTCACTGAATAATTCAGGAAATTCTTATCTATTTCAAGAAGGTTAATTCTGAATCCATATATTTCTATATATGTATTCAGTAAGCATTCTTCAGGGAAAATGAAAGTTTACATTTGTGATGTTCAAGGATCAAGAAATTTTACTTGATGAAAGGACTGACATGTATAAATTTCATATCTACAAAACAAATATTCAACTGTTCCATCATGCTCAACTCATGACATGTTTGATATTTTTCTGTCAGTTGGTAAGGTTCTTTAATATTTATCAAGTAAAGGGTTATTTACTCAAAAACATGACTTTAAAGCTTTTCTTTTCCATTTTTTCCCCTTATTTCAACAAGTTTTCCAATCAATATTTAATAATTGAAAATAGTTTTATATTGTGAAAACTATAGTTAATAGTGACTCAGATATAATAATTTGGAATATCAATTTCAGATACTAATGATAACTACTGATAACAATTTTGTGTTGATGATCAAGAAAAAGGCATAAATCTAACTTTCCCTGGTTCTCAGTTATTTTCAAGCAGTTGTGAGTTCAATTCCTGCATGGTAGTGCAGAAAAAAAATCATATACTCTAGTTCACTGAAAGTAACTCCAAGATAAATAAATGAGATAGAATTGATACAAGATATCATATAAATAGAGAAAACATAATGAGAAAGACTCCACCCTCATGTATTAAATAAAGGGTTCAGTTCAAAATTCCAAGAAGGTGACTGAATTTAACAAATAGCTAAAATAAGGCCAAAGGATTCAGTAGCTGAAATATTGATAGTATAACAACCAAGATAAGCATACACATTAAAATGAAAAGACATAATAATGATGATCTGAAAAATTCAGCCATAAATTAGTAGACATTATTTTCCTTTTAATTAGTGCCATATATTTTCAAAGGCAGAGAATTTAGAAGCAGTTGTTGCATATGGTATTTGTGATAGTATCAACTTCAGATTATGATTACTCATAGCAGGTTATGCAATAAAGGTTACACAGCAGAATATTCCAGGAAAAAACACTTACTCAAATTTTTTGTGCTGTTCTTGCAGAGCATTAACATGGTTCTTAAAAGTGGTCTCTGCTTCTGATGATTTAAGCAAATCAAAAGGTAATCGCTTATCATCATTGTCAAGCCAGTCTCCATCTCTCCAAGACTGTCCATCTCCTCCAATGTTGACAAAGAATTTTGGCATGTCTGGATGGCGGTAGATGTAGTTCTGACAGGAAATCCAGCTCCTGAAAAACAAAGTAAAGAAATTAAGAAAAAGTCGTCATTATCCTGAATTTTACTTGTGTATAATCTTGTTTTACGAAAGACTTTCTTGATACAGTAGGACAGTAGGTTACAAATTCAAAAACATGCTCTCGTACCTGTCTTGTGAGTGCATATACAATTAGCATTCTAGTCATGTTACCTGGGTTCTAATCTCATTAGGTTCAATTAGTGAAGAAGGTGATATTTTTTTTGATAATATCAGCCCAGACAGATGATCTCAGCATACAGCACCAATAGGAAAGACCTGAAAACAATGTGACAGGTTAACTCAAGCCTCATGTATGAAACTGGGTAGTTGGAACTATCCCAAACCTATTGACAGTTGTGCTAGCACAAAGTTAGAAGTCATCATGACCAAGGACTTGAGCATACTGAACTTGTTCAACTACAGATCACACCAGATTATGCATTCTTTGTCAGAAACTAAGGTCTACTCAGCATAGTTGTTGAAGAAACACAAATGTGCTTGAGTGGACATCTGCAACAGGAATTAGCTAGTCACCCTAGTAGATGGATATACATAGAAATGAGCAAACAGCCATTAGAATTTATATATATATATATATATATATATATATATATATATATATTAGTGTATAGGGGCAGCAGATCATTATTCAAACATAAAATAAATTAAATATAAGATACAACAAATGTCTATTATGTTTTATCATGAGCCATTCCAAGTGTAGTATAAATATTATGGCTTTAATTTCAAGAGAAAACAAAGAAAAAACTGTCCAACATTTGGATATTTCTTTATTTTATAGAGATCATTGATCTTTGACAATGCACATCTCTGTTGTAATGTCCTTAAAACCACTCTGATGATGGCTCATGTGAGCCGAAAGCTTAGATTGACAACCAATATAAAGAAATATCCAAATGTTGGACAGTTTTTGTTCTTATTTTTTCTTATCAAACTGGCCCACAACCCAAAATCAGCATTTCTGTGGTCAAACATCATAATTTTGAGGGGAAAATGTTAAAGAAACACATGTGTGTGTGTGTGTGTGTGTGTGTGTGTGTGTGTATACATTTCAAATATATATTGTTAAATATAACAGACAATGAATGTCTATTATGTCTCATCATGATCTGTTCCAAGTGTTGTATAATGGCTTTAGTTTCAAGAGCTACTGTGCTACTGGTGAGGAAAAATTGTATATTTATTATTTATTTACTTTATATATATAAGATGAAGAAATATAGTTTTAAGGTGTGCTATATTTATGGGATAAAGTGCTCAATATCAGAGATAGAGCATATGTAAATATAAAAGTGAACATTGAAGTCAACACTCAGAGGTGACATTCTGTTTTATGCTGGACGCAATCATCAGGCGTCCTGACGATTGTGTCTAGCATGAAACAGCCTGTCGCCTCTGAGTGTTGACTTCAATGTTCACTTTTATTTATATATATATATATATATATATATATTAAATTCAGTGGCAAAACATCAGAATACAGATTTGGAGGTGAAATCTTTGCAGCACTTTTGTATGTGTTTGTGTGTGTGATGGATATTTGCTGGTTTTCCTAATTCTGCATTATTGAGATATCCAAATCAAGAGAAATCCCTGGTCTTTGCTTTGAATTATAAGCTAATGAGATAAGCATGTAATTCATTTTTTTGTGTGTGTGCGTTTTTTTTTTGTTTTTTTTTAAAATCTTTGCAGATAATGTCCCTGCAAGAAAAGGGAAGATGATAAATTATAGTTTCTAACAAAGATGCTATACAATCAACAAAAGGAAATTTTGCAAGCAAGAAGATTTCTCCTGAATTATTTTGAAGGAATACATTTTAAACTAGAGGTAAATTTGATAAATTTATAAACTATTAAAAATGCTATTTTTTATGAGTAAATGTAAAAGTAAACAGATTTTTAGCATACAAAAATCTACAGATCATGAACAGATTGATATATAAATGAATATTATATTTCTGCTCATATTATTCATCTAAAGAATAATTTATTCTTTTTCCAATAACCAGAATGATGAAACATGTGGGGATCAAATATGAGAGAGACACTTTGAAAGTAAAGCTCTGTATTTATTTTCATGGAAAATAAAATAAATACAAAGAGTATAATAACATTGTTGGATAGAGCAGGTTTTCAGCTACAAAAATAAAACTTATTTTTTCCAAATAGGTACAGACTATGCACTTTCAACACTGCCTGGAATATGACTTGTTATACACATCACTGTTGTCACTAATGAAATGCAATATCTACTGTCTAACTGTGCTCATATGGACTGTTTGATTTTCATAAACTTTCAATGAGTATTGATAAATATCAATGTTTTCCGCATGAACAAATTCAATGACACACTTCTGTTTCATTTGCACTTTCATGCTAGATGTCATTTTGCCAGACTTCTGTTTCAGCTGCTATCTGTAAGAAGGCAAAAAAAAAAAACTTCATAAGTCTTTGGTAGGAACCTCTACTATCATACTACCAGCCAAGTGACCACCGATCAACATAATAAAATAGAAAGCATTACAGTCAGTTTGTAAGTAATTTAATATATGTATGATGAGGATAGTATTTTTTTATATTAGTCATTGTTGCCAATATATTTTAGAAAAAGATTTACTATAAAATAGAAACAAATCCAGTTGCTCCTTAGTTCTTGATTCCTGTTTTTCCCCTTTTTTTCTTTCAGTTGTGAAATAAAAACCATGCATCAAAATCAGTAAATGTCAATAGATCTTCAATTTGTTTGTTGTTTATAAAGCCTTGTCTTCACAACAAAGTGGTTATTGTCGCTATACAATTCGAAACCTTTTTTCATCTGAAGCAGTTATTGAAAATATATTTTGTTTGCATTTCGTGAAAATATAACACCACCAATGGAAATATCCTTAAACTGTATCTGTCTATATTTCTGAGATGAAGTATTATGTACATTATTTACGTTATTCGGACTATTGTTCTCATCTTTGTCACCATATTTATTACATTTTGGCCGTCGTACACTCCGGCCTTCTTCAGATGGTTGGAATGTCGAACTGAACTCTTTATTTCGCTCACTGGGGTAGACTGTTCTAGTTCCATGTGCCATGTTTAATGGATATCAGTTATCTGTTAATTTCCCTCTGAAAGTTCTCCACTGCCTTAACCGGGTATTGAACTCACACTCTTTGGGTCCTGTCACTGGATCTAACTAATGCCTTTATCCACTGTGCCATGTGTCCTCAAGGACACATGGCACAGTGGAGAACTTGGAGTGGGGAATTAACAGGAGATAACTGATAACTGACATCCATTAAACATGGCACGTGGAACTAGAACAGTCTACCCCAGTGAGCAAAATAAAGGGTTCAGTTCAACATTCCAACCACTGAAGAAAGCTGGAGCATACAACGGCCAAAACATTGTAATAAATATGGCGACGAAGATGAGGACAATAGTCCAAATAATGTAAATAATCCTTAAACTATACTAAAAAAAAAAAAAAGACTTTGTTTCAATCTGTTCTCCCTCAAACATTTTATTTTTAAATATTTATTTCAGCTTTATAAAAAGATAAAAACAGTGGCCTATAACAAAAAGTACAAAACAACTCTCATATTAAAGAGATAAAAATAGCAATTGTCATGTATCAATACATTGTACAAAGGAGTGCCAAATTGTTTTTAGTCTAACCCACTTCCCAAAATCAGACATTCATTTACCAAATATCAAGAATGAGGTTGGGTTAATAAATTTTCAACACTTCCTTATTGTAAAAGTGGATAGATTAATTTATCATTTATACAGTACTACCTGAATTAATCTTTCATCCATGTAATGGAGGTTTGTATTAAATACACAAAGAACAACCTCATTTTTCATACAGAAAATAGGCACAATGCAAATGACAGCACCTACCACAATTTTTAAATTTTTGTCATATCAAAACACTTTTTTCTTCTTCACTTCACACCAGAGTTTATTATAGCCACAATATTTCTATTGATGTGTGCATATATATATATATATATATATATATATATATATATATATATATATATATATATATATATAGATAGATAGATAGATATAGATATTTTAAATTATGGGAAAGCTTTCTAAATTTACAGATTTTCATCCCAGATTGATCAAATCTTAAAAAAAAAAAAAAAAAAAAAAAAAAACTTTATTTTCGTTAATGTGTTCTATAAGGTACAATGAATGAATTCATTCTACCATGTCAAAAACTCTTTTAGACCATCTCAAAAATAACGCAGACAAAAGCTTGATTTGGATTTTCAAAACAAAACCATTGACACACTTTTAAAATTTTTGCTTGTAAATACTTTCTGTATTGTAGCAAAACAATTTAAAATGTAATTTTTATTTTTTATTTAACCATCAAAAAACAATGTAGTCACAATGCTGAGCTAGATGGAAAATAAAAAAATTAAAACTTACTTGTCAGAAATGACATCCAAAGAAGGAAAGAAATGTTGTAATACTGAAGGTAAGCTATCCAAATAATGCAGCTCTCGTCTCCGAAGCTGCTCCTCACGTAATTGCTTGGTATGTTTCCGAAAATGTTCCATTGCCTGCTCTGTGCCGAACAGGTCAACATAATGGATATAGTCTGATTCTTTCATAAACTTCTTCTTCCAAGTAGTCCATAAGGCTTTGGGATCTGTTACCTGAGTATTGAGCAGTTTCTTATAAGCCTTAGTGGCCACCTCTAAAACGTCTTTGCGGGCACGGTATGCATCAGCAAACGGAATTATTTTTTTGCGGACTTTTGTCCCATCAATCAGATGAGCTAGGGTCATGAAGGCCAGCTCAACATTGATGTTCTCAAGGGCTGACGTCTCAACAATGGGGATGTTAACTTTACTTCGGGTAACCAATGCCACTGCTTCTTTGCAGAACCTTTCAACTGCCTCGTCATGCTTGGTGGTAGCTAATACCACTGGTTTGCGGATCTTCTGCAGTGACTGAAGAATGTTAGAGACAAACTCCACTTGTCTTTCAATAGGTCGATTGTGAACAGAGCTGACATCAAACAGCACCATAAAGCCATCGATGTTCAGCTTCCCATCAGGCATCAGCTTTTGCTCATAAGCACTGTCTGTTTCCATCCCTATTAAAATAAAAATTGTCTTTTTAAAAGAATTACTAAATTAAGTTATCAATAATTTTAATTCATTTAACCTAAGAATTGCTCAAAAGTACAAATATTGCAGATTATGGCTATCAAACTCTTTTATTACTATGCAACTGCTTTCCTTTGGATTTGATCTCTTGAAACATGTCAGATTATGTGGTGTCAAATAAAATTGGTTCGATCAAGAGGAATTAACTCGTTTCGGCCACACTTAAAACATTCTAGAACCGTGTTTAATTTATATGGTGTTAACCTTTATCACTGCGTATGTGACTTCATCTGCAGTACAAAAAGGTGACTGATCTTGGAACAATAGTGTGTTTGAATTTCATACTTATGTTGTCATATCCTGCTATGGTAACAGAAAACAACTTTAAATGAAATTAACAATAAGGATATTGAGAGGCCTTGACAAGAATGCAGTGGAAAAGGAAGTAATATTAATAATGCAGAGTGCTAAAGGTTAACTTTTAAAAAAATTGTCCTTAGTTATAGATGAAAGGAAAAGACCAACTGACTTACTAAATCTGCACCTTAAAATAATAATATTTAAAAGATGAGATTCAGTTAATTTTTTGTATTTTTTTTATTTGTTAAATTTTATTGATATAATAACAGTGAATGATTTTGTATCAAAATTAAAAATGACGTCCGATCTCTTATCAAATATTGTAGCTGGTATTGATTCCAGTAGGTTGAAAATCCACATTATATTTGACATTTATACCACTTGTCTGATTCTTTAAAAAATATAAGAAAGAAATGGTTGAAAACAAAAACTAAGTTTTTAAAACTCCAACAACAATGCACTATAGAATTTCAGCTTGAGATGTCATGGAATAAAACTGAAAATGGTGATAAATGACTGTTCTTATCAATGTGACTAAAAACTGTTGCTATCAAACTTTATTTATATTCTATATAATTATTTCTCATTTTACATGTATGAACTGTAGAGATATAAAACCACATGTGCATTCCAATCTTCCAGTGGCTCAAGAAATATTTTATTATCAAACTCTCATCTTAACTTGGACTCAAATAATGAGAAGAGACACAGAAATGCCCTGAAATTGTACAAATCATAAGGAAGAGGGTTAACAACTTTTTACTCAATTATTTGTAACAAACAGAGATAGAGTTTTATTGTATTTAAAATCCAATCAAATGTTTAAGAAAATAACAATAATTATAATAATAATTAGTAGCCGAGAATGAGCATGTGTAACAAGTGGTATACAATCATTTTGACTGATAACTGCTTGGAGAGCAATTGCCCTGATATCACACTTGTTGCACTAGAGCAGCCATGAATATATCCTGATATAGCAGAGCAAATTGAAGAAATATACCAAACAGCAGCTCAAGTGATCCCTTTTGTGATGAGCACACTTGGAGCTGTTTCCAGGAATCTTTCTAACTTGAAGGACAACTTGGGAATACCCAACATCATTGGGAGTGTGCAGGTGCTGAGAAAAGTGTTGTGTCTCTAAGCTGTGGGTAGGAACTGAGCGATGATGATCATCACTCGGCCAAAACATCTGAGAGCTGGAGAGGATATCAAATCAAATGCATTTGTAAGTTATTTTTATAGACCATTAGTATTTTAGTTAGTTTCATTTGTACTCGTTGCCCAATACTTGTATACTTATATTTTTGCTAAATTTAATAAAAGTAAACTTAGACTAAGGTTAGCCATTATCTTATGCTTCTGTTCTTTCACCATTTGACTACATTTTCTTATCCTTTCCAACCCTTCATTGCCCATCCATGGTTTAAGTTCAAATGCAAAAAAAAAAAAAGAAAGTTTTACCACATTCTGTTTTACCCCTCTTTTTCACTTTTAATGGATTGCCATTTCTTTTTTTTTTTAGCATTTCCATCCTTACCTCTCTTTCAATGTTCTGTTTATCAGATTATATTGAGCAAGAAAACTTGTGTCTTTCTTTCCTCTCCATCTCTTCCTTTTCTCTCTTTCTCCTCTCTCTCATATATATTTTTTAAATAATTAAATCAACCGATCACTCTACCTTGGTTTCAATCTTTTGGCATCTTCAGGTAATCTGGGCTAAATAATTTCCTAATGGTTTATTATTTAAAAATAAATAAACTCATGATGCAAAGTGTAATAGAAGGGGAGGAGAAAGCAAGGGTATTGAAATTATATATATTAGGTCTCATTTAAATACTCATGGAAACCTACCAGACCCTATTCATAACATACTTGTTAACAACACAAATAGCATCATCTACATGCAATAAAAGGCTAAAAATAGTGGAAGCCTTATTAATAAAAACAACGCTCAATAATATCAACTATGAACATGGACACAATATCTTGACCGGGTTTTGAAAAATGAAAACATTATATAAATATATGTATACAACTATTTCTTGTTAACCTTGAAAATGGCTAAATGTATAACTGAAAAAATTCAGATAAAAAGAACATTTGGACAGTTTTTATATAATTTATCATCTGAAAAGAAAAAATTATTATATCACGAGAAATTGTATAAAAAATTAAATCAAAGCACCCTATCTGTTGTATTCAGTGAAATGTGCATGAAAGAAGGATTGCTGCCTAAATACACAAATTTTTACACACAATCATTTTTTTCCCTTTCAGTTTTGTCTCACTCTCTTATCGGTGACCTTTCCAACTTCATACCCTCCTTTTACCCCACTTAATCTCTCCTTCACTTTCCTAATTCCTTTCTATTTATTATTATGCATTATTTCCATATCAAAAAACTCAGAGGGGCCAAGAATATGAATAAGATATTACACTCCTATCTGAGATAGAAACAAACATGTAATGGTCATAGATAGAAACAAGAAGTATAGCAGAGCATAGATAAGCTGATTGCTGCAGAACAATGGTGAAAAAGTTTATTATACAAGCCAATTAGCAAGATGCTCCAGCCATGTACCATACTAAGTTTCATAATTAGAGCACTTGTTACAAAGTGGTGATTTGTAAGTTAATAAAAGTCTTTCTCTATAGGTAGTGAGTTTGATCCTCACTGGGTGATGTACAATTATAGCTCTATTCCAATCTAAGCTGGGCTTTGTAAACATTTTATTAGGTTGGTGCAAAAATAATGACGTAATAATGTTGTTTTTTGACGTTAAAAATATGTCAAAAAAACAACGTTATTACGTCATTATTTTTGCACCAACCTAATAGTAGTTCTTGTTACAGTACAGCAATAGATATTGACTCATGTTCATGCCTGTGGACTCCTGCCAGGCTCAGCTTATTAAATACTAATCATTTTTGCTTTCTTTACAAAACTTTAGATTATGCATACAAAATGAAATCAAAAAGCTCTGGAAAAATAAACGAGAAAAGTAAGCAGTTGTATCCTTATGGAAATTCAATAGGTGATGGTTCAAATAGAGAAATTGTTTTGATTTGAACAAGTAAAAATGATAAATCATTCTCACTTTGAGTTTTGATACCTACAAACTCACATTTTACCAGAGTAAGGATAACTTAAAATTTAAAAGGTTTATTTGCAAAATGCTGTCAGTACACACAAAAACAATCTTTGTTGTAACAATGCATTCACAATTTTTGGTCAAAACTGATAAATAAAAACAACATATAAAATAAAGGTTTTGGTCAGTTGTTTAACTGACACAGAAAACAAGTTTTCAAAAAAGTTATTTTTGCATAGTGGTAATATTTTCATCTGATACCTAATATAAACAATTGGCATCTGTAATAAGCAACCAATTATTTGTCATTTAAATACATGTTGTCAAAACCATTGTCACCAAAGACTTGTTGCATCATCACAAATGATTATACAATTTCTTTTTACATATTTATTACAAAACTTTATGCACAGAGATGCATACATATATACACAGTTTGAGTATAAGGAAAACAAATTGCTTCATGGTCTCAATTTGTTCAAAGAAAAACAGTTACTCCTCTTCCAAGAAGTGCGTTGTCAAGAGGAATTTTTATAAGTTATATAACCTAAAATTTAGGTTTCAGCTGACTTGCCATTTTTACCCCATTCAGATACACTAACTTCAATCAGCTCTTTAACTTTTTGATCTCATCTCATACATTTTTTTTTTTTTTTATTGTACTTATGTTTTATAATTTATGATCAAAATTGATATATTTCAAACAAGAGTGTTTGATATCTTTTTAAAAGCCAGAAGTTAGAAAGCATATATTCTTGTTTAGTGCCTATCCCCTTAAAAACAATTGGACTAAATACGCTACAAACAAACCTTATTCTCCTTCCAGTCGTTATTTTATTCCCCACCCTCATTCCATGCCACTCATCCTTACAACACTGTTTATATTATTTCAAAATGCCAGCCAAACCAACAACTTAAATTTCATCAAGCACAAAAACTTTGACAGTCAACTTAGGGAAATGAGAGTTGCTGTGCAAATTGCTTGCTAAATTGCATAAAATGTATTAGAAGAGAGGAGGGTAGGCATATATAAAGAGGAGAAGAAAGAGACATGAAAATGCCCTGGCCAATATTGCTAAAACAACATGTTCAGCAGTTATCAGTACAACGGATACTGGTGTCTCCTATAATTACTTAGCAGCAATAACCATATCCCTCAATCATACTCCTCCCTAATAAATATAACAGCCATCTTTTTTTGTACTAGAAAAGAATGGAAAATAAATTGGTGTATAAACAAATCCCTCCAGCCCAATGGTTTTTTGGAATATCCCAAGTTTTATCTGAATTTTGTTAATGGGTGAGCAAAATAAAAATGAACTTAAGAGAAAATTATTATTTCCCTGCTCATGTTAGTATTGCAAGTAGAAAATGAATACAAACCAAAAAGTAATTCTAGCAATGGAATATCATATATAAATATATGTCTCTACACACACAAGTGGTCATAAAGTCCCTTACTGATTTTAAAATTAATACTGAGCTATACAAGTAATAAAATCACAGAGTAAAAGATATATAAAAACTTTATTCTGAATTTTTCCTTTAACAGCATGTTCCTTTTAGATGTAAGCAATCATGGCTTTCCAAAGACTCCTTTTTCTTTATTATCTATAAATTACCCTGACTTCTTGGGAAAGATAGGGAAGTGGTTTCCCATTGTCCTATCCATGTTTACCCATTGTCATATGATTCAAAAACAAAATGTATAAAGAATAGAATTTTAAAACTCCCCCCCTTTCATATAAGTTTTCCTAAATAGTTCTATTATTTCTAGATTGTTAGGTAATAAATTTAAAACTTTATGACCTGTGTACTTATACCAAAAATAAAGAGAAAAATTAAGAAAATGATATATGACTGGCTAAGTACTTTGTAAATGTGGCTGAAACTCAGAGCCTTTTCAATGTTATAAAAATTCTATTAAGAAATGCTCAACACTCTTAGAAATGATTCTGATACATCTACAGTGAGATTTGAACTCCCAATGCTGTTCTTATGAGACCATCATTTCATACCATTGAAGGAAAAATAGAAAGAAATGAATCTGTATGTGTTATGTGGAGATTAAAAGTGAATCAATAAGTATGCAGATCAATGCAGTTATTAACTGAATTTTGATCTAAAATTTTCCTTGTGTAATGCTCGATTTATGTGATTAATGGGGCGGTGTTGGGTCAGGTGCCTTAACAAAGAAAGAAATTATGTTGAATTTTTTTCTGTGTAATTTTTTTTCACCATTGGGCAATAGAATCATTGAGAATATAAAAAAAATATTGGAAATACAAAGAAAACAGAATTTCAAATTTGAGCTTGGAAATACTGTAAGGGATTATCTTTCACCAAGGTGGTGCATTATAATCAGGGTCAGATTATCCTTTAGGATAATATAGGCTGCAGCCTAGGGCCTCTCAAGCTTTTATATAGCAATGATTTTAATTTTCTAGATGTTATAATTTCTAAATAATTTCATAAAATGAAATTATATCAAGATGACAAGAAGCAAAGCAAGGAAAGAATGTTTTAGTTTGTGTCATTGTGTTTCAAGGAGATAACATGTTTGATTTTAGTTCAGAATGTTTAAAACTTAGAAATTTTTATAAAGCAGTGATTTTAATTTTCTAGATTTTATAACGTCTAAATAGTTACATAAAATGATGTCAATATGACAAACCCATATTTATTTTAACTTTTTATTGTTATAATACTAGTTATAAATTTTTTTTTTTAATATAGTTGTGTTGAAATATGTGATAATTTGGTTTGCAATAAATAGTAAAATAGTAGTATTTCTTAAGGAATATTTTTATTGACAAATAAAAGGTAAGATATTCTAGTTTATTTAAAGATTGTGCAATATGTTTAATTCAAGCTATGTAAATGTCGCTAAAGTACATCACAAGTTTCTTCTATCACACTTTTTGCTTGTGGAACTCTCTTCCAGCTTCTAGCTTCCTAGTCAACTTTGATCTTCAAAAAATTAAATGCAATGTCAATCATTATCTTCTTAAGTCTTGTTCTTTTATTGTCCTCTCTCTTTAGTAGTAGTTTTTCTCACATTCTCTAACATTCAGTAACCACTTGCATTCTGGTGGCTTTTATTGCCTTGCTTGGGATGAAATGATATTGAAAAAAAAAAAAAAAAAATTGTTAATTTCAATCCTATTAGGAATGATTGCAAAACACTTCCCCCCACTCCCCTTTTATGGGCAGAAGCACACAAATCCTCACTGGAATTTTTTCCTAGCCAGTAAAATAAGCCGGTTCTCAGTTTGACCTGATGCCATCCTGGTCTGCCTTGTCTTGAAGTCAGAACACTACATACACTTGTCCAAACTTGATTTTGTGTGTCAACGACAATTCTTAGTTTGTGAACTTTTTGTCTACTTTTGCTTTATTACCGTTAATTTGCCTTGCATATATTGTTTGCTTGCTTTATATTATTATTTGCCTTGTTCTTATTTTTCTTTTCTTTTTCATATTGTTTATTGCAAACTTTGTCAATTTTGTTTGATGGACAGTTCTGTTACTTATTTTGGATCTGACCATGGCTACCCACTCCATAAAAATATATTCAAAATAGGTATGTACAAGTTAGAGGATGGCTCCATTTGAGAGAGAGAGGGGGCTTAATTTCATTAGCCTCCAAAAGTCATAATCCAGCCCTGATTATAATAAAAGAAACAGAACAATATTAGCCTAAGCAATCTTTCTTTCCTTTTATGTGCCATGTCCTTTCAGGTCTTTGGTGATCATGGCTCTCCATCTCCCTCTATCCCTTGCAGCTCTCAACAACTTCTTTCCCTCTGTTATCTCCCCCAGACCATGTTCTGTCATCCACCTGCTTAAGCCTAACAGGAATATTATGCACTGCTTTCTCTTATATCTCTTTCCTTCTATTTGACCTGTGAGTATCAGATTCTCCAGGCCCTCCTTCCTCATTATGTGTCCCTGAAACTTCAGCTGCCTAGATAATAAAGAATGTTAATGTATTAAAAATAGAGCAAGATGGAAAAAGTACTTATTATGATTCTAATAAATGAAATTTAGTTAAGAAATCAAAAAAATATTGATGCCACAATACATACCCAGTTGCTCTTTACAGATGTACATAAGCTTCTCAGCAGACTGCACTTTAGTGCTAATGCATCTTTTGCTGTATGGCTCATATTTGCCAGTTTTAAATGGCTGAAAGGAAACATCATCTGTGAATTCAGTCTGTTCTATCACATGGAATGTGTGATCCACTCCCTCATCAGTCTTGCAAATATCTCCCCAGTAAAGGAAGTGGTCATTGTTGATCACACGACCCCCAAAATCACTTTGGCTTAACACAGAGATGTGCTCTCCATGGTAGTCATTGGCTAAAGGCCGCATAAAACGATTGCATAGACAGGACTTTCCAACACCAGTGAGGCCCTTTTCCTTTTCAGTTCCTGACAGACCAATAACACTAATGTTAAAGGTCCGTGACTCTGTCCTTTTGGCCATAGTAGGAAATCAGGCCACCTCACTCAGGCCTTTTGCTGATACTACATCTTGTTAGTGTATACCAGTGTTGGTTAGTTTCAGGGGAGCAAAAGTCATGGAACAGCTCTTGGACAGGAGATCCATGCCTGGGAGACACACTATTGTAACTTGATTTTAGATAGACTGCCAATGTAGTTAACTGGTGGTGGAAGAGGTGGTGATGGTTATGCTGCTTATTAATTAAAATGGGAGGGTTGGGAGGTATTTCTAGTTTGGTTGTGGCCAATTTTAAATATTCACTGGTTGTAAACCAGACTTCATTCTTTCCTTGCTTTCAGCAAATGAATGAATCTGAAAAAACAAAAAAAAAATAACAATTACTATTAAAGTTAAATACTGACAACACAATAGAAATGCAAACAATATATTTGTAGACAGATGTTTGTGGGTACATGTGTGATGGTTGTAACTTCAATATGTATACACACACACATATATAAAGAAAAAATAAAAGAACTGGTATCAAGATCTCATCAATTTTCAGTTGAAGTGGCTAGATGTAGACGTAAGTTCCATGTTAACAGTTTATTTTCTCGCACTTCTTGCTTGTGGAACTCCCTTCCAGCTCAATGCTTCCCAGCCAACGTTAATCTGCAAAAATTTAAATGCAATGTCAATTACTATCTACACTCCTCCTTATTATTCTTTTATCTTCCTGCTCATTATTAATGTTTCTGTTCTTAATTCTTCCACACCCTGTAACCCCTTGTGTCTTAGTGGCTTTACTGCCTTGCATGGGGTGATATCAATTATATATATATATATATATATATATATATATATATATATATATATAAAGGGTATGGCCATGTGGCTGAGTGGTTAGAACAATTGCTTCCTGACCATGAAACCCAGGTCCAAATCTCACCATGGTTGATTAGTCAAGAAGTAGACTTCCTGATGTTATTGATCTGGAAGGGGCAATCTCAGCCTGCAGCACCTTTGAAAAGTGCCTGAAAACCATACCACAGCTTGACCCAAGCCTTGTGAGTGAAATTCAGTAGACAGAACCTTTGATGGCCATTGATAGCTGTGTTAACACAAAGTCACAAGTCATCATGACCGAGGGTTTGAGTATGCTGGCCTTGTTCAGATTGTTGATCATGCTAGAACACACTCTCTCCAAGACTAGAAACTGTAACTAAGGTCTGCTCAGCATAGTTGCAGTATAACCACACATGGGCTCTGTATGTTGAACAAACACAAATGTGCTTGAGCCAGCTTCTGCAATAGGGATTGGTTAGCCACCCTAATAGATGGGTATCCTTGAATACAAGTGGCCAGCTATTATATATAAAGGGTGTAGCAGAAATTCTTCCCACATACTGGTGTGATAAGACCATAAGAGGTATATGTGAGAGGTATTTCTACCACACCCTGGACATACAAATAATATCATACAAATGAATGTTTTCATAGAATTGATATTAAGCAGCCAATTTTGTTAAAATTTTCAAGGTATACTTCTATTCTCCAGATAAATATACCATGTGAATTCCAGATTATATCTGTTTTTATAAGAAATATTTACAATAATTTATTTGGTTATGCGAGAGATTTTATTATACAACTCAAGGTTTTGTTTATCATATTGTAAATAAATATATATAACAGTATAATCATTTTTTTTTTTTTAATCTCGGATCTATAAAGATTTCCATAGGGTTGATGAAAGATAAAACCTCAAAAGAGAAAGAAGACATAAAATTATTGAGTGATGAGAACATAATGTTGGAAATTGTGAAAAGTTGAATAGAGATAGATCAAAAGACAAAAAAGATATTGAAAACATTGACAAGAAGAAAAAATTGTCTAGGAATGTCAGAAAAATATAAACTGAGAGAAAACATGCAGAATATTAGGAATATTAGCTAAAGGCATCATATTTGTGTGTACTCATATCCATAGACACACAAATCTGAAATATAATAATTTCTAAAATTACATCATTTTAATAAGACATTTGTTCAATTTGAATAGTACCAAGTATCCCTTATATTACTAGAGCAATAGATTTTCTCATTACTCTTTTAATAGTGAAATGGGCTTGTTAATTATCAATAATAACAAGCAAGTCTAATGTTATGGACAGAAACAAAAAAGTCACTGTTCTTTATATATAATACATATATATTATGCACACAGTAAATGTAGGAGTCAGTTTGGAAATTTCTATTTTGGAGTGTTTCACCAATGAACCAGCATCATAAGAAAAAATTTTATTTCACAAGAATTAAAATCTACATAAGGGAGAAAAAAAACAACAAAAAAACAATTCGCATGAATCATTCCAAAGAACTACCTCACAAAATCAAAAATAAGACTTTCCCTACTGATCAAGTCATAAAAATCAGTCAACTTTTTGCATACAATAATAGGTTTTATAAACAAAAATTTGATTCTCTTATCAATATTTTAGCCTGCCTCTTTTTAAAATTCTTAGCTCATTTCCAAATATTTTCTCCTCTAATATATGCCTAACTAATATATCAGCACAAAACTAAATTAATAAATAAACTAAACAAAATTCAACTGACAGTAGAATTCACAGATGAAAAATAAAAACAAATAACTTTTCTTGGTATTCTCTTTATTCAGACCAACACTGATTTAAAACTAAATACCTACCATAAGTCAACAAATAAATTTGTATTCACATCACAATAGAATAAATTTTGGAATTCTGTTTTTATTTAAGAGCCTTCAGAATTTGCAGTCCTGAATATCTACCAGATGAAGAGAAAATAAATTGAAGATATTTTTTTAAATCATTCATTACTCCAGTTATTTCATATACAGTGTAAGAAGAATAGCATACAAAATCCACAAAACCCAATAATCAGTAAAAAAAAAAGCGTAAAAGAAACTTACCTAATCTTAACAGAAAAATTATAACAAATACTTCAAAAACAGTTAAAAATATAATCAAATTAAAACAATTAGTTATTTTTAAAGAATTCAGAAGCAGGTATCTATCAAATAGAATGTAAGCAATGCCTCCCTAAAATATATTATATATCAACAAAAAACATTCAGAGAATTAAAGAAAACAATAGACAAAACATAACGGATTTAAAATTGAACAACAAATTTAATACACTTGTATTCCACCAAAACATTCATGACTGTAATTTTGACATCGAAAATGTAGTTTTAATTAAAAGGGATTATAGTTTACTCAGATGAAATATAAAATTCTATGAGCTACAAGTTCCCAATGATTAACATACAACCAGTATATTTCACCTTAGCCCCTGTTCTAACAAAATTAGTACTGAAACAATGTGGGATATATAAACCTTAAATAATAATAATAATAATAATAAATGGCCTGTTGGCAACACCAGGCATTGCTCTCATGGCTTCTGATTTTAATTGATTTGATGTGTTACCATATACATATTTCCAAAATCTGACCAAATGAACAAAATCAGAATTTTGGTGGGGAAGAGCTTCATGGTCATGCCAAGAACTTTTCATTATCCTTTAATATAGTCAATGACTTCTGTAAAACTATAACATCTTTAATTTTTTATTAAAAAGAAACAAACTTTTAATGCTCTTCAATGAAAATGAATTGTAGTACCATGTGTTACAGCAAGTTTAAGAGGTTGCTTCATTTTCAAATATAGTCAAGGTCAACTACTAAGATGTTTTGGCTTTAAAATTAGTTTTTTTTTTTTATTTCAGAACTTTTTCTGTGCATGTGTGATAATAGTCAAAAGTCTTTGGTTGAAGCAAAATTTTATCATTAAATTTTGCTTGTAAAAATGAATACTTTAAAGTTAAAAATCATTGTTTGAAAAAGGTGAAAAGAGACTTGTCTAGGTATGGAGGATATTAAAATATCTGTATTGATAGATGTTTTTCTCAGATTTATATGAGCCTGCTTCACTTGAACAGACATTTTTGAAAGAGATTGGTGACTGTATATGATTGATTAATTTAATTTTTTTTGTATTCTCTATCCACTATAATCAATAGTTATAGAACTATTTAACCAAAGTATTAGAAACATTTAGATATCCCTTCATATATAAACACCAATGGATACAGGTATTTTCCACCTCCACTCATACATTTATAAGTATTTGTTTCATCTACAAATAAATATGAAATCTCAATATAAAATTATAAAGATTTATTCTTCTTTCTTATGAGTCACTCTTTTGCCAGATTTTGAGCAACTGATAAGATTTGCATCCATGATTCAATGTCATTTAAATATTTAATCAGAGTGATTATACTCTGACTTGATGAGTTTCATGTTTCATGTCTGTCATGATTGGTAGATTCCTTAATTTAGTATTTTGAATAAAACCACTGAATTAATCAACAGGTGAAAATTGTTCTCATCCTACTTTACACACTTAAAGCATATCTTATTTCAATTAATTCTCTCAAGTCTATTTGCCGTTGAGATTATATAAGGCGACTCAAATACTTCAAATTTCTCAGGAGTACATCTACAAAATAGACTCTCCTAAGGCTTATATAATTAATGCGGTCTTGAAAATTTTTAGGTTAAAAATGTAATTACTAAATTTACAATATTAAACATATTTGTGTGAATATGTGACTCATAAGTTTTATAAATCCATAGAAAGTAGCTTAATTGCATTCAAATTAAAACAGTTATTTGATAAATATTAATTTAATTAAGATATTTTCTAATATGAATGGAGATATTAAAGGAAAGTCCTCGGATTTAGTCATTTAAATGACATGCATATGCACACAAGAATGGATCAATATGCCCATAACCTGATATAGTTATTACCAGAATTTTAACCTGAAATTTTCACTGTATAATGTATAGTGTAATGGGGAAGCATTCATTTAATGCATTGACAAAGAGGTTATAATGAAAAATAAATATTCATTGTGTTAAATAAATGCTAAAATCTTATAAAATTTTGAACTCTTTTCTTTTGCATCCACCTGCTGTTGTTCTATAGTTTTATAATTATTATTCTCATTCTTATAAATTGGTTTCAAAAGGCAGTATGATTAAACAAAAACATGTCAAACAAGTTGTTGTCCTTTTTATGAGTTTGTTATTATTTGTATCGATGGCTATACACAAGCTCTATTGCATTTTCTTTTGGGTCAAAATAAAAAAAAAGAAGATAAATGGCAGGGATAAGTGTGCAAATGTCAACTGTCACCTCAAAGTGTAGGGGCCATGTTGGTAAGTACAGAAAAGGGGTGTTAGGTTCAACTAATGAAAGACATCACTTTTCTATTCATCTCTAATAGCAAAAAGAGTTGAATTAGAATTTGAGCTTTAAACTAACCACTTTTGGCCTTACAATGTCATCTGTAAGACCAAAATTCAGTTGAAAAAATAAACTCTGTGTGTGTGTATCTATGTGTATGAAAAGAAGAAATAACGACATCCTACACATACAGTCATACACACACATACAAAGTAGGAAAATCAACCTAACGTCAATAAAAAAAAAGCGCATGAATTATTTTTTTAATATAAAAATAACACAAATGAAAAAATTGACAGATATCTTGAGTGAACCAAACAATTACACCAAGGTCTGTCTACAAAACTCTAAAGAGATGATAAATAGAACATCAATTAACTAAGTGACAAATTATATATATATATATATATATGTGTGTGTGTGTGTGTGTGTAGTGTTACATTAGAACATACATATACCCACTACAAAACTGTACATCTTGTTTCATTAAAAAATTTCTTTTAACGTTTCATCAGGCAGGAGATCACAATGCTACTATATTCTAATGTAACACTGCCTAATATTTATTGCTCTACTTTTGTATTGAGCCCTGTTTTAAATTAATGTTTTTAACACTGAAATCTTACTCTATGTTCTTTTACATTTATTTATATTATATATATAGTTCTGCCAAAAAAAATGATATCTAAAGTTTAAGATATATTTTAAAAAAGGAAAAAATCTTTAAAGGCTTTATTTTAGTTTTAATTCCAAGCTAATAGAGTAAATTTAATATTACTAATAAGCATAATACATTGATGTATTTCAAACCAAAATTACATTAGAATGATTTTTTTTTATTGTTAAAATCAGCCATGTTGACAAATCTGTCAACACAATATAATTCTCTTTATTAAAAACATCTTTCAAAAATATACTTTTCTCTGAAATTTTTATTCAAAGAAGATTAACTGATTTAAAGTTTATTTAATCAATGGCACCCAAATGACCTTCTGATCTTGATGCAGGACCATAATGTTTGGTGTGATAGACCCATGAATGTCCGGGCTAACTCAACTGAGCATAAATAGATTACTTGTAGTTTAAAATATCATGTGTGTTTAAATTAACATGGAAGGAGGGGTGTATAGGGTATTAAAACATTTGTTGATAATCTGATGTTTGGCATTTTTAAGTAAAGGGCATGTAACTGTAAAAATACAACATGAATGCCTTTTTTTATATAACTTTTTTTAACTGCCAAATAATCTTAAAAATTTAGAAAAATATTCTAAATAATCTAAGGTTTTATTAAATTTTAGGTACTTTGGTTTTATAATCTTACTTATGAAGACACTTGTTGAGGGAATGTTAGAAAATTACCAATAAATTTTGAATTTACTATAGTTACTGCTATGTCTATTTATTTTAGCAACAATGTTTTAAAACGTCTATAAAAGCAAATGTTTTGGGATGCTCAAATTGTAAAGAAAAGAATTTTTTTTAAATTGCAATTTTTGAGTATTTTTAAAACATTAATAATAAAAAATTAAACTAAGTTACTTCCTTTACATATCCTTAATGTAAATTGAATATAACAAATTACATGCATGCACATTTACAAAAAAAAAAAAAATTACAACTATCTATATTGCACTAATTTTTGTGATAGCAATTCACCACTGAAAATGGTCTAAGATGAGATTGAAAGTACTTGGGAAAATAAAAGAAATAACCAAAACTATGGTGTCTTTTTTACTCAGTTTTGGAAAAACAATAAGAAATTGATCTGTGAATTTTAGAAGATTAAAACAAAAATAAACAAACATAATATGTTTAGGTTATTCAACCAAACACACACACACACACACATATATATATGTATGTATGTCATAACTTGCCAGTCATCTGTAACACTTGTTTGAGTACATATTTTACTGTACATGTCAAAGGACAGTAGCCAAGATAAGTAAACAAAAACAAAATTCATTCAGAAAAGTGTCTAAGATATCTGGAATTATACAACTGAGAAAAACTTAATTTTAATTAAGATCAAGTAATTTTCTATGCTCATTATTAAAGTATCATGTTTTAATATTAACTCTTAGTTTTATGGGAAGAATCTTCAATTGCACAATTCCAAGAAGATTATAAAGAAACACAAGATAAAATGACTTTTGTAAAACTATAACATCTTTAATTTTTTATTAAAAAGAAACAAACTTTTAATGCTCTTCAATGAAAATGAATTGTAGTACCATGTGTTACAGCAAGTTTAAGAGGTTGCTTCATTTTCAAAGATCCTTATTTTTATCATCATTTGTGCATGTTATGTTTCCTGCTTTGTATCCTGTAGAGCAGACTCCAAATAATGATCCTTAGGCCCTATATGAAATTTGTCATTTAACTGATAGCACTTCTTAGTATATGAGATGTTCCTAGTAGGGCGATCTTCTGTGCAACTTGTACGTTGATGTTACCTGGGACACTGTTAGTAAAATTGTCCATTCCTTTTCTCATGAGGCTCACATCTTCAATTACTATCGGTACAATCTCAGTCTTCATTCTCCACATCCAGTTAATTTCAAATTCCAGATCCTTGTATTTGAACAGTTTCTCGATAATTTTCATGGAAGTGTTTCTCTCAAATGGTACTGCTATGTCAATAAGCAAACATTTGTCTTTTATGATATCAGGTTTGTTGGCTTTTATTTTCCTGTCAGTTTGAATTGGTATGTCCCAGAGAATAGTTACATCATTACTTTGAGTAACTGTGTATTATTATTATTATTATTATGGGAGAGGAAGAAAAGATGAAAAAGAAGAAATAAGGTCAAGTAAAAAATAAAAGACGAGAAAAATTGTTTCATGAGTGAACTAATAATGAGGCTTGTAGAGAAAGAAGTAGAATTTACAAGTGAATCATAAGTTAATGAGAAGAAATTGAAACAAAGTAAAAATGCAAAAACTGAGGAAATGGCTGTATAAGCAGTTCAGGAAGTGGTGGGAAAAAGGAAAACCTCTCACCCTCCTAGTTGATATTGTTATTTATTACTTACGATCTACAACAAAAGCCACAAAACATTGTTAGTGTTGGAGGATGGGGACAACTGAGAAAATTCATTCTTGACTGCATATTTACAGAATTAGTTTTCTTGTGTTATTTTATATGTTGTTGACCTCTGAAGATGTTTTATTTGAAAAATACTTCTTTTCTTCTTTCTAAAAATTCAAAGGTTTTGAAACTGAAGTTAAAATTTTCACTTAGAGCGATAAAAAAATTCTACACATTAATCACAGAAGAAATCTAGAAAAAAAGTTTGAAAGAAAACATGAAAAACAAAATAAGCCCTTATCACTTCTTCATTAAGCTTTTAAAAACACATCCAAACATTTTGGCCTCCCACATAAATTAAGAGGGAAGATATCAGACTTAATACTTAAATAATAGTCTTGAATAGGCATTTTTTTTTTTTTTTTTTTTTTTGTGGGGAGAAGTAATAATTTTTTTTTCATTTAACTTTACTTTTTCTGTTCCAACTTTATCAATTACGCAAAAACATGAATCTAAGAAAATTAAACATCCCCCATGAGATGAGACTGATTTTAAAATGATGGAACATAAATCAAAATGTACAATACTAGCACTCAATATTGATTATATACTTATCATCCCAGTTTGGTGATGACCTGAGTTTGCAATTGTGTGGTGTAACTCATCTCAGTAAAGATATTCTTCTTCTTCATGTGCTCATGGCTTCTCCCAATTTTCTGTCCTTCATAGATCTTAATAAATTTTATCTTTTTGTTAACTGGTTCTTTAATCATAATGTGATAGATTGAAGACTATTTAGGAAGCACTTACATCAACATATATGGTTCATGTGATAGAATTGATGAAATGTAATGTTTTATCTTAGTACTTTCTAAATTAAGTAAAAAGTATACTTACATATAAGCTATAAATAGTATACTTCTATATAGACTATAAATAGTAACAGATACTGTTGTTAATAAATTGTCAATAAGTATTGTCACGTCTATTCTTTCCTGTTTTTCTTTTCTTATGATTTTAAAAGACCAACTGCAATAAGAGAGAATTTTTCTTGGCTGCATTTTCAACTATTTTGGTGTACGCATTAATTTTGACTTGTAGACATTTTGAACTGGCAAGACATTAGTACTAAATGTTTATGAGCAAATTTGAAACCATAATTCCAAATGTAAAGCTCCAACATCTCAAACACTACAGCCCTCAATAGAGATTATCTGATAAATTATTCCCATGTTAAATCAAAGAAGAAAAAATGGATCCCAAAATATGCTCACTTATCATATATGAGTGTAAATTATAATAAGTATAAACTTAAAAGGTGTACTTCATAAACAATTTTCTCATAACAACCTGTAAGCCAGAGTTCTTTTTCTAGAAAATGGTAGGTTTATTGATAAAAAAAAGCTACAAATAAAATTCTTATCCAGAGATTACCTAAACAAATTTCTTTTTAATTAATTAAAAAAAAAAAAAAAAAACATTTAGATCTGTACATAACCAAAATACAAAAAATCATATTTTATTCTGAGATGCTATGAAATAATATTGGGAAACTTTGGTAAATTTGTACTCTTAATCTCTACTCACAGCCTGCCTCACCAACACTGTCTCTTTTGAGGTGAATAGGAGGGGAAATGCGGCTAGATTTGTGAGCAACAAATTTTCTCTATAGATAAAATTGTAATATGGGTAAGTAAGGTAGTGTTGCACAATAAATAAATAAAATGTGGAACAAGTGTGCCCTATATTTCAGTGGTGATCGTGTATAAACTTGGCATTCGAAATGACCTCAGAAGCAGAGACATGACATGACTGCACTATCAAACAGATGGCCAACAGGAGGCAAGTAAGAAATCCCAACCCCAGCCTCCTTTCAAAAAAACAAAAAACAAAAAAGAATTAAAAAACGACCCAACCCTAAAACCCCTTGAACATTTCCCAATACCAACAGTAAAAAAAGACTAAGTAGCCCATACATTTTTACTCCACTTCATCCTTTACAAAAAATCTGCATTGAATTAGTTATATATCACTTCTATATTACTACACTTATGTCTAGAATCAATTTACAGATGGAAATAATTGTAAATTCATCTACTGGATTATTTAAGTCAGCTGTATCAGGTAAGAACACTAAAACAAAGGCACTAATAACATTTAAATAAAAACAGTATCTTTGCCTTCTTGTCAAAGAAAAAAGAAGCAATTTTGGCTAAACCGTATTTAAGCAGTTTACTCTGAAAAGAGAAAACAGGAAGTCAGTGAGAAAATCTGTTTTTCCAAGGTTTGTAACTTCCAAAATATCAACTATTCAAAAAGAAAAAGGAACATGTTAAATGAAATTTTAAAACTTTCAATGTCTAAAATAAAAAATATAGAGAGGCCTTCTCTCTCTCTCTTTTTTTTTTTTTTTTTTATGAAATGTCTAAAGTGTACATATAATTTTCATTTTAAAATAATAGTTTTTTAGCCTTTATTTGTCTAATAATGTGTGCAAAATACTAAGGGAATTAAATTGACCATAAAAATGGTTTTTAACTTAAGTTTAAATTTTTTAAATTCTTTCCAACTCAGATTTTATGATAATCAGATTAATTTATATTTCCCCTGTAATCTAAACTGTTTTTCATAAATCTATTTTCATATTCGTGAGCCTCTGTTGCAGTGACTGGTTACTTTGTGAGTGAGGCCAGCTACTGATAATGGCCTCATTTTTTATTTGGTGCCCCCATCAATGTGGCTTTGGGTTAAACTTAGCTTTTCCCAGAACTCTCTATTCATCCCTTCTGAATTCTATTTAACCCTTTGTAGACATTTCAGCATTTGGTCACTAGCTCAGGAAGAGGTCCCCCCACCCCCAGTTTGACAAATAGTTCAACTGGAACTGGCTAACCATCAAAGATGAATTAGTTAAAAGTGCTCTAAGGCCAAGGTTGGTGAAATATACCATCCAAAAATGTCAGCTGACAAAATATTAGCTGATCTTAGGCAAAAAGAAAAGATTGGATCTCATTTTTATATATATATATATATATATATATATATATATAAAATAACATAAAATAAAACCAATTAGTCTTACAATTAATTTAGAATAAGTAAGTTCCAAAAGCTCTGAGAGTGAAATAAATATGCAAGGAATTCACGGAAGGAGGTTGTCAAAGGAATCATAAAAAAATAAATGAAAGATGTTAGCCAGTATTGCATAAAAATACTATAAGATGATGAATTTGAAATAAATGCAAATAGAAGATTAAAAAAAAAAAAAAAAAGATCTCTCTCACACAAACACTTGAGAAAGACTTCCTTTTTTTCATTAATATATGAATTAATTTGTCTACTGGATTTATATATATATATATATATATATATATATATATATATATTAATAAATATACATATACCTATGTTCAAAGTGCTTTGAATGTAGGTATATGTATATCTATTAATATATACTTCTTAGCTCTGTCTAACCACATTGAGCAATGTTTTGCTTACACCTTATATTAAATTGAGTAAATATTTATTTGCTTACTTGTGTATGCATGCTAATGCATGTATATATCATTGCTAATATCTAGTTATTTGATTTATTCATATTAATACCTAAGTGTGTGTGTGTGTGTGTGTGTGTGTGTGTGTGTTTGTGCATGCGTGTATGTATGTAACTGTGGTTACTTTATGAAAACAACTACCAGCTGCTTTATTTAGTGGTTCTTTGTGTGGAGGGGGGGATAAGAAAAGAATCAGAAGAGCAGATATTAAATAGATGCTATGGGTGCACATCATTTTATGCTGAGTTAAAATGAAAGCTCCAAATGTTTAAGGAAGAAGGGAAAAAAAAAATGAATGTACAATAGATGACTATTTATTTTTGCAGAAACAATAAAAGATATAGGGAATTCAATAACACTATTAAATAGAGCAAGTTTTCACTATTTTCTCAGGCAATCACCAACACCTAATATACATTTATAGTAATGATGAAAAAGTGCTCTTCATTTGAGAGGTCGAAAGCTTTGCAAGGCCAGCTGAAATGTCACTTGTCATACTCAATGTTGTCATCACAACTGAAATGTATTACCTACTGCCAATCTGAGCTCACATCCATTGTTTGGTCTCTGTAAATGTTCAGCAAACATAGATGAGTGTCAATGAGTACAATTTATTTCTGTATGGAAAAAATTAATTATACAGTTATGATTCATATGCACGTTCATGCCAAATGCCATTCTGACATACTACCACTTAACTGCTACCCATAATAAGGCAAAAATTTATAGTTACTGACAGAAAAGTTTAACCTCTACTGCTATATCCCCAACATTAGCTACTGATTACTTTTGGAATGACTCTCAAATGAGCATTTAAAAAAAAAAAGCTAAGTTATTGTAAAGAGTAATAATTAAAGGTAAATAGAAGATTATTTACTTATAGAAGGCAATCTAGGAAAAATAAGAGAAAAATAAAATAAATGAAAAAAAAACAATGCATGTTTGTGAGTTTTTACAAAGCAAAAACAATAATTAAGTATCAAGAAGAGAGAAGTGATAATATAAATGAGTTTAAAAAGACAGAGTGTAAAAATACAAGAGAAATAAATAAAGAACAGACTGAGGCAGAAATATATATTTTCAAACTAACAGTGTGTTGTGGAGTGGTTTCACAGTGGAGGCTTGTATTTGTACTAAGGCGGTCCTAAAATAGGTTTGACGTACAAAATATTAGGAACTTGATATAATAGGTAATGACACAGAGAAATCTAGTTGTGGTCATTGATACTTTAGTATCTGACTAACGGTCATCTGGCATTGACTGACTGACCGACCCACTGAGCAACCCCCTCGTTACTCTTACTACTCCTACTTATTATAGGTGGGAGAGTCTATTAACCATAGAATAGGTGTGTTCCACTATAACATCCACCCCCCTAAAACTTTACTCTGTAGGAGTAAACAGTTTTCTTTATTTATTTTTCATTTTTTACAGGAAATATGATGAAAATACAAAAGAAATATTTTTTTTTTTTTTTTTTAGCAACATCGTAGTGTATCTCCTACGTTTTTTTGATCCACTTTTAAATGATCAGTTGCCTTTCTTTTTTCTCCTGGATTGGCATACCTCAGGTAAAATTGTTGCAGGAGTTGTTAGATCAAACATATTGAAAATCACCTCCATCGGCGTTTCTTCCGCGGGACCACTGTCAACCCTGTCTGAAAAACGTCGTCCAATCTGATTACTGCACATGAATTTTTTGCCTTTCACCAAGTACATCATATTGCCAATCCACTTTTCTAATTTTTTGGTACCTCCATAGTGTTACCAGAAACAACCATCCGCTTTGAGCTTCTTAAGGATGGAGTCACAGTTTCTGTAGGTTCTTCTTATGGTTCTATTTGTTCAGCCTCTAGCTTCCCTTTTGTTGATCTTGTGCTTCTTAATGTTTTCTGTGGTGACTTCAGTTGACTTAAATCATTTAATAATACTGCAGGTCCTTGACTGCGAGTAACTCGCTCCCCAGTTTTTCTCGGTGTCGGTTTCATCTTTACTTTCTGAGGCTTTTTTTTTTTTTTTTTTTTTTCACGTATATTGTCACTGTTACCCACTCAACATTTTTAAATACACCAGTTTTCTCTAATCTGTCCAATTCTTTATCTATCTGTTCAATTGAAGCAAACAGCACATTCCTTTTCTTTTTGAATACCGCCTGAGCGTTTTCTTTTCGCTGGAATTTTGCCTCCATCTTGGTACACGTTCCCAAACCTGGAGAAAAAGCAGTAGGAAATGTTTCCTTAAGTTTTCTTACTAATTTTTGGGCTTCTGAGTTTAAACTTTCAACCTTGTAACAGAAAGAATTTATCGGTAGATCCCATAATTGAAATTCTGTTATCCAATTCGTACCAAGTAAGTTCGTGGTATTTTTTATGACAAATAGTTTAGCTTTTCGCGTTTTTTTATTTAACGTGACATTTGTAACAAATTCTCCAATAAATTGCATTTTTTCTCTCATCACTGACTTCGCGATTTTATTTGTCTTCATTAAAGTTGGTTTCCCCAACTTCTTCCACATATGCAAATTTATGATAGGTCGGAACTAGTGTCAAGTTGCATTTTTATTTTTGTATTACTTATTTTGACGGTAACAAATTTTCTGGTTATTCCATCGTTCACATTGTCGGATTTTAATTTTCTTATTTTATTGTCTTTATTTTTTGACCTTCAGTGCAAGCTTTTATGACCCACTCTTTTACAGTTGAAACATTTTTTATTCCTAAAATTGCAATGTCTGTACCAGTGTAGTTCACCGCAAGCAAAACATGGCTCCAGGAGTTTTTGTTTATTTTTCTCTGGTATTTCACTTTTTGCTTGATAATCCACAATTTTAGAATTCTTTTTGGTAGACTGACTTTCTTTTTTGTAGCATATTTTCCTTACACGCAAAATGCCAGACTGTTCTATCTTTTTCGAATCTTTCTTTACGCTAACATATCTTGTGCAGTCTTCTGCCAACTTCTCTATCGAAATCCTTGGTTCATTTTCTAATTTTGACAGCACTAATTTTCTCAACTCTGCGTCTCTTTTCGATACCATCCTTTAAACAAACACTAAGCACTTAAAATTGTCAGCGCTTAACTCTGCTAGCTTGAATACTTCACAATGCTTATTCACATTGGCTGCGTACGTTATATAGTCTTGTTCGTTATCTTTCATCAGATTCAAACATTTCCACCTCTTGTGAAACAAAGATGTCTTTTTACTAAATAATTCACTTAATATATTTACCGCCTCGGTAAATGTCAACGCACTAGTTTTTTTCAGTAAAATGTAGTTTACCAATTTGTTATGCTCAGTAGTTGCTAACTTGCTTAAAAGAAGCCTAACCTTCTTACCTTCAGACCACGAGTGGCAGTCCTCGTTATGCACGTCCGTATATTTTTTATAATACTCCTCAAAAGTTATCTCTTCATCTGGACTGTACATGAATATTTCAATTGAATTCCATATTGTATTCTCTGGGAAAGAATCATTTTGTAGATTTTTCTCTTTCCTCTTCTCAGTTATTTCCAGAATATTGTTTTGAAACTCCTTATGCATCTGTTCCATTTCTCATTGAAACTGCATTTGTCTATTAAAAGTTTCCTCCTGTAGTTGCATCTAGAAAGTCTTCTCTTGCTCTAATATTGTCATCTGTTGTTCCGTCTGGAACTTTAAAAATTCCTGGAATATATTTTTGCATTCCTCCATCTTCACAAAAGTTTACACAATACTTAAATATTGTAGAGGGGGGTCCTAATGAATTTGCAATTTGTGACCTATTTGAGCAAACTGTCTCATCGAGAAAAAAAAAATTCTTTTCTCAGTTGAGAATACAACTGATTTTTTCATCACTAAGTTGACGTCTTGCCTTTCGAAAACTTTGCCAAGTTTTCTTTTTCTTTTTTTTAAATGTGAATCTGAGATTTTGTCGCCAAAATAATTGTGACGAGCAAATTTTTTTCTTTTTCCTCTGTAGGAGTATGAATTTTGTCACCAAATGTTGTGGAGAGCGATTTTTTTTTTCTTCCACCGTATGAATCCAAATACCTCATTGCCAAGTTATACTGTGGCGAACAAATTTTTTTTTTCCTCTTCCACCATATGAATACGAATCCCTGATCGCCAAATTTGTTATGTGGCGAACAATTTTTTTTTTTCCCTCCGTATGAGTTCGAATCATCGTGGCCAAATTTTTTATGGAGTGTGAATTTTTTTTTTCCTCTTCCACCGAATGAATTCGAATCACTCGCCGCCAAGTGCGTTGCGGAGTGGTTTCACAGTGGAGGCTTGTATTTCTACTAAGTCGGTCCTAAAATAGGTTCGACGTACAAAATGTTAGGAACTTGATATAATAGGTAATGACGCAGAGAAATCTAGTTGTGGTTGCTGATACTTTAGTATCTGACTAACAGTCGTCCGGCATCGACTGACTGACTGACCCACTGAGCAACCCCCTCGTTACTCTTACTACTCCTACTTATTATAGGTGGGAGAGTCTATTAACTATAGAATAGGTGTGTTCCACTATAATACATTATTTTATTTGGAATATTTTCTTTTATGTATTAGTTTTTTTTTTCCATTTTGAAAGCAGAGAGTTAAAACTGATGCCCAATTTTTAGATTAAAATATTAAATCATTGTCATCATCATCATCATCATGAAGAAGAAGAAGAAATGACAATTTCTAAAGTTGAATACTTTGTAGTACAGTTTGTTTTTTTAAACTGTTCAGGGTCAAGAATCAGTGAAATGATATTGAAGAATAATGAAGAGAAGATTAAGTGAGAAATTGGATAGCATTCATTCAGCAGCTATCACACAACAGCAGAAGAACAAAATACTAAGAAAGCATTTTTCGCAGTGTTAAATGTGGAAAAAAAAAATGAATGGAGACTGATGTGAAAGAAAATGGAGAGCCTTATTTTTTCATTTTTGATTAGTCCATCCTTAATCTTGTTGCTTTTATTACAATTCTTAGGTGGCTTTTGCATTTATTCTGTGACCACTGTAAACATCATAGAGATTGGAAATAAAGATGGAGTCTTTGGTATGAGTTGAATTCATATCTCTCATCCTTGGAAGTCTCTAGACATCACCTTACCAATTAGGCTATGAAAGTTCATCAATAGGCATTGTTGTTCAAATTAGTCCAGAGCTACAGATTTTCTTTCTCCAATCTCAAATGCCATGCCATTTTGTTTGCATGAATTGTATTAAATGTAATAATGTTAATCTTCTTGGATAAAGCTCTGTCATTATTATCAATTTTTGATTTGTTGTTCTTTCATTTTATTTGTTCCATTTTAGAACAGCTGTAAAGTCATTCTTAGATGTATTCTATGACTGTTAAGTGGCTTGGATTGCAAATAAAGTATCGACCTCAAACAAAATTTGAATTCACTTGATTTAATAAGAATGGCATGGCATTATTTAAAGAATTTGGACAAATGGAGACTATTGTATTTAATATTACCAAAGAAGAGCACAGATTGAAAATGTATGAGAGATGGGCCATTTAAGAAAGAGATAAAAGCAAGATTGTGTGCAGAGCAATGATGGAAAAATTAGCTAGTGGAAATAGGAGTCAAATTGTGGTGTTTTAATTACTTGTAAATCTTTGATAATCCAAATTTGAACATCTGCTGCCTTTTTTGTATAAAATGAAGATAGTATCCAAGCAGATTTTAAATACCAACATTTCAACAAACAGAATTTTAATAAAAGTAAAATAAATACTAAAAAGGCAGAAAAATGCCTAAAAATAATTAAATATCTTTAACTGATCTAGAAACCTTGCAGAATTATATTTCAGAAAAAGTGGTTCTGTGGATAGACTAAATAAAATAACAAAAAAGCACAACTCACAGGTGTAAATTAATATGTGATTAATTATTGATGAGAACACATAACATCTTTCTAATAGGAGATACCACAGGTGAAATATCAGAGTCAGAAATTCGCTTACATTTCTTAATTAGATGCCATTAATCAATATATATATATATATATATATATATATATATATATGTTGGTGATGAGCAAAAGGCCAATGCAAGATATGATCATTTATAATAATGTTTTATGGAGTGTACTGTTGCCACCTAGAGATATGTACAAGGTTCCTACGTACTGAAGAAATTCAACATTTTGATCTTCAAATATTGACATGTTCAAATGTTTTTATAAAAGTAAAGGCAAAGAATGGTTTCTGGGCACAGACAGAAGCTCATGGAAACTAAGAAAGTGAGAATAATTAATATATAAGAATTCTTTAGAAATGTAAATGGACAGTTCCACGGAAGTGGAGTGGTTGTCTGTTCAATAAATTAACAATATTTTCTCCTGGCCACCCATATAACCTTTCACTGTTTGAAAATGTTTGGATATTTTTTTTCTTCAGATAAAACTCAATCACGACTGTATCAAAAAAATAAGTAATCAATACCAAAATCAAACCTAATACATTCTATGATGAGAACAGAATCCTTCCTTGCTACCTTCAATAAACTGCTGCCTCTCTTGATGGCAGCTTACAAAATGATGTCAAATTAGTATGATGAAGTTCAATTTCCCTACCAAAAAATAAGTAAACATTTCAATTATGAAACCAGAAGTTTAATCTTATTCTGTGACAAGAAAGATTGAACCTTTTTCATTAAACTCAATTATATAATGATGTGTCTGTTGTCATTCATCATTCATGTCTTACAGTATCAAACTGTATTCAACAAAGATTGAGAAGAATAAGGCTTTTTATTCTTATTTACTTCATTTATAAACAAAAAAAAAAGAAATATGCATTCTTGCTCATATCCTCAAGGAATTTAGAAAAGAAATTCTAACTCATACACTGATATAGTTGGCCAAATGTGGAAAAAAAACCCAAAGAAACCAATTACTTTACCCCAGACAATCTTAAAAGGGACCAACTATATAATATGGAAAGTGTTATTAATATAGTGGGAAAATATGCTTAATTAATTTTTGGTAATGTTTGATTTGATTGATAGCAATCTAGGGGAAAAAAAGTGACCATATGAAAAATATGATGAAGAAAATGTTTTATAGAAATAACTTTTACTATCAACATTAATATTTTCTACTTGATCATTTTGTTATATCCAGATTTAATATAATGGCAAAAAGAGATGAAAAATGAAACTTTCCATTCAAATTTATCAACTTAAGAAACAAAGATGAAAAAAGGTCCCTTTTCCAGCAGTTTACACAGTAATCAAGATGTTCTTGCCAAATTCAATGGAAAATGTTTTGTGCCAGTTTTATTATTTCAAAAATACTCTTTAAATAAAAAGATAATATTTTCTGATTCTTCAACTAGTGTACAAGTAAAATCTTAATTTTTTTTTAAAATTTACCCAATTGTATTTGTGGCTTTTATGTCCCAAAATACATATGTAATAAAGTCCATAGTACTGTTTAGTCTTCTAGTACATCAGTCTTTATATAGATAGAAAGTGCCAGTCAAAATATCTATTTACCTTCTTTAATTAGTTTTATTTGGACCTAATTTGTGCTCAATTAAGCTTGCAAATATATTGATTTGAGTAACTATTAATAAAACATAAAAGTTTACATTCACCCCCAACATAAAACTTGTTTCATTCAACTTTCAATTCTTCTGATCTGTAACATTCTATTATCTGCCACTACACATTTTCAATTAAATTAGTAGTATCAGTAATAATATCACCTTGAATTCTTATGGGATGAAGCATTGTTAATTATTCATTTTTCACTAGTATTTCTTTTAAATTGTCCATTTTTAATTTTGTTTTTCTTTTTTTTTTTTACATATTTATTAATTTTGTAACCAACTTGAAAGAAATTATTTTCTTGCTTATACATAGATAACCATTTCCTAACCAATGATTTTATATAGGTAACTCCACTGAATTTTCAATACCTAAGGTTAAAATAATTTTTTAAATGAAAAAGTACTCTTGAAACTTTAATTTTAGCTTTAATTGAAAGTTAAATAATTAAATTTACTATTTCCAGTAAGCAAAATACTCTGGTGTATTTCAAATAGAAATTATACTGATTGGAATTTCAATTTTTTGGTCGCTTTCACAAAATCAGCCATTTTTGACACATTTGTAAACAAAAGTTAATTCTCAATTTTAAAAATTTTCCAAAAATAAAAATATACTTTAGAAATTTTATTTGAGGAATATAAGCTTACTTAAAGTATAATTAATCTAATTTGAAAAAAAATATTATTTACTTTAAGTGTAAAATAACAGAAGTGGATTTTTAAAACAAATGTAGCAGTGATTACATGGTTATCACCATCGCTTGTCTCTCATAGATCACTTAACAAGTGATGATAAAATCTGTCAACACTTTTACTGTTGTCCTATGGAGACTTTATCTGTTAAAATATAATTTAAGAAAATGATGGGTCAGCACCATTTTTATATAATTTTTAAGTACTCAGTAATCTTAAAAATGTTGGAAATATTCTGCATAATCTAATTTTAGGAATGTTGAATTTAAATTTACTATAGTCATTGCTCTTATTTTCTAATTATGTCATGTATGGTCGGCCATACTTTTAAAAAGGGGTAAGTTACATAATATTTATATACATTTAAAAAAAAAAATTAAATTTTTTTTAAAATATTGGGTGTAAACGATTTTTATTGAGCTTTTCAATTTTTGATTCACATTGTTTTCACTTAATAACAATATCACCCAACCAAATTGAAGCCATGCAGAATTTTAAATGATTTATAAATTAAAATTTTAAAAAGATTCTTGTAAATATTCACTATTCATCACAATTTTTTTTTCTTAAGACAATGGTGTCCTTAATAAATTTTATTTATAAAAGCAATTAAAAGTTTTTCTAATTAAATAATGTCATAATTTTATTGCATTTTTTTATTTTAAGATTTGAAGCAGATTTTCAAGAAATGAGTATTAGATTGAAAAAAATAAAAATTATGATTTACATCCTCCAAGGAGTCCTGCTTTTAATTAATAAAACAAATTGCAAGATTGCGATTTAATTTCTCAAAATTTCATGAAATTAAATAAAGTGGGGAGGTAACATGTAAAAAACATATTTTTATAGCAAGATTCTCTTAAAAAAAAAAAAAAAAAGTTTTAAAAATAATTTAATTCATTTGTGAATAAGTCCTAATGGTTTCATTAAAATTTAACAATTATTTAATTTTTGCAAAAATTTCCAAATCAATGTATTTTTCACCAAAGAAGAAGAAGAAGAAACTATTTTTAACCAAAATTTTGAACATGATAGGAAGAATTAAAAAAATTTAATAAAACAATAAAATTACTTTGGTCTTTCCACTTAATAACAAACATTTTGATGATAAAATTTTGCTTTTTATTAAGTTTGGCACCTTTTTTTCATCATGCTCTGATGTTTTTTTCAGTGTGCAAGTGGAAGTACCTAATTTTATACTTCCTCAAATTTTACAATTTTTATATACCATACATTTCCATGTATAAGGTGACCTTAGATAAGATGAGGTAAAATATATAGAAAATTTTCATGAATTTATCCTATAGCTGTAGTATAAGACAACTGTTTATTGATTATATAAAGATGATGCTAGTGGAAATGTTACTTTCTGTATCCTTAAAAATTCAAAATAAATGAAATAAAACCAATTCTATATCATGATTTTCCTACACACATCTCCCTAAAATGGAAGCCATTGTTTTGTTTACATTTCATCACATGATCTCTTACTAGTTTTTCTTCTTCTTTTCCTATATCTAAACAGTTACAAACAACCTGGTATACTAATGGCCATTTACTTATACTTTATCAACAATCACAAAATACCGCTAATAACAGTATGATAATGTACAAAATAGTACATTCAACTTTCAACATTTGTTTTAATTAAGTCTTTTATTCATTATTGAAAGTTTAGCAAAAGATAAAGGTTGCTGTGAATGCAATCATAACTCAAAGTTTACATTTTCTCAGCTGAGCTTTCATGGTTACAAGTTGATTTTATTGATATGGAATTATTCATTGAATAGGTTATTTATTATGAAGTTATGCCAGTAATATAACAGGTCATCCCATAAGTTCTGTCCGAAATATTATGAATGTAATTTCAATAAAATTTTATAGTATTCTAAAATGTCAAATGATACTGATTGATAATCTTATGAATATAAAAACCTTTAATATAATTTCTTTTTCAGAATAATTGGACTGAATTAATTACTTAAATTAGCCCCTCAAAGATGGCGGTGTCAAAGGAGCATTTAAGGCACATGATGTTTTACGAGTTAAAAAAAAAAAAAAAAGAAGGAAACTCTGCAGGTGAAGTGACTCAAAATATTCAATCAGCTTATGGAGAAGAATGCCTGAATGAAAGAACTTGCAGAAGATGGTTTACCAAATTCAAAAAGGAAATTTCAGTCTTGAAGATGAAGACCAAACAACACATCCGGTTGAGATTGATAATGAGCTCCTTGTGGGATCACTTGAAGAAAATCCTGCAGTATCAGTTGAAGAATTGGCAATGAAGCTTCATTCAAACCATACAACTGTTCATTGTTATCTTCAACAACTTGGAAAAAGTTCCTAAACTTAGAAAATGGGTGCCTCATGAATTGTCTGATGTCAACCGCAAATCCCAAGCTGACATCTGCTCCTCTCTTCATTTCCATGAACACATCACGCCCTTTTTGGATAGACTCGTAACTGGTGATGAAAAATGAATTTCTTATCAAAACGTTAGACAGTGGCTTGGTAATGAGGAAAAGGACCAAACAGAACCAAGAAAGGAACTTCATGTGCAGAAGGTACCTCTTTCAATTTGGTGGGATTGCAAAGGAATAATTCACTTTGATGTGCTACCAACTAATGCAACAATGAATGCTCAAGTCTATTGTCAGCAATTAGGATGTTTGAACACAGCTTTGAAGAAAAAAAAGACCTGTTTTAGTGAATTGAAAAGGAGTGGTGTTTCATCAGGACAGTGCATGATACCACACTGCAAATATCACATCCCAGAAGATTGAAGAACTTGGTTAGGAAAGAATTCCTTATACACCTTATTCTCCCAACCTTGCCCATTCAGACTACCATTTGTTCCATAGTTTACAGAATCATTTGGGCGGATTAACTCTCTAAAACCATGAGGAGGTTGAAACTGACATTTCAAAGTTCTCTTCAAAACTGAAAGTGTTCTTTATTAGCGGGATCAAAAAGCTTGTAAACAGATGGAAGGCAGTCAAAGATAATCATGGAAACTACATTGATGAATAAATTTCAATAAAATGATAATTTGATCACTTATTCTTTATTATTCAAAATCCAGACAGAACTTATGGGATGACCTGATATAAGGTAGAAATTGTTCTATTACTTTTATTTTCAGTTTATTTGATAATGTGAATCTTTTCATGTAAGTTATCAGTTATCACACCAAGGCTAAGGTTAGCCTATTGACAAACATCACTCAGAATGCAAGGTTTCTTTTTTAGAATGGTAGTATAAGACAACTCCCAATTATTAAGGTTAATTTGGGTGATTTAAAGGTTGTCTTATACACGGAAACGTACAGTAATTAAAATCAATGGTGTTTTGCACCAGCCTCCAGTCTAAAAGAAAAGCATATAGACAGTGAGAATGAAAATCATTAATTGGATGTGTGAAAGCAATGGTTCATATTGAATTCATTGAGAAGAACAGAATCTATGATATCAATAAAATGTTTGTTTAGCAAAGGATTTTGTCTCATTTTGAGAAAACAGGAAAAGGAAGGTTATAGGTCTATGTAATAAATTAAATTGTGCAGTCACTGAGAAAATGTGCTTTCAAGAGAACAGAAAAAGTGAAAGAACAAATAATATATATAGAGAGGATATACATAGACATTTAGATTTCATTATATATATATATATATATATATATATATGAAGAAATATGTCTAATGGATGTTCATACTTCTTTGTGCATATACTAATGATCACACACGTATTGATAGACATTCATAAAAATGTGAATAAAATTTTACATATGTATGTATCTGAAAAAACAGATATACATTGATATATTTAAGCATGAATGCATTCAAAAATGTGTTAAAACTCACAAATGCAAGTAAGATAATTATAGCTGTCTAATCTGCACTGGCAGTACCAGATGGCAGTGTCTTGTCATGCTAATGGCAGACTGAATAAATAATACAAAGAAAAAAATCATCTCTGTATAATAAATGAAAAGACCACAAAAAAGAAGTTGGATTGGAGAGTATCAGTGTATGGATGCACAAATGGATAAACTATAATTTGAAATAAAATATATTTAAAGAGTTATACATAAAAACCTTCTAAAGACTTAAAATATGCTGTCATTTTTTAAAGTATGGGGAAACTTGCATTAATAGAAAATTCTACTAGGCATAAAGTAGAGAACTGATTTTCTAACTAACCACAAAAGAATTACAAATTAATATTCATATTTTTATTTCTTTCAGTCAGTTCACCCCAAGTAAGATGGGAATGCCACAAGTATGCAGGGGGTTACAGAGAGTGAAGGTGAGAGAAAAGACTGGGTATAGAAGGGGCCAAGGAAAGGTTAAAAGCTGAATGGGGTTGAAGATAAAAGATTGATGTTGCATTTAACTTTTTGAAGATTGTAGTTAACAGGAAAGCAAAGGATCTTTGGATTTTGTCAAGAACATTGAGATGAGTAGCAGGAGCACCTGTTCTGTTATGGCAACAGTATTCAATGCACGAACAATTGGTAGATTTGTAAATGTGCAAGATGAACTCTGATGAGAAAAGCTTCTGGCACAACACAGTGACCCAACTTTCCTTGCAGTAAATGCAGTTATTGATTCGATGTAGTCATTGCACTTCAAGTCAGTTGAAAATATGAGGCCAAGAAGGTGCAGTGTGTTGCTCTCCATGAGTCTAGCATCAGCCATGCTGATGGTAGACAGGAAAATTACTCAATGGTGGTTAAATGAGAGCAATTTCATTTTGGAAGCATTAAAATTTACAAGCCATTTCCTCCCCCAGTTAACCACAGATTGAAGGTCCTTTTCAAGAGCAGTGGCCAGATTAACTTTGCTATTGAGACAGCATAAATGTCCACTTGGAAACTGATGACATATAAAGATCAGAAACAGTGTAGGACCCAGGATAGAGCCTTGGGGGACACCCACATTCGTGTGAAAGGATCTGGAAACAAGCTAGTTCAAAACAGCCTTCATTTCACAATTTGATAGGAAGGATTAGATTAAATATAATTGGAAAAAATATATACTTAAAACTCATACATATGAATATTTTAATAAATCTAACAAAACAAATATACATGGGTAAATTAGTACTAAAATTTTCATAAACATATATGCTTCATCTTCATATATGATGATGATGATAAAAACATGTAAGCTTATAATATTTGTACACAATAGAATATGTATTTATATCAATATTATAAAGGACCCATTTTGTGTTTATCATACAAAAATGGCATATCATAGTGAGATTTTGGTTAGGGCAATATTAACAAAATTCTCTCAGTTGAAGATTAAAGCAATTTGTAGTTCAATTTGCATTTTAATAGTGCTGGGTCTGCATTCACCTTAATAATAATGAGACTATTTTTCTGTTTCTTTGTGTGCCTCACAAAAGCTGAAAAGAATATCATGAATAATGAGAGGAAAAGAAATGAAAAGATTACTAATTGGTGCATGAAATAATGACACCTTTATTTTGTGAAAAAAAAAAAAAATGATTACATTTTTCTGCAGGTATAATTCTCTCTTTCTCAACAAAAGTATCATTATTTTAAAGAAAAAGTGTTCATGTTTGAATATTTTTCTTCTCTCCTTCTGTCATGAAGAGTTTTATATTTTAGCAAATTTTTTTTTTTTAAATGATAAGTAAATATATTCAAAGATCATTGAACACTTTACACCTTCTAATTAGGGATCAAAGTCGATATTCTAAATGCAGTTACATTTGACTAATTACAGAACAGTTTTTATTTGTAAATAATATAAAACATATTGTTACTTTATAAATTTATTAGTCACACACTGAGCTTTCTACTTAAAAATGAGATATCCTTGACACACACACAAAAAAAAAAGGAAGAAGAAGAAGAAAAAAAACTTGCCTTTTGTTACAATAACAGAATATCAAGCTGGTAAGACATAGCATTTTATTACTTTTAATGTTTAACTTTCTTTTGACATCTTTACTTTGAATAATCTAAAAAGTATGATTCTTTATTGCATGTGACAATAGTGTCTATTTTTATATAAATCCTCAATTTCCCCTGCTGAAATTTAATTGCAAAACTACTTAAATATTTCCATCATTTTTTATGGTTACAAGTAAATTATATAAAAACAATTCTATTCATTGAAAGTGACTTAACTCTGTTTGATAACCTTTAAAAGAAGGTGTGTGTGTGTGTGTGTGTGTGTATGGACACTGAGGTTAACACCAAGCTGTGGCAGTCTGTTTCATGCTTCAATTCAATCTTCAGTTATATAACAACTCTCCCACTGATTCTTGATTCCAATGCATGAAAGCCTAAGAATGGACTTTTTAGAAGCAAACCACCATATGAACTACACATTTGATTCTAGTGGTGAAGGATTGTGTAGAACCAATCACTATCTGTCTATATTTCTGAGATGAGGTATTATGTACACTATTTACATTATTCAGACTATTGTCCTCATCTTTGTCGCCTCAAGGACACATGACACAGTGGATAAAGGCATCAGTTAGATCCAGTGATAGGACCCAAAGAGTGTAAATTCAATACCTGGTTAAGATGGTGGAGAACTTGGAGAGAGGAATTAACGGGAGATAACTGACATCCATTAGGCATGGCACGTGGAACTAGAACAGTCTATCTCAGTGAGCAAAATAAAGGGTTCAGTTTGACATTCCAACCACCTGAAGAAGGCTGGATCATACAACGGCCAAAATGTAATAAATATGGCGACAAAGATGAGGACAATAGTCCAAATAATGTAAATAGAGAACCAATCACACTTTTCAGAAGAGCAGATTAACAGAGAAACAGTACACAGTGTACCATGAAGTCTCCAAACAACCATTCTCATGTTTGAATTCAAAGTTTTCTTTCTCCTAGACTGGTTGCCAACTAAAGCTAGAGACCCTGGTCTATCCTGCTATTTAAGTTATAACCTAGGGTAAGAGATGCATACATATCTTTCCCAAGGATATTTGTGTGAAAGTGAATACATCAAATTTATCTGGAATTGGAACACAGTTCACCAGTTTCTTTTCCCAAGCGTCTAACCAGTACACGACTCACACACACACACCTTTAGAGATACATATACATACATGTGTGTGTAAATTCATGAACATATTTTTCATTTATACAGATTCAGGAGAATATATAGTTACAACATATACATATGCACTCAGAAATATTTTATATATATATATATATATATATATATATATATATATATATATATATATAGATGTGTGCACAAAAATAACTGAGTATGTGTGTTAAGCTTACATTTTGTAAAGAACTGAAGAAGCCACAGAGATTAAAAAAGAAAAATTCAGAAAATTAAACAGGAATAAAGAAAAATAGTAAGACACAGAGAGATAATGAGAAAAAGTGAGAGGTAAGTCTGATTCCTTCGCTGGGAAGAGATAAGGGGGAGAACACCTGGGTGTATGTACTATGGTGAGTGTCAGCCCTGAGGGAAAAATAACAATGATGAGATGAGAAGGCAAAGCAAGAAAAAGAAAAGGGCTATTCATTGGGGAGGGCAAACCTGTAGAGGCAGAACACATCAAGGACAGTTTGCATTCATGAGAAAATAGAGAAGATTTAAGATGATAAAGAAAACTGTGGAAATTGTACAAGAATAAAAAAAATTTACTTTGTTAGAAGCAATGATAGAGAGCAATCAGAACAGTTGATATTTACAAAACTTCCTCTCTGTTAAAGACATACTTATGGTGTATCTCTTATGTACATGAGTATTTAGGATCCACTTGAAATGTGTTAATACTTTACAGTAATATTTATATATGAAAGTTTTATATCTGAATATATATGCAATGGTGTAAAGTGTGTTGCTTTGTGAATTAAAATGTGTTGTACCTCAGGTGGATGGACAAATTAGTATACACAAACATTTCACACATACAGGTGAATGTAAATGAAAAATTGTTTGTGTAAGTTAGAAACTTTAGCCATAGTGTAATATGTATACCTCTTAGCAATATGTAAAAAAGAAAATGAGTCTATGAATGTATATAGTATTTCAATCATTAATTTGTCTGCTAGATATATCTTTTAAATGTGTGAGCTTGCAAAGCTATACCAGAGAGCAAAAATATTGGATACATTTGATTTGTTGAAATTTAGCATAGAAATGCATTTTTAACTTTAGCAGTTTACTGGGTATATTCAGGTCATATTGTATCCTGAAAAGAAGAAAGTAATTTAGTATTTACCTGATAAATAAATGGATATTATTTGCCTTAAGAAATCAGAATTACTTGCCCTTCTTTTTGACCAAACAGGTCAGGTACAATAAATTTGACTTCAAAAGAGGAAAGAGTGAAATGATTGGAATCTTGTGAGATTGCCTTAGAACACTTAAGTGCTGGAGACATAAGGTGCTAAATTATCTTAAATTAGTTAACAAATTATCTTGTTAATATTTATAATTTAAATAAAAACAAACTAATTTTACACCATTTTTCTATGAAAGTTTTTCAAGAACACTTCTTACCATACATGATCTTATATTTTAATTTAAAAATATTTGTTTCCTACCAAAATGAAATTTCATCAAGGTAAAAAATTATATAAAATTCTTCTGTTGCATGTGAAAATCATAATCATATTGTAATATTAAAAAAAAAAAAATCCAATGCAGATATTTATTGTGCAGAAATATTTTAAATACTTTCTATGCTTAGGTTTATACAAAAGATTTCAGAATTTTTTATTAAATAAACTATATATATTTTGAATGTATATTCAATCTGTAGTTTTCAAAACAGAGGATGCTGAGAAATTTTGCACACACCTAATAGGATGTTTTCATTCTAGACGTGTATGTGTGAGAGAGAGACAATGTTGCAAATATAATGATGTTCACAAATAGTTATTTGTATAAAATACAAAATTTTTTTTTTTCATATTCTATAAAATATATTTAATACTGAATAACTAATTACACAGAATTATAAGAGAGAATACATCTAAGACTTCTAAGTTAGTTCATTTAAAAATAAAAGCCAAGTTTATATTTTTTTTTATAAGGATTAGGAATGTTACTAACAGGGACTTATACAGATTAAAAGATTTTAATAGACGTGTATACAACTCTGCAAATATCCTCAGCTATATATATATATATATATATATATATATATATATATATATATATATATATATGCATGCATGCATAATTGGGCATGTACTGTTACATTTAGCATGTCTGCATCTCCATTGTGTCCATGCAAGGTTTCTAGTAGTGATAACATTAAGCTTGAAAAAGGAAAAAAAAAAAAAAAAAGAAACAGAAAAGAAATCTGCAAATAATTTTATTCAATCGCTACATTTACAAATTTAACAGCAGCAACCTAAAATCGGTATAATGGAAAAATACAAAAATCTTTTTTAAATACATGGGAAATATGATTATCAGTTTGAAATTGTGCAATGTGAAGTATAAACACACATGCAAAGGTGTGTATAAATGTATCAATATAAATATGTATATATGGTTGAGTGTTCCCTAAGGAGGTGCTAAAAAATTCTCAGCTTGATCCACTTCCTGAATTCTGATAAAATGGACAAACATCAAAAGTTTTTGAAGAATCCCTTCTTTTTGGTTAGGCCAAGAAATCAACAATCAATCAATTTATCTTTCTTTCATTCATTCACTCACACTGGAAATTACAATTCCCTGTCTTTTTAACTTATATATGTATATATTTTAAAGATATGCACACACACACACACACACACACAATGGTTTTTGTTACTCTAAAGCAAAGCTGGTACAAGATCATATTTAAGACAGCATTCAGTGAGATCCAAACATGTGACCATTGGCTGATGCTACTCGTAAAGACAGAGAGAGACACACACATGGAAATGAGCACCTGCCACAGAACAAAGTTAAATAAGAACATTACAATGACTTATTTTTATGCTCTTGAAGTTGCTACTGCTACTGTTGCGGAGAGGTTTCCACTTTAACTAGACCAAATCGTTAACATTTTAAGAGAAAGTGTTTGCTGGAGAACAGAAATATAAAGATAAATTCTCAAAGGTATTTCAACTTAGCTGAGTCAAAGGTTTTGCTTCAAGTACATTTTTACCTACCAAAAGATTGTAAGGAAAAAAGGGGTGGGGAACAGTTTATTTTAACTGCAGAAAAGCAAATATAAAAAAAAAAAAAAGTATCAACAATTTTTTTTAAAACATGAGAAAATAATACAGCACTATTTTTGCTTCTTTCTTAAAGATTCTCTAAAAATGTTATCTCAAATTATAATGCTTGAATTGAGAATTTGTTATAGGAATGAAAACTTTAAAATGTTTAACCAGAGACTAACTCAATAATTTGTTTGACCTAATCTTTTTCAATTATTTCATTATACACACACACATATATATATATATATATATATATTATATATATATATATATATATATATATATACACACACAAATATGGTGTGATGGGTAAATTGTCGCAATTTTATATTTTAATTTCACACATGCACATTGTTTTGAATTTTGTTGACTGCATGGAATAGTGGGGGTCAGTTGGGAAAAAAAAAGAGGCACCATGGCAATTTACTCAGCCAGAAATTTGGAAACAGGATGCTGTACTGCTTGATATTCACGCCAGAAGCTCCAATACAAATATTTCAGAGTGTTTGGGTGTCAGTCTGAGGACAGTGCAGAGGATTTGAAAAGAAGTGGGTGAGTCTAATGGTGATTACGAATGTGTTTGGAGTGATCACTAGTGATGGCAACATTATGCCTCAATTCATCTTCCCACAGGGCCTCAGACTCAACACTCAGACCTACATCAAGTGTCTTGAGAAGGTAGTGCTGTCCTGGGGCAAGAGGGTGGTGGCTGGAAGGCCCAATGTCTAGTAACAGGACTCTGCACCATGCTACACAAGCAGGAGAATCCAGTCATGGCTGTCAAACAATTTCTGTGAACACATCACCCCTTACATCTGACCACCTAATTCCCCAGACTGAAATCCCCTTAATTATTATGTGTGGGACACAGTTGAGTAAGAAACCAACTAAACTCTTTGCAACACAGATGAACTGAAAGCAAGGATTATGGCAGCATTCACCAACTTAAACAAGGAGATCATCCAGAAGAATTGCAGAGACCATGGTTGATTTTATTGAATAATTTTACTCTTTAGTATTTCAAGATATTATATGTGTAATTTTGGTAAATATATATGTTAAAATGAGATGTCAGTGTTATCTTCATTTTTCCATAATTTAGATGACAATTTATCCATCGAACCCTGTGTGTGTGTGTGTGTGTGTGTGTGTGTGCGCCTTTTTATGAATATTAAAGATATTAAATAATGTATATTAATAACTTTGATACTGACCAGAAGTTTTGAACAGGTCAATCAAAAGCCATAATAAAAACTTAAAGAAATAATATATTAACCCACCTGATCATACCGGAGTTCATTTGGAGAGTTTTTATGATGGATTAAAGAAAAAATAATTTCTTCATAAATATTTTTTTTCAAAAATTAGCATTATCTCTGTCTGATAAATGCATACACAAAATTACTCTTCTATCATGAAACAACAGCAAGTAGAATTTGAAACATAATTATTGGTTGAAAATTTGAAAAGTAATTATTGATTACTATTTAAAATGGCAAAAAATGTGTGACAAAAAGTTAGGAATATTTAATCAGTGCCAAAAATTACAAATTTTAAGAATTATCACTGAACAAAAGTAAAACAAGTTTTTAAAATTTGAAGTATCATTATAAAATTTTTGAAGTCTGTTTAATAATTATTTCAATTAATTAATTATTTCATATAATATAAATATATAGATATCTATTAAAAATAGATCTGTAACCAATATGCATTTCTCATTCAATTACATATGACTATTTATTATTGAAAGTGCTAACTGTAACAATATTTTAATCCCAAATAATAAGTAATAAAAATTAATTTCATGCATAACTCCAAAAATAAAGTGACAACTGAGGTATCCCAAATGGGAAGCAATCTTTGCATTCTTATTGAAAATCATACAACAAATGCCTTCATTTCCTCTCAGGGATGAGTTTATCAATAGAATCCTACAATCAGAAAGTATTTTCTGATTTATAACTTTATTCTTAGTAATAACAACTTGTAGGAATATACGGTGTCATTTTTATAATCAGATATTCTTTCAGTTGATTAAATGCAAGGCTATAAGAAAAATTCATGTTTAACTTTAGTAATTCTACGGTCATCATAACCTTTAAAATGACGGCAATTCCAGATAAGGTCCCCACATGACAATGTATTCTTTTAATTTATTTACAATTACATAATATTCTTACATGATTAGAATCTAGTGATTATTGAAAGTTCCGACAAAACCACCATCACTCGATTGATACACTAATGATATTACTATTGTTATAAACAGCATTAGCAGCAGCAGGGCATGAGCAATACTAACAACAGCATGGTGAAAGATAAAGTACACCATATGGTGACATATTCTATGTAATTTACACCCACATAGATAATATAAATGGTGAGTAAATCAAAGTCATTGAGTATTTAATCGGTTAATGCTGGTAAGAGTGTATAGCATCATAAACCTTAATATCCAAACTATTACTAATGTTAAACTTTAGAATACTAACAAAAGAAACATGTAAGAAGAGATTTGAAATAAGCATACATTTTCTTGCTGCCTAAGCAATATAAAGAGGATACAAATTGGAAGAATTAATGCACAGAGACAAAACGACTAGCTTATTGATGGATGGAACTCGGTTTGTAAGCTTCAAGGTTCAAGCGAAATATGATCAGTGGCAACAGGGAAGGATGGCTCTAGGTAAGGAAGGAGAGTCGAACGCTTACTGTTCAGTGCCTATAGCAGGGAACCTGATGTGCATTGGTTAAGTGTGTATACGACTACACAAGGAACGGCCGGACAATACAACATGCAGTGAGTTGGGGTGGTGGTGTGGGTGATATTGCAATGTACAGTGTTTATACAAATCAATATTGAACCTTCAAATAAGTGTGAGGCTTGCTGAAATAAGTTGTGGGTAACCATGGCAACAAGGAAGCAAGCTGACATTACACAAGTGGAATATTTCATTCAGAAATGGAAACAGGTTGCAAACAAGAGGAAGAAAACGAAGAGGAAGAAAACAGAGGATAGAAAAGGAGGGAATACAAAATTAGATGAGAAGATAAAAATATAAAGGAGAAAGTAATGAAAGTGAGAAGAATGAACTTAGAGAGGAAGAAAAAGGAATAACTTTAAGAACGTTATTTTGATGGCGGGAAGGAAAGCAGCTAAAAAGGAAGGAGAAGGATAAAGCAACAAGAATTGAAAAGGAGAACATTAAATAGAGAGGAAGGAAGGAAGAAATATGAAGTGAGAAGGAGGACTATAAAAAAAAGAAGGGGCAAGGAAATAAAGGGAAAAAAACAAGAGAAGAATATCAAGAGAGGTGAAAATAGAAATAAATGAAGAAGAGACAAGAAAAAAGAAAGGAAGAAAAATGTATGTAATAATAAGCATTGGAGCAGTAGTAGGAGTAGATGGTATGTGATGGTGGGAGGGTGGATTTTGCAAGAGAAAATGTTATCCAATGTAAGAATGAGATGCAATATAGATAAGAACAAAAAATGAAAAGATAAAGAGCATCAAAGAAAAAAAACAAAAAAAAAACGACATTATTGGGGGTGGGGATAGGAAGATACACATGTTCCAGGTTAAGAAAACTTATAAGGAGTTTGAAGACACAAGGAGACAAACTCAAGAAAATTCCTATAAGTAATAATAAACACAATTATTCATCATCATCATCATAATAATAATACCCTAAACTTTTTGGAGGATATTGATGTAGACAAATTGATTATAAGATTCCCTAGATCTATAATATTTTTCTCGGTCTTTGTACAATACACTATACTGTATTGTAGTCCAAATTCCTAACTGCTCTAATCTTCTAAGAAGGAATTAGGAAACGTGTCCCAAGTGCCCCAAATGAAGAGGACTGTCAGATTTTTCTTACACTAGCTATACCATAGCTCAAAAGCTTTCTTCAATGATTGTATCTTAGCTGTATGTACTGCTAAATCATATTACTAGTCATTTTTAATAACTTGAATTTTATTCAGAAAATGATTGACGCCATAATTTTGTTTGAAAATCATAAATAAATAAAACTTTTTTTTTTTCACAGCTCAATGTCCTCCTCGCTACAAGACTAGATCTTGTCTTTCAGTTGGCTCTGGTGGAGAAGCAAATTTAATCTTTACTTCATAATTAAAACCATAATTCCAGTAAAGAAAACAAATGAAAGTGCACTCACATGAACACACAATTTAAGGACAAGTTTACAGGCAAAAGATTAAAATGATTTCTTCTTGATGCTTAATAAAGAGGACAATGTCTAGAGTTACTTTTATTTGGCTCTTTCTACAAGTGTACATGTAGAAAGATTTGTAGCTTAGCAATTATTAGCTGAATTTTGTTAAGAAATTTTTACTGTATAAGATTCAATCAATGTGATATTCATATAAATATAATAAATATTTGTTGTGTAAAATAAATGCTATTTTCATCATTAGACTGCAGACTTATTGATGTACATATATAAGAATGCATGCAAAGTTGAGATGAAGTAAATGTTCAGGTAGGAACACAAAAAGATTTTGGGTAAGGAAGTGAGTTAGGCTAAGGCAGTCAGCTGGCTGATTTCTGATACTCCTGAAGAGAGGAGGGTTTTTGAGTCTCAACAAGTAAAAGTAGCCAAAAAGAGCAAAAGCATCCCAACAGAAAGAGAAGACAACCCACATTCCACTGTTCTATTTTTATGTCCAAACATTTTACATCAACAAAGTTGACTTTCCTTCTTTTTTTAACACTCATTCAAGAAAGCAGTAAGAGTCTTTGACAGAAGTGAACTGGAAAATGGCAAATAAATTGTTTCTTTCTTGTTAAGAGGCTTTGGCAAATCTCATCTGGCAAAGGCTTAGAATTCAACTAACTAAAGTAAAACAGGAAATGAACAATAGCCAGTTTGAACTCTGTAAATAAGAGGTTACAAAAAGGAAGCTAAACATTTAGTGTTTCATCTAAATAGAAGGAATATGAGCAGAGGCTGATTGCCATAAAGAAAGACACAAAACTAGATGAACTTCTGATTAACAATTATTTACAACAGCAGGTATAACAATTGAAAATGACAGTTTTTTGATCTTCTCTACATCATATTAACAACTCACAAAGGAAAAGAAAAGTGAATTCAGAACTGTGCATGGGTTCTTCTATAAATAATGTTCTACTTACAAAATGTATAGAAGCAGTCATTTAACTGAAATGATATTGGGACATACCAAAGAGCAATTCAACAACCAGCATAAAGAACACATTTTCCTTAAAAACAAAACTAATAACCTATTATAGTAGATAAGAAATAAATGTACTTTTTAAAATAAGGGGAGAGAAGAATGAAATCTAACAATCATTTTTTTCGGAAATATTACTTATATTTGAGATGAGAAAGTGCTGAAAATATCTTGGCTAAAAGGATTTAAAAGGAAGGAAAAAAAAAACATGTTTGGTAATATTTTGGGAAGTAAGCCAGCCAAGAACTTTTCACTAATCGCACAACCATACTTTGGATAATGGAAATCTTTTGATTGTTATTTTCATTTATTAATGTCTGAGATTTTGAATTCTGTCCATTTTCCAAACTGTTACATAATTTTCACAAATAGAATTAAAAATGGCTACATTTCTAGGATATCTAACCACACAATAGCTTCTACCTATTATACTTAAGCACCTTTATAATAAAGATTACTGTATATGTCAGATTGACCCCTAAAATTCGGAAACATTAATTTAGCTTGGTCTATAGTCATCACATGCAAACCTAACAAAATAATCCATGATTATTTCTATCAATCAGACTATCAACTTCAGGGTGTCTAAACACACTGAAAAAAAACTATTATTTTGCATTAAGTAAAATATGTCATTAATTGTTCAAATTTGAATTTCAAAATCACAGTTAATCCTCTTTTGGGTTTAGATTTTAAACAGTCAGTGGATAGGAGATTTAACTCCTTGTTTTTAAAAGTAAAAAAGTAAAAAAAAAGTTAAGCGTAGAAAATAAATGATTGATAATCACCTTCAACCAATTTTTTTCCTTGATTTAAAAAATTACCCAGTTTTTTTAAATAATTATTTATTTATTTTTGTTATGCTTTTGTATTTTTTGCTTAAAAGATAAATGGTTTACAAAGGTGTTTGAAGGAACCAGTGTTCAAGCCATCCCTATAGATAAGTCCATTTGAAGTTTCTGTATATACCCTCCCAGGTAGCCATGATACCCATACACATTTTCATTTTTCTATTTACATTTTCTTTTGTTAAATGTGTTTTGTATACTGGTAAATAAGATCAGTTTGTTGTCCTAATTTAAAATAGTTAATTTCAAATAGTCAACAAATGAAGAAACTCGTTGAGGCAAAAGTAACAAAAGCTTTGCAGAAGTTATGCAGATAAAGGTTCTGTTTCTGTCTCTCCCTATTAGAGGGAGAGAGAAAAAAAATAAGAGACCTTAGTTTGCACATAACCAGATCAAAGAAATAATGACACAGGTGTAGGCTACATTCTCATCTCCATAACTTGAAGAGTTTTTCTTTTTCTGCTGAGGAGATTAACTTGTTAGAAAAATATCTTTGTGTGAATTCCTAAAGAAAATGTTTATTTGGAGTGTACACTCATCCTTTGAAATTTACATTCACAACATTCTCATTGGCATATTATTTTATCATTTCCAAGTGTTGTGTTGACACATGGAATTATATATATATATATATATATATATATATATATATATATATATACATACATACATACATACATACATACATACACACAAAGGGAAAATAAAATTGTAACACTCTGAAGGACAATACCAATTTTGACCTGGGTACAATATGTGCATGCTTACAGGTAGCAGATTTTCTAATAAAAATTTCAGTCTTTGGATATCTTGTAATACTTATAGCAGTACAGTGAAATCAGAAATGCATATGTGCTACTTCTGTTTGAGTAGAACCATTTAAGCGGGGGTCATATTGTGCATCATTGAAAGTCTGCATGGTCATTTTGGAGAATTTCTGTACATGTTGCATATGATGTGTCAATGGGGCTTCCATGATGCCAACAGTGGTCAAACGAATATTCCTACACCTGAAAACCAAGAAGTTCCAGATAGCCACATAGTAGAGATGTTTGTTAAGCCTGATATATTATAAGGCCAATAATGGCAGATTGCATGGTACTCACAGCACAAATCAGAACAAATGTGGCTCCAAGTGTGTCCACCTGGACAGCTGGGAATTGTTTTCTTGCAGCAAAACTACAGGCATGTTTGCCTCTAGTCAAACTTCCACTTATACCACAATACTACCATGCATGTCTCCAGTGGTGTCAATATTAGAGGCATGGGGGGGGGAATCAAATGGTGCTCTGTAGTAGTTAGTGTTGAGCAGATACTGTCTTTGTAAAAATGAGAGACATTTCTATGCACAATGTAGATCTGGGGAGCAACAGCATTCACAGTGTATTTACCCACAATAGGTCCACCCTGGTATGATGATGTTGGACACCAAAAGTTACTACTCTGGTTAAGCTTTGCTGCTTGTAGAGAAAACCTTGAATAGCATCTTGTGCATCCAGAACATAGTTCAGTTTGTATTGCTGCCATTCCAGCAGCATAATACTTGTCCACATGAATGTCTCTGCTACTCAACATGGTCTGGAATGTTTAACAACTTCTCTGACCAGCATAATCATTACACATATTCCCTATTGAAGATATATAAGATATGATAGGACATACTGACATATGGACACCAAAATATAGGTTTATAGAGTTGCCATTTTGACAACGCTGTTGTATGGCACAAAATTGTAGACTTCGTAGAGGTCCCGTATCAATCAACTGAATGTCTTCCACAAAAGTTGTCTGCACGTAATCTGTGGTTATACTCTTGATGATACAGTGTCCAATAATGATCTTCTCACAAAATGCAACACTGATGGAATTGAGACTTTCCTGATGCAATCACAACTTCACTGGGATGGTCATGTTGCAAGGATGAGTGATGACAGAATATCTAAGGTCCTCATATATAGCCAGCTTCACAGATGTGGCTCAGGTATAAAGTCAAGCTAAAGAGTAACCTTTCAGCTGTTAATGTGTCTCATACTAACTTTGAGCAAGGTGCCCTGTATAGAAATAACTGGCGATATTTGTGCCAGAGTGGTATTAGAAATTCTGAAATCAATGATATTGAACAAATAAAAGACAAAAGATGACAGCAAACAGCATCAGTAAACATTCCTGTTGATATATGTCCCGAGACACTTGCTGTTGCACAATATGTGGACTTGTATGTAGGTCACTAGTGGGACTAAAATGTCACATATGACACAAACATAAAAACTGAATGAGGATCTTCATACTTATCAGATCCTCATACATCGGAATCAGTGGGAGAGACCATTAACTGAATTTTAATCTCAAAATTTCACTGTTGAATCTATGTTCTATGTAGAAGTACTGGGTTAAGTGCATTGACAAAGAAAATCATAGTATCCTCCATAGTTTATCTTCCCTTACACAGCAATCTTTAACAATATTTTAGAGCATTCTCAAATCCCAAATTTGAAAACTCAACAATATTTTTCCTCCATGTTACTTCCTGTGTTACAAGAAATAAAATCTCCACATTTACCTAATAAAGTTCCTTAAAGAATGAAATGTGTTTGTACAGAAAAGTTTATCCTTTAGACTTTTTTTTTTATTTATAAATATAAAATAGCAGACAGTGAATGTTGATAATAAAACAATGCACAGTGTAAAATGGCAATAAAATATATATCATATATATCATATGTAAAATATATGCACATACTACTCCTCCACCATTTCCATAAAAGTTTAATTTTTTATGATATTTATTTTGTATCATTTTTCAAAAACAGGTCTAAAAATTCTTGTACCAGTAATCCTAGATCAAATGAACTTTCATTTTGTTGCCTATAATATACATAATGAAATTTTAACAGGTTTAGGAATTTTAGTGAGACCATGAAATATAAGAGTAGAACTATTGGCATGAGAATAAGAGTAACAAGAAATGAAAAAAGAAAAATACAGGACCATAAGCTGTAAGTGGGAAGGGGGGTTAATTACTATAACAACCTTTTTAATAGCACTCCTTTCATTAAATATTCTATAAATAACCAGAATCATAGAATTCATCGAGTACTAAGGATCCTTTTTCATCCAATGCCAAAGTTGCAGTGAACAATTGGATCTAAATTAAACCAGAAAATTTCTTCAGGGACAAAATGATGAAGTGGATAGAATGTTTGGAAAAATGTGTAGCAATAAATGGCAACTGTATTGAAAAGCAGACTTTGAATTTTGAAGAGAAATAAAGTTACTTTATTTTCATAAAAGTTGCATTATGTTAACTGCTTTAACAGTTGTTTGAGAGGCATTATTTATTAATCAACCCTCATAAATTCCTGTTTATGAGACAGAGAGGCAAGTTAGTTGACAACCACAAAATAGGCTGCCAATTATCAAAATTAAAATAATTGTATTTTTCTAAATGCCGTTATCATTCTTAACAAATGATTAATAAATAAATTAATCTAAGATTAATAAATTCATTAATACTTTAAAACTTCTCCAAAAAGGCCAGAGTCTAATATATGGCTTAGAAATATGCAGATAAAAATTTCTTATAAACATAGAATAGAAAAATCTCATTGAAAAATATTCTCTTCAGAATCTAAATGATAAAAGAAATATTTAATTCAAAATGGTTATAATTTCACCAACTATCAATGAAGAAATTATAAACACAATAGAAAACTGTTTCTACACAATCATTCTGATTTTATTAAAATGCTCACATTCAAGTTATGGAGCAGCATTTATAATTGTTGAATTCTAAGTTTGTGTGATGAGATGCAAACTGAGGTTTATCTTTGCTAAAAGGAGATATGCAACCTTTCAATGAGTGCTTCTGGTTTATATCCATTGCAAAACCATAAAAGTCTGACATGCCAGAGGGAAAGAACTTGAGTGTTACACATATAGAAATTTGTTAGCTTTGTACTCACAGACCTATGCACACATATTTGTGCATAAAGAAAGATGGATTTTTTTTTCCTTTTTTAAATGAAGATAAAAGGAGAACATAGTAGTCAATGTTTAAAATATATATAAACATTAAACTAAACAAATTATGGAGTTAGAATAAATTCCTGTTGAAATACATAAAATGAAATTGTGGGAAAGTAGCTGTTATTTTTTAATGCTCAGTGATTGGCCAATCAAAATATAAATTGCTTTGAGCAAAGATTTTCAAACAGTGAAGCAATGTTGTTAGAAAGGGGATCTTTTTTTTTTTTTTTTTTTTACACAGAAAATGTAAGACAGTAAGCACACAAGCTTATCAGTGTGAAAAAAGGGTACAGAAATGTATTACAATAGAGAAAGAATGAAAAGAAAAGAATTAGAAAAAAGCTAAGAGAAAAGAGAAAAGAGAAATAGAAGAAAAAAATGAAATAGAAGGAAAACAAATGTAAAACAGAATGAAGTGAAAAGAAAGAATGAAACAAATAAAAAAAATAGTTTGAGAGAAGAAAACGAAAGGGAGAATTGAAAGCAATGGAAACAAAAGGAGGAATGGCAGACATTTGTTTAAAATTTCATTGTTTTCACACACAAATACTTACAACACTCCCTGTTGATTGAAGTGAAAAATAAATAATAATAATAAAAACAATAGGAAAATGTCTGCCATAGATTGAAAGTGAGGCTGATCACAACAAAATTAAGGAAGAGAGGGTAATGTGGGGAGGAGCTAAAAGCCAAACAAAATGAGGCACCAATGCATGTTTCTAATCTAAATAACATTTTCCCTTGAAGACAAATCAATTCCAATAGAGACGAGGCAGACAAAATAGCAAGAATAAACAAAAAAGAAATGTATATCTCACCAAAAGAAGAAATAAACTTTATTTATGTGCTTGTTAGATGATAAAGAAGGACAAGAAGGGTTCTTGAAAAACTATACCCATACACAAAAGACAATAGCATAAAGAATTTATTTATATATATATATATATATATATATATATATATATATATATATATATATATATGGAAGAAGGCAAAAAAAAAAAAGAAAGCAATAGAGAAAATACCTTGATTTTATTACCTTGATAATAGTAAAGAAAAATGAGGAACTTTATTTGTACAGATATGCATAGGTGCATGTGTATGTAAACAATAAATAACACTTGGAAGAGGTTTTTATTGCAAAGTAAAAATGTTTCAAAATGGCACACATCCAAACTGATGATGAGGTATTATAAACAAAGGAAAATAAATAACTTTTTCTATTTTTTTTTTTTTTTACATTTACTCAATACAATTTCAAATGAATTTAGGTTAGAGCTGCTTTTTCTTATAAACTTCAGATAGGCATAAAATTTTATCTTTCATGATAGATTTTAGAGTTTGATTCTATATAATACTGTTTAATTTCTATAAACAAAAAAAAAAAAAAAAAAAAAAAAAAAAAAAATCAAAATACATATGTCCTCCTTTCAGGTCCACAAATCTACATCATATTAGTATAAAAAAATCGTGGAAAAAGACAAGAAAACTAGCAAATGAAAGCTTCAAATTTAAAGAAATAAAAAAAATAGAAAAAAGAAAAAGATAAAAATTTGTATCTTAAAATAAATGGTAGTGAGGCAGATTTCTGCAGTTATCTCTATCTTAGTAATGTAAGTATGTGCACATACATCAGCCTCCTCAAGACACAGATTAATAAACTGATTAAAGCTAACAATGCAGAGATCAGATCCCTCAAATTCCACAAAATTGTGGGTGAGTATTACCCTGGCTATTTATATGGGAATGTAAAAACACACACACACACAGACACACACTATTTATTTATTTATTTGTATGTGTGTGTGTGTGTGCAGGGGATTAATCCGAGTCAAGTTTGTTACTTAACTGATTGATGTTACGTTCAAAATCACAATTCCAGAGTTTCATAGATGGACCTATCCACCCACTCTTCAGTGGGTATCAGCAATTTACTGCCTATATTTTTTCCTTTTATGCATATCTGACATAATATATATATATTGAGAGAGGGGAGACAGACAAACAGACAGACAGATATGCTAAGAATTAATTAAGGTAATTGTTAGTTTTAGAACAAATGCTCAGAGAACAATGATATTATTCTTTTTTTAATGTTGTGTACTTTGTAACGTCATTATCAAAATTGAGAAAAAATTGTTTAATATGATCTGAAGCCCAATTATTCTACTTTAAAAAAAACAAAACAAAAAAAGAACAAAGTGTGTGGGTAGGTGTGACTTTTATATGATTTCATGCTTTTAGCTTTGGGCATCAACTAACTCATACAAGATTTTAATTATATAAACAATTTCAAGATACAATATCAGTCAGGATATATCAGTATACAGATGAGCATAATGGCCACCATTGCCTCCTGTTCTTATGATTTTTTTTTCTTCTTTTAATAATATGATGCACTCAAACATGGTGGTCCAGTTAGAAAGTGAAATACATACAGACCTAAATACCAAAAGCAATATTTTAACTAATATCCATGTTATGTCAAAAATATTACATGAAATAATCTCACAGGAGCCAGTGACATAAAGGGAGGCAATCCTAATTAAATTGAGATAAAAGTGTCAAGGGTTAACAAAGTGCTATTCAGTGAAGTATTCAAAATCATTAAGATCATTTATCTTTCAAATAAGTTGACTCAGCTTAGAATCTATAAACTATAAAACCTGAGAGAACAATGAATCTATAGGAGGACTTTATATGTTTGCATATATGCACAGATTTCTTTTTTTGTTATTTTAATTAAAATCACTTTGCTCACATAAGCTATCAAAACAGAATCTATATGATAATATATGACACATGAAGAAAATTAAGCAAGTGTTTTCATATTCCCACTGACAAAATGTGTCTGTATATCATATTTGCATAGCAGTGGCATTTCCAGGCTAAACAGAATATCATATTTTATATTATCTTAGATACTCACATTTGTTTGAGGATTTTCAGAAAAAAAAAGTTTCCAAGATCAATGCCTACTTTTGTGTGATTGAATAAACAAAAAAGAACAAGTGCTAAATAAAATAAAATTCAAATAATTTATAATTCTATAAAGAATTACAGTTTAAATGTGTCCATGAGAAGCACATCACTAAAATTTTCACATGGACATCTCTGGTATGAATAGGGTGTCCTCTTCTCTCCATGACTTGATTAGAAACGATATACCTTGTGTTTATACAAGGAAACTTTAGGTGTATTATGAGGCTTTTAAAGCTTTCTGTGGATGTACACAATTCTAGTAGATATTGTTTTTTGGGGGTTTTTTTCTTCTTCTCTCCCTACTCTGTTTCTGTGTATACTCATGGTGAGGGATGTGTTTCATATTTTTACAAGAAGCTCAATTTAGGTTTTCTCAAGACAAGAATTACAAAACTAATAGGAACACATATTTTTTTCCATGCCTGGCCAAGAAACAAGAAAAGCTAAACTTCATCTCTGTATATCATGAACATTAGTTGAATATAGGCCTGCCCACAAAACCCAAAGTTTTCTCCATCTATTATACTTTCTTTTTTTTCTTTTTTAGTCATCTTAGCAGAGAATGGAAGCAATAGTAGGCACTTGATTTCAGTTCTACCTTCAGTCAGTTTTTTATATTAGTTCTTTTTTTGTGTGAATATGTCAAAAGTTTAGGGAATTTGAACAGTACATAAAGAACACTGTCTATGATGAACTTTTGCCAATGACTCAAGGAGGAGATCTATTTTTAGTAGATGGAGTAAGTTTTTTTTCTCTTTTTTTTTTTTTCTCCATGGTTAAATTCCCCAAAATTTGGGATGGCATCTCATCGGTTGGTGCATTTATGACTTTTAATATACATCCCTTTCTAGGAGTAATAGGATCAGATATCTAACCTCCAATCTTCTGATTAAAAATCAAGACACAAGTTGTATCTGTCGTCATCTTTGTAGAAAAAAAAAATATTTTGGTTTACATTTTAGTTTGTTTTTTTTTTTAACAAGGAAATCTATCATCATCATCATAGCCACAGACATTGAGAAGTTTTCAGTTATGATTACTCAAAAACAAAAATGTTCTTATTTTCTATGAAGATATGCATCATTAGGCTTCTTTAATGTTCAAAATGAAGGTTTGCCAATGACTTTTGATAAACCTTTTTCCTTTTTCTTATGAAGAGCAATTAAAATATCCAAACATTTTACTTCAGTAAACAAACAAAAACTTGTGAGAATTTAGTCAGTTGATGATTTGATATATAACAGCCTTTTAAAAAGGATTGATACTTTAGTAGTAATTATCTCCATAAACCAACACAAAGTTCTGTTTAACTTCTGGATTCATGTAAAGTGTCTTGAAATCTGAATTGTTATGTGGAGTAAAGCTTTTGTATTTTAAGCTTCAGTAACAAATTCATGACCATGACTTTTGCATGTCTTATGAATGGACAGGCTTATTAAATGGGCACATCTATCCAAAAAATGAAATTGCCATAAATATTCAAATCTAAAACAAAGGCAATCCTTTATGATCTGCATATAATATATTGGAGTTTCCTATTTTTACTTCTTGCAACAGAGCAAGAAAAGGGATACGTCTCCAGGATGCTAACACTTCATTAGAATTTTATTCTATACATTTATGTCTTTCTACAAAACTCTTAGGAATGTGAAGCAGAATTTTCAATACATCAATAATACTGCATTGAACATTTGTTTTAATTTAGATTTTTGAAACATTGATTTGATTGTATTAAAAATAGTTCTTCTGTTACCTTTTGCAAATCTGTCAACTAAGGACAAATGTAATTTTTCTTATATTCCCAGAGGGGCTCGGCCCAATTTGGAAATTATAGCATCATTTAATTATAAGCATTCTAAGTTAAATCCAGAATACATTGAATCCGTAATGTTTAAGAGAAAAAAAAAAGAATTAAAATAATAATGAAAGAAACCAACTCACTAATCACTTATAGAAACAATACATTTTATGAAATAGTGTGGCCTAAATCTCTGGGGAGTGAAGGAAAGGAGAGATTTCACCTGCTTAATTTCATTCATTTTACTCTTTCTTCATGAAAAAGAACCGATAATTTTCCATACAAAACAAGTACAAAGTGTACATAAAGCAACATAAATAATTAAAAATGTAAATAAGAAAAGAATGGCAAACATAGCAATAATTAATTGAATGCATTGAATATATACACATATAAGAGAGAGAGAGAGAATTCCTTCTTCTAGATGTAGACATGAAGTATGTAGATGAGATGTCTTGTACATAAGTATGCATGCATGTTAGTAAGACAGTAGAAGGAAGATGAGGAAGACAGCAAAGTTCGTAATGCCTTTTGTGGTTGTGTCCATCTATGCACACAAACAGCAAGCATGGCTTGCAGTTTGTGTGCAAAGATTAGAATCAGAGCAAGTGATCCAGGAATAGCTGAGCTGACAGAAGAGAAATTGCTTTGAAGCTGCTGTGTGTTGAGCTTCTATTGTGAAGAAACAACATCAACTGCAGGGGATTCACAAAACATGCAACAAAAATAGAATACAATGGATGAATGTGTTATATATGAGCAGCCACATCATTTGTATTTATATAAATATATAAACACACACACTATATATATATATATATATATATATATATATAACGTGCGCGCGCGCATAATACAGTACCAAAAAATGTAATGCATACACACAAGTTAATCTAACAGAACGTGTGTGTGTGTGTGTATATATATATATATATATATATATATATATACACACACACGGGGGGGATGCAAAATTATCTATATAGTGCAATCAATTTCATTGAAAACTATTAAATGACAAAATGGAAAAATTTCTATGTAACACATTTCATCATCTAAAAGGACTTCAACAGACTATAGTAATGTTCTTATTGACAGAATTACATATATGTAGAGGGAGGGGATTGTAAATGTCCATGGCAGTTATATACCAAAGAGAAACAATGAAGATGTAGGGACATTAGATATAAATCTTTTAATTTGTTGGTGTCCGACATGTCTACACACACACACACACACATCTCAGCTGATCTCATTCAGTTTCATAACACTTGGTTTTACACACGTGACGACAACAAGAATTATTAAGAAAGGTGAAATTTTGTAAGAACCTGAACATTAAATTTATTGTGGAAGGTTCAGGAATCAGTGCATTTTCTATACATTTTTGCCTTAGTTAATTACTTTCTTTTAATTAAAAGCTTTTCAAAAAAAAAAAATTAAATTCTCACATGTATATAAAACTCCATCAGTATGAACATTACTTTAGTCTGATGAAGTCTTTTCAGAGAATAAACTTGTTACATGGCAATATTTAGAAATTTATATGATATTCTCCAATTCAAAACCTAAAATTTTTAAGATATTGAAACAGGTATTTTATATATATATATATATATATATATATATATATATATATATATATATATCTTAAAGCTAAAATATGATCCTTGGTATAAAATACTCATAATCCATTTCAGAGATATTTTATTCAATATACTAATATTATGTACATGGTAGGATCAAAATTGGCAAGAACTATTTATACCCACCAGCTAGTAAGTCAATTGCATAGCCTTTCTAGTTAATGACTTAAGTAAACATTCTCTCTTGTTGCTATAAATTTCTTTCAGCGTACTGTTTAATTCTTTGAAAGTAAAGTGCTCTAACTATATTCAATTTGATGGATGTGTTAAATGAATCCCAAATTCTCACCACAAATTTTCTATTGGATTCAGATCTGTTCTGGAATCCTTGTAAGCCAAGGTAATATGTTGATTCTTTTACTTTTGAACAAATTTTTCACTTATTCATTATACTGCTGAAAAATAAAATATCATCTCCCAAAAAGGTACTGGCAGAATCTTTCAGATTTTCCTTTAAAATATCACAACATTATTCTTTTTTCATGGTTCCAAGAATTTTAAACAGACTAAAAGTTCAATTTCCACAAAAACAAAGCATAAAATTTCTATCCCCATGTTTTACATTTGGAATGGTGTTCTTAGTATTCATGGCTTCTCCATATTCCCTGTGTCTGGTTCTGACTAAACAATCCAAATTTAATTTCATCATTCTCCATAAAACTGAGTCACCATCTAAAAATCACCATCTTTTTCAAAGAAGTCACCTACATATTCTAATCACCTAATCGAGGTTTGCAATGATGACTTTTGAACAAAGATGTTTTTCTTGAACAATACCTACTGAGAACATGTTTATTAAAACCCCTGTTTACCATAAAATCCAATAGATTTACTGCATTGTTTGACAAATTAGAAAGGATATCTTTCAATACAACTTTAGCATTTTTTTTGCATTCATTAACAATTTTTCTTTGTAACCTTAAAGTTTATGCTTAAAATTCCTTCCGTGTGTAATGGATTTTGTCTCACTATATTTTTCCATGATTTACTCTAGTTTGACTTGGGTACTGAAAACTGCTTAGCAAAAACTGAGCAAATATTCATACATATTTTATACACATATTAATCACTTTATACACACCTTGAAATCCCATCTGCTGCAGATTATTTAATGCTGCTCATTTCTTTTGTATAACAATAGCTTTAAGTATTTTGTGTCTTTCCTTGCAGCGAGTATGAAATAGTATTTTAGTATTATCTACTAATATTTGTCTTGTTAATAGTTGTATTTTGGTTATTTGTGATATAATTCTTATAGACATGAATTGCACTAGGTTTTAATAAATTACAAGTTAACCTACAAGAGTGTGTTGCGCTTGTGTGACCAATGTAAGAATTTAATGTAATTTTATCATTATTGATATTGGAAATGCAATCTTCTAAAAGACAATTCATAAGCAACATTGTTTTGACATGAGGGGGATTTTTGTGGCTGCAGATAATAATTAGGTTAGAAGTTTTAAAACTTTTTTTATAATAAATGATAAATCTAAGGTATTTATTGGAATCATTAGATGATATGTACCAGCAAATTATATTTTCAATGGCTTTTTCATTTTATTTATAGTTAGAAAGCATCTGGTTATGATAGAATGAATTGATGTTTTTACTTATTTTTATATCAGGGTGGTTGCTCATGTTATGTTTTCTAAATTTCTTTAAAGCTAATTTTATTTGCCTGTCAATACTATAGTTGGTGAAATTATTGATGATAAGTGTTTGTTTGATGTTGCTTAATTCTTTATAAAATAATGAATCTGAAGAAGAAATTCTTCTGGCCCAGTTAATCATATTTTATTTATAATAATTTTTTTTTGTATCTGAGTAAACATTCACCTTTGTAATTAAGATATTTTTACTTGTTGGTTTTTATACAAGTGATGATGTAGCAAAATTATAACCGACAAAAAGTCAAGAGAAAGAATCCTATTAAAATGGAGTTTTTCTTAAGAGTTTCTTTTAAGTATTTTTTTTTTAAATTTCACTTAGGATTTTTGTTAGTATATGTCATCGATATATTGAACATGTATTTTAAGTTTAGTAAAATGATTGAAGATTTTGTTTTCAATATGAGTCATAGAAATATGATAAAATAGGACAAGAGGCAAATCCATTGCTACACCATCAATCTGTGTAAATATTACCATAATGATCATAAAAGGTACTTACATTGTAGCAAGATAAAACAAGTTTCTGTAGAATTGTTGATATAATATTAGGAGGCAAGAGCAAAGAATGCTTCTATACATTTTATATTACTGTGTCTATAGTTTCTATGACAGAAATGTTGATAAAAAGATTTTCAACATCTAATGAAGCTAAGCTTCTGTTGTTAGGTTTATTTGAGTATAGTATTTCAAGAAATTCTTTATTGGAATTAACATATTTATTAGGAAAGTATGATAGTCAAAAGTTTAAACCAACTGATCCTAAGTGATATACAAGAGTGGGGATTTGTGAAATGAGATGTAAGGTCAAGCTAGCTTTGGTAACTGGGGTAATACTCATCCACAATTTTGTGGAGTTTAATGGAAACAAGACAGGCTACAATGCAATACTAGATATTATTCTTGATAACAATGCTAAACCTTTAGCACTCTGTAGGTGACTATTTTTGCCAAGTAAATGTTAGACTTGCCAATGCAGTTGAATTTCTTGGTTATGTAGTCATCCTCTTCTATGGCAACTGCCTTGACTGAAATTGAGAACCAGGCTATGGCAATTTCAAATATATACAACTAATAAATAAAACATTATATTTTGAGGGGATTTAATATACAGTAAAAGGGGAAGTAATATTTATAAATGATGCAGAGTGCTAAATTGTTAAAAATCTTAGCAGGTAGCTAATTTCAGCAGACTATTGCGAATTTTAAACCTACATAATGGCATATAAGATGCAGAGGAATTTTAAAAGATATTTTTAGTATTAAAAAAAAAAAAAAAGCGTACCTTATATGCCGTCAAATATGATATATATAAATCCTGAATAAAAAAAAATGTATTTTTGTATGTATGTTTATATTGTAATACATTGTTCATCACATAATTATGTCATAAAAATAATAAAAATGCATCCAACAAGATTACAACCATAATAAGAGAGCTATTATAACACTATTAATAATAATAATGATAATAATCAGGTAAAAACTGATATCATGTCATTAATTTAGACATAAATGAAATTGACATCTTAGCATCTCTTCATTTTTCCCCCAAGATGAATAAAATGTTTTGTTTTTTTTTTTTCAAAAGGTGCAGGTATGGATCTTAAGGTTTATCGCTGATCAAAATATCAATAAGCAGCTGTCAATGTGTTCTGGTGAAACCTTTCAGCAACAATCAGCCAATCACATTTGTCATTTTGTTCATTTTTCATTTATTCCTTCCCATTTTTTTTTTCTTGATCCATGCATGCAATTTTCAAGGCTACCGAGTGCAAAACATGTTCCAAAAAAATAAAAAATAAAAATAAAATAAAGAAAAGTTAATAAATCATTGTTCATCAAATTTTGCTTAACAAATCAAGATCTTGAAATCATTATGGAAAAACTTATATGATATATATATATATATATATATATATATATATATATATATATATATATATATTATTAAACTATTGGATTGTTCCGCTTTTGCAAGATGGCATTAGGAGTATTTAGTTTTCACTACATTAAAAAAAAAAAAAAAAAAAAAAAAACAACAACAACCTAACTTTTCATTGAATTGTCATAGCTGTCATAATATCAGTGAGCTTTTTCACAAAGATTTTGTCAGAATATTAATATATTTTTGTTTGTTGATTCTGACACTGAAAATGGAAGAAAACAGTCAATGTTTTCAGTTAATTATGATTTATTATTTTGAGAAAAGTAAAAGTGCAACTGAAAGGCAACAAAGACAATTTGTGCATTGTATGGGGAAAGTAATATGAATGTTTGAATGTGTCAAAACTTGCTTGCCAAATTTCATATTAAAGATTCCTGACTGAACAATGCTCCACCTATGAAAAGATCAGTTGAGGATGTTAATAAAAGAATGAAGGTATTACATGAGAATAATGATGTTTTAACCAACATACCCAGACTATCTAAATCAAGCATTAAGGATTATTTGCACCAGCTTGCTTATCTCAGATCAGTGGTTTCCAAATGGTATAGCACACCTCATAGGTGTGACAGAAAAGGATAGCAGGTGAGGCAGAATAATTGAAAGACAATCAAAGATTTAGAAACAGTTTCAAAAAATTTCTATGCCAAAAATAAATATGATTTCAAAATTTAAAATATCATTATGAATTACTTGTAATTGCATGTATGAGTCCCAGTATAAATAGTTATAAATAATTATTGGATGATATTATCATTGTGATATTTTTACAAGTATTAAGACTATAGTAACTAATGTCCACAAATTGGAAGAGAGAGTTATCAATGATAATGTTCTGCAGTTATCTCCCTTTAACCCTCAGTTTTTTTTTTTGTTTTTTTTTTTTAAAGTACTTTTTATTACATAATATATGGTGCATGCAAATTTTCATTCCAAAAATGCAGCCCAGAGAAAAAAGGTTTGGGAACTACCATGTTAATTCGCTTAAAAGTAGCAATTGGTGAAAAGTACCTCATTTTAGTTAAGATAGGGGCTGTAAATATTCTATCAAGATAATGCTACACTGTGCATTTCTTCAGTTTAAAAATTGCTACAGCTTTGCTAGAAAGTTTTTATTCATCCACTATTTCCACTAAAGATTACCATTTATTTTGGTCTTTACAGAATTCTCTTAACAAAAAAAAAAAAAAAAAAAATTAAATTCCCTATAAGACCACATACTGTATGTAAAACAGTTTTTTACTGAAAAAGAAAAAAATTTTCTAGGAGGATGAAATTACCTAGGAGATGGCAGAATATAGTGAAATAAAATAATAAATATATTGTTCAATAAAATTATCATTGAAATAAAAAAAATAATAATAATTTGTCTCATTTTGACTTAAAACTTTAGTGGTTACCCAATTCAATTGACAATCAGGAAAAAGGGTTTGTATATCACCAATGTGAAATATTCTATTTTGAGGATTAATATAAAAAAATGATTACTGCTTCTTTCTCTTACATATGTCTTAAAAGAAGACAATATTAAAAGTGCATCTAGTGAATGTAAATTGCCCAATGATGATCCTAGGAGCCATTTTTTAAACCAAAGTAATGCTAGGTAACTAAGCTTTATAAACCTAAATATGAGCTTTTTCATGTTTTCTTTTTAGATAGAAAGGAAAAAAAAAGTAAAAATAAATATTGCATCTAAACGTGCATTCTCAAGACTGAGAGCCTCAGAAATTGGCTTATAATTATTGAGCCAGACAGTAAAATCATAAAATTAAACAGCATGTTTATAGGATTTCTCTTTAGACATAGAACTATCTTTATTCATTGTTAATCATAACCATAAACTGTTGCTTGGAACTAACATGGGCTTTAATTTTCAAAAATACATCCTATCGTATTCAGAGTAGTTTTTAGTCAGAGAAAAACAAAAAAATCAATGACTACCGCCTCCTTTGCAGAGGAGGTCATTTCATGAATTTCACAATTACATTAACCAGGTCACTCAGGAAGATCTGATCCATACACTACATTGGTAATTGACTAATAAAACATTTCTATCAAAAACAGCATTGGATGAAACTAGTTACTAAGATATTAATTTAAAAAAATGATTTGGTTTGCTATAAAATTATTGAGCATTTAAATGAAAATGTATATTGCAATAAATAATTATGTTAGTTTAAGATTCTTTACAAATAAATATGCATTTTCAACAAGTAAAAAATATTTTCTGCACGTTTGAAGCTGAAGACTAATGCTACTGGGAAAATTTTATTAAATTTTACAGGCAGACTTATTAATAATTTTATTTGAAACTGAATAATTTCATTTTTAGATTAAGCTAAAATTTGTTAAATTAAAACTGAAAGATATCCTGCATAAACATTACTGAATAAAAAAAAAAATATAAATTTGATTTTCATTGTAGGTTGGTGAAAGCAAGTTTGTATATTGAAAATAACAGACCCAAATAGATTAATATTTTTTAAGGAAATTGTAACTGAATATAAATGAAGCAACTTTGATTAAGAGTAAATATCATTAAAATTCATAAACACATAATGTATATTTAAATATCTCATACAGGTTTTATTTCAAGAAATTACTTGAGAATGCAGATTAAATTTGCTAAGTTTAGAATTGGCACAAAGACATTGAGACAAAAAAAAAAAAAAAAAAAACAAAAAGAAAAGAAAATTCAGTAAAAATTGAGAACAGAAATCCACAACTATTTTTTTAAAGGATACTTGAGGCTTTGTTTCACCACAATCAGTAATATTAAAGAATTCTATGTCAGATGAAATAAAAATAACAGAAATATGGGGTGGGTCTAAAACAACTGTTACAAACTTTGTGAGCAGGTTCTTCATACCAAACGAAGGACAAAACTCTCAGATAAACATATGTTTGCAAAACATTAGTTTTTGAGTTATTAAGTTTAAAGAAAACTTACTGTAGATGGTGTTGTGCTGCCATGTAGACTAGGTTACATTTGTCATTTGTGTACATTTGTGGCTAGTCTGTCTTCAACGTTTAATATGTGTAGGAGTAAATTAACTAAGAAGTGTTACATTTAATAATGGCAGAATATTTATATCATGAGCATGCAGATATGATTTTTTACATATTGCCACATGAATGGTAATGGCTGTATCAGATTGCATTTGCGGACTGAAGGCAGCCAAGTCAACTATCCTTTGCTGCTGTTTATCATTGCGTTTATCATATGGTTCGAGGAAGACCACTATTTGCTTGTACACCTGACCATGGAGAACACATTCTACAAGTTGTCGGAGAAAATCCAGGTATTAGCACATATCAAGTGCCCTAGCATGTCATACATCTCATAGTACCACATGGAGGCTACCCAAGAGCAACTCCTGTATCCGTATCATCTGCAACATATGCAGGGTCTTTCACCCTTTGATCACTCACCACAGGAGAACTTTGCCAATGGTTTATTGTACAAACTGCCAATCTGTTATTTGTCTCTTCAGTACTGCCCAAAATCTGTGGGTAAATCAGAATCCCTATGATACAATACAAGCTAGACACCAGCATCAGTTTACGATTAATGTGTGGGTTAGAATTGTAGGTGACTGTTTGGTAGGTCCATACATTCTCCCAGCACATCTTACAGGAGTTGCCTACAGGGACTTTATTTTGAACACACTTCCAGACCTGCTAAAGGATGTATCCTTGCTAATATGAAGATGCATATGGTTCATGCATGATGGGGTTCCAGCACATTGCACTGGCTGACATCTGCTATGAAAGATGGACTGGTAAGTGAGGACTAGTTCCATGGCCTGCATGTTCCCCCTACCTCGGTCCTTTGAATTTTTATCTGTGAGGGCCACCTAAAACAATTGCTTTATGCAGTAGACATTAATAATGCAAAGACACTTCATCAATGTGTCATGGGGACCTGAGAAACCATTCAACATGATGTGAGAGTATTTGAAAGGGTCCACCAGTCAATGATCTGACAGGTATATGTGTGTGTAAGTAGCAAGAGAAGGATATATGAACATTTTTTATGAGTTGCTCTGTTGGGGTACAACAATGGCCTTTTGGACATAATGTATATATGGACTTTTTTCCTTTTGGTGTGAGGAACGTGCATTAATTTTGGCATAAAATGAAAGGAAAAGTAGAATAATTGGAAAAAGAATGCAAATTAATGTTTGAAAAAGAGATTCCAAAAGAGAGTAAATGGAAAGATGACAGTAAAGAAAGATGAACTATAAAGATATTCAGAAAATGAACTTAAAATAAAGGCAGCAAATAGAAGATAAGGAGTGTCAATGAGAAGAAAAGAAAAGAACAGTCACTGATAACTGAAATTGTTAACACAATGTTAATTCTTTTAGTTTATAGAGAATAACATTTGAAATAGTGTTGTAGTTAAGGCTTTCTTTTAGATGGAGACAAACATACACTGAAATTGTTAACACAATCATAATTCTTTTAGTTTATAGAGAATAACATTTGAAATAGTGTTGTAGTTAAGGCTTTCTTTTAGATGGAGACAAACATACACTGAAATTGTTAACACAATCATAATTCTTTTAGTTTATAGAGAATAACATTTGAAATAGTGTTGTAGTTAAGGCTTTCTTTTAGATGGAGACAAACATACACTGAAATTGTTAACACAATCATAATTCTTTTAGTTTATAGAGAATAACATTTGAAATAGTGTTGTAGTTAAGGCTTTCTTTTAGATGGAGACAAACATACACTGAAATTGTTAACACAATCTTAATTCTTTTAGTTTATAGAGAATAACATTTGAAATAGTGTTGTAGTTAAGGCTTTCTTTTAGATGGAGACAAACATACACTGAAATTATTAACACAATCTTAATTCTTTTAGTTTATAGAGAATAACATTTGAAATAGTGTTGTAGTTAAGGCTTTCTTTTAGATTGAGACACACATACATTGATATATAGAAAAAATGTAACATTTTACAAGAATGTAAATTGGTGATTTCACTCTTAATATAATCATTCACAACATAATGTAGAACATTTTTTGAAACATTATTCTTAAGAGTGCAAATAATGTTGCAAAAACTCTCAATTTGATAGTATTGGCTAGAAGAAAATGTAGCTTTTAAAGAACTGTTTAAAAATCACCTAAGTATTACAATTAAATACTCCAGGAATAATTTGAAAGATGCTGTAATGAAAATAACAACAAATACTATTACTAGGACCTGGCATAGAGCTGGACTATGATGAGAATTCCAACTTCTTATGACTTAACCTCATACCAATAGCTATTTCATTCTTTTCAGAAAATCTTCACTAAATTATCTGTGCAATTATTTCCAATAAATCTTTTAAAAGTCAACCATACCAACAATTTCAGTCAGCAGCAGATACACAGGATGTAAATAAAGTAGCCACAACATTTGCAATTAGAAATGCATGAAAAGCAAAATGAGATTTAACAAAACAAAAAACACACACACAAATCAAACACCAAGTAAATGGTTAGTGGTAGGAGGGGGGCAACAGTTAACCACCCACAGAAAATATAAGTAAACGTCACTCAAGCCCAAAAGTAAACGACTGGATGAGGCTGTCAATAGGAAAAGTTTATAGACCTTTCTTCATTGATGGAAATATTACAGGTGAAAACTACTTTAATATATGGGACCATTCCTTTTTTCCCCACAACTCCCTCTGAACATTACTCTAGTTTCATCAAAGGGTTTTCCTGTAGAAAATTACCAAAATGATAGCTTGGGAGAATGAAAGTACTGTTTTTGGCAGCAAGGTACCCTGATATCACACCTTTAGAGTTTTGCGGGGAAGAGAAGGGATACTAATAATGCAGTTTACAATAAAACACCAAACATCTCAGGATTTAAAAAATTTCATTAAAGTAGAAGCAGTTTCAAAATGTTATTCAAAGTTTTCATGAAAAATTGCAAATTTTCATTGACAATGGAGACTTGTTAGCTGATAAATTTACTGATTGTTTGATTTGTTAATCACTTTTTCCTTTTTTTATCTAATTTGTCTTTTTTACTGTTCTCAACTTCAGATGTGGTTGTTACTTTATTAATGCCGACTATATGAGAAGGCGTAAGGGTGCATGAACAAAGAGAGAATATAAGGAAAACCAAAAACAGCATCAAGGAAGTAGAGAAAGAAAACATATCAAAGAGAGAGAGACGGAACGTAAATGAGAGAGAGAGACGGAACGTAAATGAGAGAGAGAGACGGAACGTAAATGAGAGAGAGAGACGGAACGTAAAAATGAGAGAGAGAGAGAGAGAGACGGAACGTAAAAATGAGAGAGAGAGAGAGAGACGGAACGTAAAAATGAGAGAGAGAGAGAGACGGAACGTAAAAATGAGAGAGAGAGAGAGAGAGAGAGACGGAACGTAAAAATGAGAGAGAGAGACGGAACGTAAAAATGAGAGAGAGAGACGGAACGTAAAAATGAGAGAGAGAGAGACAGAGACGGAACGTAAAAATGAGAGAGAGAGAGAGAGAGAGAGAGACGGAACGTAAAAATGAGAGAGAGACGGAACGTAAAAATGAGAGAGAGACGGAACGTAAAAATGAGAGAGAGACGGAACGTAAAAATGAGAGAGAGACGGAACGTAAAAATGAGAGAGAGACGGAACGTAAATGAGAGAGAGAGAGAGAAGGAACGTAAATGAGAGAGAGGGACGGAACGTAAATGAGAGAGAGGGACGGAACGCAAATGAGAGAGAGGGACGGAACGCAAATGAGAGAGAGGGACGGAACGCAAATGAGAGAGAGGGACGGAACGCAAATGAGAGAGAGACGGAACGCAAATGAGAGAGAGACGGAACGCAAATGAGAGAGAGAGAGAGAGACGGAACGCAAATGAGAGAGAGAGAGAGAGACGGAACGCAAATGAGAGAGAGAGAGAGAGACGGAACGCAAATGAGAGAGAGAGAGAGAGACGGAACGCAAATGAGAGAGAGAGAGACGGAACGCAAATGAGAGAGAGAGAGAGACACGGAACGCAAATGAGAGAGAGAGAGACACGGAACGCAAATGAGAGAGAGAGAGACACGGAACGCAAATGAGAGAGAGAGAGACACGGAACGCAAATGAGAGAGAGAGAGACACGGAACGCAAATGAGAGAGAGAGAGACACGGAACGCAAATGAGAGAGAGAGAGACACGGAACGCAAATGAGAGAGAGAGAGACACGGAACGCAAATGAGAGAGAGAGAGACACGGAACGCAAATGAGAGAGAGAGAGACACGGAACGCAAATGAGAGAGAGAGAGACACGGAACGCAAATGAGAGAGAGAGAGACACGGAACGCAAATGAGAGAGAGAGAGACACGGAACGCAAATGAGAGAGAGAGACACGGAACGCAAATGAGAGAGAGAGACACGGAACGCAAATGAGAGAGAGAGACACGGAACGCAAATGAGAGAGAGAGACACGGACAGAACGCAAATGAGAGAGAACAGGGACAGAACGCAAATGAGAGAGAACAGGGACAGAACGCAAATGAGAGAGAACAGGGACAGAACGCAAATGAGAGAGAACAGGGACAGAACGCAAATGAGAGAGAACAGGGACAGAACGTAAATGAGAGAGAACAGGGACAGAACGTAAATGAGAGAGAACAGGGACAGAACGTAAATGAGAGAGAACAGGGACAGAACGTAAATGAGAGAGAGCAGGGACAGAACGTAAATGAGAGAGAGCAGGGACAGAACGTAAATGAGAGAGAGCAGGGACAGAACGTAAATGAGAGAGAACAGGGACAGAACGTAAATGAGAGAGAACAGGGACAGAACGTAAATGAGAGAGAACAGGGACAGAACGTAAATGAGAGAGAGCAGGGACAGAACGTAAATGAGAGAGAGCAGGGACAGAACGTAAATGAGAGAGAGCAGGGACAGAACGTAAATGAGAGAGAGCAGGGCCAGAACATAAATGAGAGAGAGAAATAGTAAAGATTGAGCAATAGAAACAAAGAAAAATCTAAGAAGAGAAAGAGAAACAAAAAGATTAAAATCAAAGAGAGAGGAAGGAACAATAACTCAGAGAAAACCTGTGGGGGTGGGATGGTGCAATTTTTTTTTTTTTTTTTTTGTCACTGTGCATTAGTTATTAATCTTTTGTTACACTCAGTAGAAATCAATGTCACTAAATTGTTGCTCGCAAGAGACCAAGTGGACTTGATATAGGGAGACTGGTGATATTGCTTGTCTTAAAATACAGCCAATGATAAAGATCTTTATAGATTTGACTATTGATCAGGTATGCAAACTAAAGCTCCCATCTATTGTTAGAAAACTTAGCAAACAGGTAAGCAATTCAGTCAGGTAACCAGATTAATACAATATTTCTTTCTTTTTAAATCTGGCTAATCATTCAATTGTAATTTGAATTTTACCTTAAAAGATATAAATTTCATGGCCTGAAACTTAAAGTATGTTTAGAAATGCTATTTTTTTTTAAATAATGCACATATGATATACATACTGCTATCAACCAATATGGCTTATTGCCTGAACACACTCTCTTTAAAGTTAAGCATTCTATTTGAATATAACCAGGAAAACATTTCATATAACTTAATACTTACAATGGCCATTTCAGGTGGATACCACTATTCTTTTTATAAGACTGTTCAACAAGAGGAAACGTTCTTAGCTCCAGTTTAAAGCCAATGTCCCTTCACCTGAAGAAAAATATAGTAATAAAAATGAGTAAACAACCAAAAAAGAAAAAAAAAAAAAAAAAAAATTTTTTTTTCAGCAATCAATCCTATTAACTATTTTGCTTCTGATAGCCACTCAAAAAAATATTCAACATGTACAAGAAGTATATTCAAATGAAAACATTTCTGCATTAACCACAATATTAGCTGCTTTGTTGATCAGTTAACATTAGAATAATTTTTATCTCTCACCAAAATATATATATATATATATATATATATATATATATATATATATATATATATATATAAAATAAGAAAGAACAGTTATAATCCATTTAAAAAACAAAAAAAAAAGTGCTCAATACAAATAGCAGAGCAAAATATAATTATTTTCTTTTTTAAAATATGATTCCATCATGACACAAAATTTCTGTTTCAAAACTGAAACTAAATTTATAAATTTAATTATAAAAATTAAACTTGAAATCCATAGTCTCGTACTATTGTCAAGCGATGTTAGGAATAACTAGCATTGCTTGACAATGGAATGAGACTTTAATTTTTATAATTAAATTTATAGATTTAGTTTCAGTTTTGAAACATGGAAATTTTCTGAGTCACAATGGAATCATATTTTTAAAAAGAAAATAATATATAATTTTTGAAAGAATTTTGACAATTATCACAATTCTATAAAAAAATACAATAAAAGTAAATAAATTTCTTGTACATGATTGTTTAAATTAGAATTGCAATTCAGTACGACATAAAACAGATCACCTGCAAACAGCCCCTTTCAACTTTCTCTCCTGATTGATATACTTACCTTGCAAAAAGATTAAAATTTTCTTAAAATATATTGAAAGAAGAGAGAAAAATCTAAAAGAACCATCAGGTTAAAAAGGCAAAGGGCACTAACCTGAAATCTACCTGGTCCCTGTTTAAGCTGTCAGGAGATTTTGATTTCAGATTGTGAAGCAAGTGAAAGATCCATTTGTCCAATGGATTTATGTAACAATTAGTATATGACTCATCATGGTATCCTAACTGCAGAGACAGCATAAACAAGTTGATTGCCTATATATTACTTTACCTTGTCACAACCAGTTCACAAACTCATTCACTTAGCTTCTGCTTACTCATACACTCTCTCTTTCTCTCTCTCATATATATCTCAATTAGTGTATTTGAGAGACTATCTAAGTGGTAGAGAAGATTACATAAAAGTCATCAATCCTATCTTCTTTGGTTTAACAAAAAAAAGAAAAATTCTGATTTAAAATGCCTACAGAAATCATCTAGCAACAAGCCAATTATCATTTTTTTAATCCTGTATTTACAGAAATCTTGTATTGAGATTATTAAGGCAGCTATTTGAATAAGATTTGATAACAATGAAAATTTATGCACAGAACTGAAGAAAAATAATCACTTTTAAATCATTTTTTTCTAATTTTTTTAATGAGCAGCAGTTTGAAAGGAAATTTAAGCATCCAGTTTTCATAAAGCAAGGAGAATGATGTTTAAGAAGAATTAACTAGTAATCCCATTTGTTCAGTTAAAGATTATTTTATATCTTGACTTTAGGTTAACATAGAAATCTTTCACTGATAATTGTTTTGGTGATATAATCATTGTGAGTTTAAAGAAAGAAATGAAAAACTCAACTATCAGTTCTCTACAGGATTCAAACCATTTAACTGAACCAGTTAGCTACAATATGATACAATGAATCTAATATACAAGTAAAAAGCTATTAAATTAGGTTTTATAAAGCACTATTACAATAACAAGTTCTTTAATAGATTTGCTTCTTGTCAGTTATCTCGTTTTCTAACAAAGTTCTACACACAAACATTTACAATCAGAAGGAATACAAAGGCAAATCTGAACAAAGAAAACTTTTTTTCCCTCAAATTTATATAAGTTTCCAAAGTAAAACAACAATATTTAAATTTGAAGAAAAAGAAAGGGAAGTAAGGATGTCAACAAAGACAGAGAGAAAGGAACAACATGACCATGACCCAATTCAAATTCAGGTTTTCTGCTTCAGTCAAAACTGACTAGATTTTCTAAGACATGAAATATCTGATTGCTTCAGCAAGTCTCTCTTCACCCATCCGGAAATCACCACATCAGGAAATTAGCAGCAAATGAAAAGGATAAAAGTAAATGAATCGGGGATTAGAGTACAAGATAATTCCCTAAGATTTGAATGACTAATAGATGGGAAGGGAACATTTTAAAGAATGATGGAGGCACTGGTTCAACCTGAGAACAGTTTAGTCAACAGACTATCAACCTTTTTATATTGAGCCTAGATTATTCATACTTCAGCTCAATAGACCATTCATATTAATTCACTTAAAGCAGGGAGACCAAAATAAAACACACAAAACTTTCAACCAAAAAATAAAATTAAAAATGTCATATCTACCTATATGTCCAAGATGAGGTATTATGATTACTTACATTACTGGATCTAACCAGAGCCATTATCAGCTGGGCCATTTGAATAAAGGCATTGGTTAGATCCAGTGACTAGACCCAAAGAGATACGAGTTCAATACCAGGCTACAGCAGTGGCGAACCAAAATTTGGAGAGTTAAAAGGAAATAACTGAAACATCCGAAAGAGGTATGGCACATGGACTTAGAACAATCTACCCTGGTGAATGAAATAAAAGCTTCAGTTTGAAATTCCAATCACCTGAAGAGGCCCAGAGTGTACAATGATTGAAATGTTGTGAATATGGCAATGAAAATGAGGATAACAGTCCAAATAATGTAAATAATAGTAAGTAAAAATGTCATTAAATTCAATTAAGCATATATATAAAAAAAAATAAGGCAATACCAGATTGCCTGTTATTACATTTTAAAGATGTTTTGAGAGAGTAAATTTGAAAGAAGTTATTTTATTTACAAATTTTTATGAGCAAAAAACAAAGAATTCAGGCCTGAGTAAAATTGAAAATGGTTTGACACTATTGACAGTACCATTGTAAACTGTTCTCTGGTTGAACAAGTGCTCTAGTCATTGTACTCTGGTTAAAAAAAAGGGGAACAAATCTTTATCATGCCTATTTCAACAAGAGTGCCTTAAGAAATTTTATATATAACTCCTACGTGGACACACACAAATAAAATATGGTGAAAAGTTTTGTTTGTAAACAAATTTTTATATCAAAATTTAATGCAAGAGATTTCCAAAGAGAAAATAACTCAAATTATTAAGTTTAGAAGGAGATAAAGACAAAAACAAATTGCTGTGAAAAATTGAAACTCTTTAACAATGACTCAACAAAAATATTCTCACAGCAGAAACAATTTCATAGTGCAAACATTAATATTTAAAATAAAAAAGAAATAGAACCAAAAGGAGAGAGAAAGAGTGAGACAAAAGTTGATATATTTAATTCTACAGGAACAAACTAAAATGATCTCTAAACATTATATAGGAATTTGTTCCTTTACAGATGAAATTATATTTCATTTACTACAAGGTATACAAATGTGTGCATATACACTTAGATTATGCACCTAAATCTATGTACAAAATAAGACTGAAACTGATTTTGCTGAGTCATATTGGTATAGTTGCCTAAAATTAAACTGCAAAGATAGTTAATCAAAAAGCAAATGTTCCATAAAAAGCAAAGAATGAATAATAGTTGACAAGGGAAATATGTGAGAAAATAATATTCAGATAGAAATTAATTATAGTGCGGATGAAACTGTAGATGGTTTCTTTGCCTTCTAACAAAATTTAAGCAAGTAAAACAAAATTTTAAAAAACACATTCTTATATAAGATTATTGATGCTTTTATTATCGTTAACATTGATTATTCTATACACACTTTATAGATATTCAGGTATGTTAATGTTTCTCTTCCATTTCTGTCTATTTTTGTATCTATTTTTGATGATTTCTTGCCTAGTTTGATATTTTATTCCCATTTATGTGCTAAACAGACATTGTTCTCTCATAGAAATATGTTTGTAAAAGCAAATTCAACATGGTGTTGGTTTTATGAAATTTTAATTAAGACCACAAACAAAAAGAAAGTAAGTTCTAAAATCTTTTAATAAGGTAGTGAATAATTTTCAGCACAAAATTTGGCCAAATCACCAAACATCAGATTTTTTTTGATTTTTTTTTGAAAACTTCTTCACTAGTCTGAGAACTGTACAGCACCTCTTTGTAGGCACATATGTCATATAAAAATTAAAAAAATGTATATTTCTCATTACATTTGCATAAAAACAACTAAACTTGTTGAAATTTCTAAATATTTGTCTGTATGTTTTGTCACCTCTTTCCAAAGAACTTATTTAATATAACATATGAAGGTGAAACATTAAGTGAGATATTAAGTTATTAGTTGGAATTTTCATTATATAATTTTCAATTTATATGATTAATGTCCACTTTTGAATTAAGTGGATTGACAAGAAAGGATATTATACTGAAAAATAAATATTTATTGTATAAAGAATGTGTTTTTTCATTGAACATATTGATGCACCTATTGATATTTTGAGATATAAAACTGAATTCATTCTTATATCTCTTAAACTATTAGTTATTATCATTAATTCTTACCTCAGCATCCTATTATCATGATTATTATTCTCTTCTCCTTGAATTTATCAGTCCACTTAATATCCCTAGGCTAGTTAATTTGCTCTTTTTTTTTCTTTGCTGTTTCAATGTCACAACAATGGACATTTGGTCGATATTTCATTCATAATAAAAGATCAGCAGATAAAAACTGCCTTGATAAAAAAAGTAAACGAAAAAGAAAAAAAAACAGCCGATACACACATGAGAAAGTAAAATAAAGATATGTATTTTGATAGCATTCATGTGTTTCATAATGTGAATAACCTCAAGAGAGAGACCAAGATATTAAGGAAATATAAAATAAAAACAAAATATTCAAAAACAAATTTTCTTAAGCAATAAAAAGCATTTCTGCTTCCATGCACATTTCAATAAAATCTTGTTGAAAAAGAGAATAAAAAGATGGCTTTTTACATGGAAAAATGATGACGATGCAAACATCCTTCATTGAGAATCTTTCAACACATTTATGACAATCAAGAAAGAATTTGTCATAAGCTCATTTCCCAATGGAATCTCAAAAGACAAGAATTTGCAGAAACAAAAGAATCAACTTTCAATGAGAACTGTATTCAACAGCAGACATTTTTCTTTTAGTAAAGTTTATTAGACATGGAGAGTGATATTTGTCTGCCTACTCCATGTTTGGGTAATGATACACATTGCTTTCCTATACAAGAACTACTTTTTTAAAATATTTCAAAAAATTTAACACTATTCTGGGAAGAGATATTTACAAAATATATCCATTAATCTTATTATCTGCTACACCTAACACAAACTATTCATCATGAAACTATAAACAATTTTTATATAAGCATATGTATGTGTGTACATGCATGCATAAATTGGGTGTCAAAATATTTTTTGTATATTTTTTTTATTTAGTTGACATGTGAAAGCACAAAGATTTTGAAAATAAAAAAAAATTTCCATTGCTCCTACAACTTTCAACAGTGCTCAATACTGAACAGTAATTTTTGAACTCATTATATAGGAAATGAATGAGGATATGTCATTAATGCAAAATGTTACAATGAGATCAGCATTAAAACTTAAAAAGAATAAATAAGGAAAGTAAACAAACAAATTAATTAGAATTAAAAAAAATAAATAGAATTTCATTGAAAAAAATTTGTGTGTTTTTGTTTTTTTTTTTGTCCTTCCTATCAACTCAAGAGAAAGTCTAAAATGTCAGGTTGCTTATTCAATAAACATCATAACTAAAAGCATTCAGTAAAATTATCCTCCTCTATATGCCAATTACACCTAATAGGTAAGCAATAAATGAAATGAACACAATAAGTAAGCCAATCATCATTTATAGAGCTGATATTGTCAGCAACAAAGTGAAAGTAACTTATTTAAATTTTTCTTAAAGTCAGAAGAGGAGACTAATTTGAATCAATAATTTCCTTTGATTAACTGAAACACAAAGTGGAAAAAGAAAAAAGGAAATAAATTTTATGAGGACTTTAACCAGAGTTAAAATATATCTGTATGCTTATCAAGTTAATTTTAGTTTCTTAACATTAAGTAATATTTTGTCATACTCTTCTTATGATGGATTTGATGTTTGACAGAATTCATAATCTTATTGGAATGAAATAAAACAAATAACAAATTACTAAAATTGATAGAGATACATAATTATGGATTATTTTCATTTTTTATCTTAATCCTTAAGTTTTTACTCAGATCTCATACATTTACAATTTCAATAATACTATGAAAAGAAATTAAAAGTTCTATTTCATTTTTTAAATACATAATCAGGATATGAATTCAAATTTTGAAAAATTTTAATGCCCTCCTGACATCCACTTCATGTTGACGGTTTGACTCTAAAGTCTTGGTACCCCTCCTCTTCTGGATGGTCCTATGCCAGGAAGGCCTATTTGCATCAACAGTTTCCCCATGTCTCAATATAATAACAATCCCCTACTGATCATTAAAGATGATAACTCTACTTTTTTTTTTTTTTTAAAAGATCTTGCAAAGTCTGACAATATAAGGAGAGGACGTTGGTTCAATCATCAATTAAGCATTTCTAATTTAATGATTTTAGTACTTTTAATATGATCATGAACTAGCATGTATAGTTAGTTTGGCTACTATGTTCTACTGCAGAAACAAACAACTGCTTGGTTGGCCGTCAGGGCCACAACTAAATGATCAAGAGTGAGATTAATCAACCCCTGATTTGTATTTAAATTTTCTTCTTTTCTATCCTTCCCTTATTCATGTACCACATAATCAATAGATTTATGCACAAATGCTAACATTTGTTTTTAATGCAATACTACAAGATCTTATCAGTAAAGTATATCATCTGAGTAATTGTTGTTCTATTTTCCTTTTTTATTTTGAAAGCAGTTTTATCAATAAAGCACAATCCTATCATATCTAGCCTCTCTTTCTCTCTTGTCTTTTCTGTCCATGTTTCAACATCAGATCATGTCAAGACACTTACTTCCCAATTGTTTCAATGAAATTCTATTAATAAAGCAACATGAAATACGAGCTTACAGTTCAAATATAATTTCTTTTTTGTGCAAAAATACCAACTAAACAAAGATCTTTCATCATCTTTTACAATTACATAAACGAAATGAAAGTATATACTTTTTTGTATGCAGAAGAGCCTTGGATATTGAAGAATCATCATAGTCAATCTTATTTGAGATTATATACAAAATAATTCAGAAAATTACAACAATAGGGATTGATCTGTATTGTTTCTTTTCTCTTTTTCATTTTTAAACTTATTTATTTGAACTGTCAAATCATGCTAAGATACTTTCATATATTAAAATAAACTTAAGAGATTTGTTTCTTTTTAAACACTCCACATTTATTCGATTCCATATGATCATTAAAGATCAAATACTTTCCAATTTAACAACACTTACATGTAGTTTCCCTTAATGACTCAAATCTCGTCATCCGATAATTTCTGTAAGTTCATTCTCAACTGAATGTTTGGTAAGTTTTTAATCATTTTTCTTTTGTAAACCATTAATGCAAAATGAGACAAGAAAAATGAATAATGTGATCCCTGCAATCAAAGACACACTGTCCTCACTTCCAACACACATACATATGCACTTTCTCCTCTCATATAACTGATACAGCAATCTTATTTTAATACAAAAGAAACAAAGGACATCAAGTGCACCTGTTGTAAAAGCATGAAGAAATAACTGCAGCAACCACTTCTTGAGTTTCTCAGAAGATTTTTAAAGAACAAATTTTTATTAAGATAACAATAGTAACTCAAGGCTTTCTTGCATGTAATATCAGTAAGTTCAAGAGACAGGATTACTTAATCAATTCACTGGGATATGACATTTAATTATTTTTTGCTCTGCTTTTTCTTACATAAATAAATCAAAATGAATGAAGAGAATAGAAATGAGACAACAAAGAAATACTTGTTTTCAGTCTAGCAATATCTTAAATTTTAGAAGTAACTTTTTCAGAAAATTTATAAAAATAAATTCAATGTTTTAATCTTCAGAGAGGTAAAAAGTAACTCGTATAACACAGCAGAATAGTTTAAGTGATTGCAGCATTCCCATCATCAATAGATTATAATTGATAATTTCATGAAACAGGAGCTACAGTCAAGACAATTGCCAACACCAAGAGAAAAAGATTTGGAATGATTGATTGTTTTCTATGGCTTATCAACACTTTGCAGGTTATTTAAAGTCAGGGAATATTTTTAGATTGTAAAAAAAAAAATTTTTTTTTTGGGGGGGGAGATAATAATGGTTTTAGTGATACAAGTCTTACTAATTAACCAAAAGCTGGGGAAGAAGAGGTAGATATGTATCTTTCCCAAGGGCATTTGCATGTAAGTAAATATAACAAACTTAACTGGAATTAGAACTCTGATCTCTGATTAACAATTCCAGACAACTACCAATTACGCTACTTGCACATCCAAGTTTACAGCACCTTGCATTCTCAAGTAGTAGTTACCCATCAAAGTACTGACTAGGCTCAACATTGCTTAACTTCAGTGATTGTACAGGAACCAGAGTTTCAATGTTAAGGAAAATGGAAAGAACTGAAGAATAAAATTAAAATATATTGGTAAGTAAGAAGAACTTTAGGATTACATAGAATTTCTTTTCAGATAAACTTTAAAAAGTGAGGAAACAAAAAAGAATAAATGAAAAAAAAAAAAGAAGAAAAAAAAGAATGAAATATTGGATATGAACAAAATTTGAAAAATATATCTTTCAAATCAGAAGCTGAAATTCTTGTGGATAAAAATAGTTGCAAACCAAAGATTAGATCATCTTATAACGAAAAAAGAAAAGCTGAAATACAAAGATATCAAATTTATAAATGGCATTTCTGTGCGCATAATGCAAAAAAAAAAAAAAAAAAAAAAAAAAATTCAAGAAGCAGCTAAAGTGTTTTCATGGGGTTTTACAAGTACATTCAGACATTTCATGAAGAGGCTATTCTTTTTTCTCCCTATTTCGAAGTACAAAACCATAAAATCGAATTTGAGGTTACATGAGAATATGATTGTACAATCTTATTCAAATCAGATTTTTTTTTTTTTTTTTTACTGTTCTTTCTTTTCTAAATGTTAATTAGACTCAACTGCTTTCTATTTCAGGTTTTCATAAAAATTTTTGAAAAAAAATGGAACATAATTAAAAGTGACCAAATAGAAAACGAAAATGATCCTATAAGCTATTTTATCCTGGGTAACACCAGATAACCTTATTTATTTTAAATAAAATAAATTTTATTCAAACAAAAAAAAAAAGAAAAGAAAAGAATGCGGAGTGAAATTTTTAAAGCAAGTTTGCACTGACAAACAAATGTCTAAACTAAGAGAGTGTGAGTAAGAAAGAGAGTGAGCACTGAAAGTGAATGAATGAATACAGTGTCTGAATATAAGAGCAAATGGTTTCAATAAAGCGAAAAGAATCAAATGAAGTCACTGATGAAGAAAGGGTTGGTTCTGGTGATGAGTGATGATCAGACTGTAATCACAGAGAGAGGCTGGCTGGCTGGTTCATATGTGGTTTCAAGTTGATAAAGTGAATATTCCTGAGAAGGACATTAGCTTCAACCTATCTCAATCAACACATATTACTCAAGAGTCATACATCAAGACTATAAAGAAGAAAGACAACATTTCTTATTGAATCATCATTAAAGTATCTAATATCTACAGTATCTAAGATGACTACATTAAGTTATAAACCAAATATAGACATTAACAGTCTCATGTCTATAGTAAGCCTATTAGATCATTAAATCTTGGACAGATCAACTTAAAATTGATAATAAATAATTATTTACTAATCTACCAGGTACTAAAACTAACTTCATGAGTTTTCAATCTATATTTACTGAAATGAATACTATACATGAGGGGATGCTGAAAGGTTCTCAACCTGGTCCCCTCCCCAGTATATGACCAAAGGATCAAACATCATTTTTCTTTTTTTTTTTTTTTTTCAAACCTCATCTTGGCTGAGTGACAAACTTTTTATCACCCCTTTTTATAATTAAAAAAAAAATCAAATATAAATTAATACAAATTAATAGCAATGATTATTCATAAAAAACAAAAATTAAATTTTTACAAGTTAATTTTGAAATTTAACAATTATTCATTGGTGAAATTGACTAAAAATAAATCAAAAGAGTATATTAAACATTTATTTTTATATAATATTAGCCTTAACAATGTCTTTCAAGAGAGTTGTGTCCTATGCCAAAATTAATAAACTAAATGTAAATCTTTTTCTTACTTTGAAACAAAAAATATCGAACTAAATGAAGCATACACACATTTGCTCAATACAATAATGTTTACTGTATAAGATGATATCACAAGCAACACACCACAAAGAAAAAGAAAAATCACCATATGTCATACATAGTGATGTCAGACTTAAGATCTTCAAATCTATCCTAATGTGTTCAAGGCAGAACCTAGAAAGTTTGTCTAAAATTTAATTTTCCAATCGATTCCCAGATAAGTTTAGGGTACATTTTATATGCTACCAAATATGTCAAGTTAGTAACACTTCTATTACTGTGGGGACACACACACACACTTCCAAGATGTCATGAAAAGTTGGCCCCTAGCATTTGTGCTATATACTAAATAGTGCTTAGTGCTATTTCCACACCAGTGTAAACATATAGCAGTATACAATATGCCCTGTTTTGTGATATATTTTTTATTGCAGGTTGGTGTTGTTTTGCATAGTCTGTAGTACAGAGTATACAATCAAAACCAAAATGTGGTACCCATGAGAAATTGCCATCATTGTCTTTATAGTCATTTATTTCTAGTAAATGGAAATTTCCTATTTTTTTCCAAAACAGGCCATCACAGCCAGGCAATAATGCTAGCAGTTAATAATTTTGTAAGCAAACATACTTTATATTTTTAGATGTGGTGTTAATATTCAAGGATGTGCCTGTAGACAATCCTTACCACGTCATTCATACATACACACACTTTATAGCTAGTTCATTCTCCTACCTATTTGAGGTGATATTTTGTCCAATGTTGTTAGTCATTACTGATCTCTAATGAAGATTAGGTTGCTTTGATATTTCCTTACTAAATCACTGAGTCATGTAAGAATTTTCAATATTATGGTAACAGCACTTTATTTCTTTCAGTTTCATGGCTGTTTTTCTTGAGGGATTCTTTTGGTATCTTCTTGTCAGCTAGATCTGTTTAGTTCTATAGTTAGACAAGAAATTCAAACAGGCAAGAAAACACTTATCAAAAAAAGTTTTTAAAAATAGCATTTATAATTTTGCATGTGTATATGGACATTTGCACACTTTTATTTAGGGTTCTAATTTATATTTGTACTAATCTCTGGTGATCTAAATGTAAAACCCCTATTAAAGATGGAATCCTGAGGAAAGCTTTCCCCCTCTTTCTCTCATAATAGTCATAAATAACACATGAGAGAGAGAGCAAGAGAGAAAGCATGTGTGTTTGTGCAGTTTGAATCATAGTACAATATCAATGTGAACATGATCAGTTCATTGAAATGGTTTTATGCATTTATTTTTGAAATGATGACAATATAAATGGCACACTTTAGTCATTCTTTATTTCTTTCAATTAAAGTTCAATTATATGGTTGTTAAACTGTCAGTCTTGCCACCACTGCTTAATTTTAAAGATTTATTGCAGGAAGAAAAGGTATTTTGGATACTGGGAAACACTATTTGCAAAACAAGCATCTAAAAACAGATGAAATTCTTCAGTCTATACATTAAACAAGCCAAGCTATGGTGTTTTTTTTTTCTTTTCTTTAGTATTTCTTGCTACTGACTTGTTGAAATAGGGTTAGCCTAAGTAGATAGCATAATAAATGCTGTGCACTGTAATGGCAACCAGTGTTTCCTAACAAAATAAGGTGCTGTATACAAAATTGGCAAATTGCTTTAGAATTACTTCACATGTGCCACACTTTTTTCACTTTCCTGTTTTCTTTTTGAAATTTAATTGCAGATAAGTTAAGAAAATCACTCTAGAGAGAGAGAATTGAAGTGAAAAATAAAAGAAAAAAGTGAAGGAATATGAGTAAGGAAAAAAAGATAAAGACTGGAAAAAGAAGAAATGAAAAGAGGGAGAAAAAAAAATCAAAGAATAAAAAAAGAGATAAAGAAAGAAGGACAAATCATATAAAAAAAAAAAAATAAAAAAAAAATAAAAGATGAAAAGAAGCTAAATAATAAAATGGAACCCTCATCTGAAGGAGAGCAACTATTATTATGTTACATTTTCTCCCTTTTCTCAATTTGAAAAAGAAAGAAAATTAGTTATCAAAGTCAACAAAAGCATTGTTATGTTATAACTGCTTTGCTCATCATGGAGGGTCAAGAAGTTTATTACTCACCTTTTCTTCCTTAAATAAAAAAAAAAACAAAAAAAAAAAACAAAGTTCCTTTTCAATTTTGCCTTCAACCATAAGAGGAAAAAAATCTTAAGGAGACATATTTTCATTTACATGCTGACAAGAATTAACATTTTACAGATTATTTTGATAAGAGAAATTTTTCTCTGCAAATATTTCCTCATCAGTAAATTTTTTAAAGAATTGTTTCTTTTTTTCATTATTAGACAGCATTTTGTCCCTTTAAATAAATAAGTAAAAGAAAAGAGAAAAAAAATACAGACTTATCTTAAAGAAATATAAGTAGTTTTGACTTGGAATATAAAAAGTGAAACTAAAGACACGTTAATTGAAACTGATAGATATTTGAATAGAAATAATGTCATTATCTTCTTTCCTTCTCTACAAATGAATAACACATGTTGACAGAAGTGTTTTTCTGTATGTATATAAAGACAAAAACTAATTATATGACATTTCTGTTTATACAGCTACCACAGATTTTATCAGTATTATACAAATAAAAAAAAATCAATCATAAAATTTAAATTTTTCTCATTCCTTAGCTAACAGCAAGTATTTAAAAAAATGCAAGATTTGTTGGCATGAAGGTAAGTTTGATCACTGAAGTATAACAAAGTATATTTCTGTGTACACAAATAATAAAGAATAATTGCTAAAACTTCTGAGCTTCCTATGTTGATATAAGTATATGTTTCTTGCATATCATTATGTGTTTGGCCTTACATTTAATATCCAGAGGTTTGTACATGGAGAAGAATATTAAAATAAATAAAAGCTCAAGTTGCTTACAGATTTGATGAGGTGACAAGGTTGCATTTTAATATGAAATCTTATATTTAAAAAAAAAAAAATTTTCTATAGTACGAGGGAAGGAACACTGATTCACCTACAATGTACAAAAGAAATATATAGACCATACTTGAAAAAACATACAGTATGACTGGATTTTTCTTTTTAAATAATATCTTGCTTGAAATTTTTGATTTAGGGATTTGAAAGTAAGTAAATGTTACGAGCATTCATTTTTTTTTTAATATATTTCAAGTACAAAAAACAAAAAAGGGAATGGTACAGTATTGAGAGAGGGGAGAGGATGATTGTGCCAGATCAATCTTCCAAGGAGGGATGCTCTAACTGCCTAGAAAATCAGCATTTTTATTTTTTTTAAAACCTGGGTTTGAATATCTTGGACTCTGATACCAGCTGGAAATACAGACTTATTTCAGTCATAAAGCAGGCCAATGACAATTCACTTTTAATCAAATTCTAAAGATTTATGTCTATAAAAATTGAAGATTTTATACTGCCTCTAAATGGCTTTGGATGTAATTGATCATGCTCATTATCAAATACAGACTCTTTCTTTCACTCTCTCTCTCTCTCACACACAAAAAAAAAAAGAGTTGGCTTCAGGTTTTTAATAAATGTATCAAAAAGAGGATTTATTTAAAGTGTTTATGAAAGTTTTAATTAAATTACTAAGGATTTATTTGATTTGATAAAAAAAAGAAGGAAACACGTTGAGCAAACATAAATGACATTTAAAGAAAAAAGATATGAGAATTCAATAAATCATTAAACATTTCACAAATAATTTGATTAAAATCTTAAATATTTCTCTTTTACTTGCAATAACTGAAGTAACATAATTAACATGAAAAAATAAAAAAAAGCAGATTGAAAGTTTTAACTGCAAAACGACTTATATTAGGGTGGATAATAATAATTTGTTCAAACAAAAAGTTAATACTAGATGAGTTTAAAATGTGGATTATAATGATCATGTCTAAAAGCTATTATCACAGTGAAAACATTTCACATTTGGTAATAATGGGGATGTAGCTGTAGAGATTTTCTTTATCATGTTATTTGCACTACACTGATGTGATTAGCCGTGTAAGATTTAAGAACATATCTACTGATACGTGAACCAAGTTGGGATCAAACACAATTAATTTGATAATGAAAAATGTTTAAAAGTCTATTAATTATCAAACATAAAACTTGAAGCAATTCTGCTAATTGAATTTATCATCTTCTTTTGAGGCTGTTATTTCTAACTTAATCTTCTGCCTGATGATTTTTTTCTTCTTCTCCTGAATGTTCTCCACCCCTTTTTGGTTTCCATGGAAGAGTAGTGCAGATAAAAAGAACCTAATCCAGTCAAGCAATTTTGCATGGTAAGTCATGCTTAAAGCATGCATCATAAAGAAAGAGAACTGGCAAGCAGTGTGATAAGCTTCCCAAGAGACAAAGTACACTTGTTTTACTCTCTACAAAGACAAGAGAAACCATGATGTTCACTTCACTCGGTTGGAAAGAAACATAATAGTAGTATTTAAAACTGGTGATGGCAATGTTAATAATAAAAGATTTAGTAATAAGACTATTTCCAGCCATAGTAACATTAAAAGACAAAAAGTTTCTAGTAATTTGTAAATATCTCAGATTTTAGAAGCACCAAATCCCATAAAATATACCAGTCAGGCTCTATGATGAAAACATGAGTGGTCTAAGGTGATATGTATTCTACAAATCCATCTAAGAGATAAATTCTAATTTCAAAACACAGTTATTTAACACAATCTAATACTTACAAAATTGACAGGTATTCAGAGATTATTAACATCTACAAAATTGTTCACCATAAATAAAGAAACATTTTTATTAACAATTTTAAAGAGAATAGGTTTTCATTTCTGTATACAAATAAGTACTGAAAAACTTTTGTTCCAACCAAGAAGGAATTGAAAAATAAAAATCTAATGTTTGGTCTTTTAGTCAGATTCAAGGAAGTTGGATGAGTAAAGTTGTGTTAGTTTATATTAAGTCTTTCACAGATTTTACAAGTATAAAAATGATTACTCAGAAACAGAATATGTTAAAGAAAATTGTATATTATTGCTTTGTATCATTCAAAGGTGCTGTTAAAAGCATAACCAATTGGAATAATTAGAACAGAACCAAACTTTAAAGATTTTATACTTTGGTATATTCATACAAAGGCACAAAATAACAGAAAAGTTATTAAGTTGGCAAATAAATAGACAAATTCTAATAAATAAAAAAAAACTGTTTCTACAAAGATTAATATTTGCAGGTTTTTCACTTTGTCATCATTTGATGATAACTATTCAGTATGATTTTTGATTGTTTCTTTTATCAAGATATTTTGTTAATATTATAGAAATGCTATAGAAATCTAACTGAAAAGTTCACTGCTGTAGAAAACATTTTATTGTGCAGTAGGAAGTGTATGAGTTTTGTAATACAAAATCTGATTCTCACTTAATATTCCTAAGAATTAGCCTTGTACCAGACTGTACTAAGTCCAAATAAATTGTTACTTGACTAATGTTACCCACAAGGCATGTGGGTGAGATTAAGAACTTTTCTTCAATACAATCATCAAATACATCAAAAATCTTTTACAATGTTGGAAAGATAAACTTATGATTCCATAAAATGTTTACACTAATTGTGTATATGTATGTGTTAATTATCTCTCTTAGTCAAAAGATGGAAAGCAAAAAATTTCAGTAGAAAAGTTGCTTCTCAGGCTTAAATAATTGTTTAAGAATTAAATGCAAAAAAAAAAAAAAAAATGCTAGTCATTTAAAAAAAAAAAAAAAAAAAAAAAAGAAAAGAAAGAAAAAGTTCTTTCTAATGGTGAAAATAAATTAGCAGGACAGATAGGGCCAGTAAATCTAACTTGAATTGGATTAAACATGAATGAGTTTCGATCCTGCTTCTCAAGCAAAAACAGCTGGTTTAAAAGAAACAAAAAAATAAAAAATAAAAAAATACTAGCCATGTTGCTAAATGAGCCACGTCATCTATTAACAGTAGTAGTTATTATTGTTGTTGTCGTTGTTTTAGTTATGCTGATGGTTGCTCATGACAACGATGATACTGCAGTAGCTGCTAGCTCTCTAAGTACCAGCACTTCCCCTTTCAGCATCCTCACTCTTAGATTTCTTTTCCTTCTTCATCAAAGCTTCTAACTGCCATTACTGCTATGGGTGCTGGGAGGATGGCAAAAGGAATAGCAACAATTCATCAGATGGAAATGATTCTGCCAGACAAGTTGCTCATTCTTACAAGTCAATTACACAGTATGCATGACCTGCTGTTTTACGTACACCTGATAGTAACTGCAAGCAAAACTGAAATGTACCAGCAATGCACTACCTTGTACTGATGTTACTTGGTGCGGTACTGTATGACATGGCCACTGAGAGTATAGACTGTCTATTACATTATTGGCCACTCTTTATTTTTCATAATTTAGAGAAGACGAATGAACATATTCAGAAATATCTGAACCGTTAATAAGCAGGACATTTTACATAATATACAGAGTGATTGAAAAGTAACTCCCTATTTTATGTATGTGGCCAGTCAGGAGTCCTGAGTTAATACCCTGTGACTTTACTTTATGGTTGGTTAAAGGAGCAAGTCTATTATACCAAACCAAGACTTTGGAAGAACTTAAAGAAGTTATGTCTTCCATACCACAAGAGTTTCGGGGGAAATCCAGTGATGTGATTCCTGGTCAGTTAAAGAATCTGGTAGCAAAATCTGGTGCCTGTATTGAATTTTAAATAAAATCTCATGTTGAACACTTTCCTCACATATTTATTTCTTGTAAAAATTATAGTCAACAAATAAATTATAAGTATTTTAAAAAAGGGAGTTACTTTTCAATCACCTTGTATATAAATTATAGCTGACTAAATGTCACTCTTATGATGTGGCAATAATTTTATGAATTTTACTGGATTTTCCAAGTTTTCTATTATCAGCCAAATTACTGAAATACCAAGGAACATTATCTTAGAATCAAAACTTATAATTACAGAACATGTGTTAACTTTACAAAAGATAATTGTTTTGAAGCAAACATTAAAAACAATCTCATTATAAAGACAACATTAATGTGAAGTGTATGTTCCATGCTTTCAAACTAATTTTAAAAGTTGTTCCTTCATTGATTATGAGCTGTTGTATATCTTCATATGAAACATACTGCACAACATCTAGGATGACATTTCAAAAGTCATCTTTGTTAGCAAATTGATGTCTGCCAATGTAAACCTTCCTCTTTAGAATGCATTATATTTATATAATTATATATTGGCTGAAGATTGAACAAACAAGGTAGCATTTTGTGCAAATCTTCACGAGTTATTTTCTTTGAATGTCATGAGGTATTTTTGTGCATAAAAATTATCACCTTTCTGAAAGCATTTGACAACTTCTTGAACTATAGCACCACATGTGACTTCAAAACAATCTGTGTGCGTGCGTGTATCATTTTAACATCATCTGAAACTCATTATAGGTCCATCATCACACTACAACCAATTTGTTGATTCCTCAACCTGTGAGGACAGTTTCTGCCAGTAACCACCCAGCATTATCTTCATTCATCTATCCCATCAAGGATAGCATGCAATTTTGCCAGGATTAAACAGTTAAAAAAATATCTGTCTTCATGTATTTTGTTTCCCATTTTGATTTTTCTTTATGGGTATTTTTAAAGGAGACCTTGTAATTGGTATCACATGTTTTGCCACTTGATTTAAGAGCTGACATCATTATGCTTCTTGACACTTTCTTGCTGCTATAATACCCAAATATTTCATAACTTGACAAAGAAGGATGTTTTTTTGTAACTTTTCTCTTGATATGAGACAGATTGGTGGGATAAAGCCTTTATTTTGCTCTTATCACACTTGCATTGGAATCAGCCAAGATTTTCAATGAACCTCTTTACAATTTGGTAGTACCTGCCAATCATGTTGAAATTTCCAGCATTGTGTTATCTTTTGCAATCTTTGAAGTTATTAAATATTTCTCTTTATCTGTCAAATCACCCATACAATCCATTTTAAATCTTCAAACTCATAATACAGTTAATAATTTGAAATTTCAAAATTCAGACATTTCACAGAAACAGCTGCCATTTGTTTACATCAGTGCACAACAAACTCTGTCTTTTATCTTCACTCTGCATATTATCTTCATTCAACAAACTTTCACTTTCACATTCCAATAAGCACTAATTTAAATATTGATAAAACATTAAGTGGCTAATGAGATACAATGTAAAACATCAATATCCAACCACTACTTTCTAATTAAAATAAACAAAAAATTCTAATAAATGCTTGAAAAGTAAAATACATGGCTTGCTTATTAGTCTTCAAGATGACTAGCTACTTAGTATAATGAGTTTGATCCTGATAGGCGCCCTACTATCATGGCCATGTGCCACACTAAACTTAGTAAATATCAACATTAAAAAAAGCTATCATGTAGTAACCTATACTGTGTATGTGTATTATACTGATAGACTCTAGAAATAAAATAAAAATTGTAGTACAGAAGTCTGGATACCTATATTTTTTTTTCCCAAATTTAATGTAGCAGAGTCACGTGACCAAAAACTAATAACACATCTTTCCAGAATAAACCATTTTGTATTTATATACTCACTGGTAAAATTTTTCAAAGAAATAAATAAAAAAATAAACATTTATTTTAACTGAATCTAAAATTTAACTTGAACTAAATCAAGTTTGGTACAAGGTCATATTTATGGTGGATTAGTCTTGAGAAATTTATAACAGCATATTACCCACCAGACTACAAAGTGTGATCTTCTATGTATGAAAATAATAAGGATGCTATCTTGATTTCTTAGATTTCAGCCATGAAGAAAAGAAAAAGAATGGGTATTGAGAGAAAGATAGATAGAGTTATTTGGGATTATGATGATGATGATTAAAGTTTTCTTTATAGTGAGTGTCAGGGATTTGGTTGCTATCTCTTTTATTCCTTTAAAGTTTTATTTTTTGAGCTCAAGTACAATTCTTAACATTTTCATTCTGTTTAATGGTTTGTGATAAGGCTAGTCTAAGTAGGTAAGATTAAGTTAATAGTTGGTACACACACATAACAATATAATGTTAATTTTAATAATTGAGGACAAAACTACAATTCCTTCAAATAAGCATGAATTTTCATCAAGAAAGAAAATTTAGGTTCAAAGTCAGTAAAAAAAAAAAAAAAAAACAATAGCAAACCACTTCCCGTCTAAGAGAAAAACTATATTCACTGTCATTGTCTATAAGTAAAACAGTCTAGAAGTATTTATTACATAGTATAGCAGCACTTAATTAAAAATTGCTAACATCATAAAAGTATGTAGCAAATATGCATAATTGTTGTTGTTGATGATGATGATAATGATGATACTGCCAGATGACTTAGTCTATTCTATGGGGACTTTAAGTCATAGCATTTAAATCCACTAAAATCTACAAAAAAAAAATAAAAACTGATCTCAAAAACTTTTTTCAAAAGAAACTATTCACTTACACATGTAATTTCTCATCATTAAATACAATATTGCCAGGGATCCCTGAAAACAAATACTTCTCAAAGAGCAATTACCTTGGTCCAGTAATTGAAGCAGCTGGTTTACAAACAAGAGTAAATTCCATGGCACACACCCTACACCTACCTCTCAACCTTTTACCATAAAACTGAATGCATGTCCAGCAAGTGAGAGCAAAGATTCTTGCCCACCACCAATTAAAAGCAGCAAAGAGCTAAACAGCACCACAGGCTGTTTTATTAATGTGTGCTACTCATGGGTGTCTTAATGGAGAATTGATGCCAATGGCTACGAAATGAGGAGGTAGAGAAGTGAGGAAAGGAAAGAACAAGGCAGAGCCAACAGTGCAGAGAGATATCAGAAGATCCATCAAGTCAGTGGCAATAGCAGAATGTGTTGGTCCAAAGTCAATGAATTCCATATGGAGGGATTAATTAACTTATTGGATTATAAGCAAAGCAGTTCTATGGGCCTTGAAAACCCAGCTGATCTGCATACAGAGAGATCAACACACTAGAGCAAGGAGGTAATTCTGATTGATAAAAAGTGACCAATATATCAACTACCAATTAATATTATGAATGATTTTCAAGAATCTTTATGAAAGAGACTTGAATTGTTGCAAGAATAATAAGCAGAAAGATCAGTAGCAAAAAAATCTGAAAATAAGCATATTTTAGCAAATGGAGAGTTACGTGATCTCTATATGCCGATTTTGACTATAACTTTGCATCATGTAACAAAATAATTAATATAATAATCTTTGTGCAATATTAAAACCAAAGGATAAAATTCTTAACATAAAACTGATTCAATAAATTAAGATGATAAACAAAAAGCTTGATAAATTATCCAATTCTAGAAAATGTATCAAACTACGATAATATTTTTTTGTTTGTATGAATTTTTCCTAATATCAAGAAAACTCATTTTTAACTTTCTTTTTATCTACTGAGTATTCTGAAAATCTTGTCACTCCTATGTAATATAATTTTCTATTTCAGATGGCCAACATGAGCTATATTTTGGAAGAGAGGTTGCTTGCAAGTATATGGACACATGGTCATGTGTGGAGCGAGGAGAGAGTTTCACATGAATGATACCAGAATACTCATCAGTTGAAGGACAATGTTCGGAGAGCCTTGCCTTTGCAACAATCAACAAAGCACAGCTTCATAAAATATCACACATGACATGGTGCCGTATCATTTTGTCCCATGAACATACAGACCTTCTCAATGTATGACAACGTCAATGAAAGTAAATAAACTGATACATTACATGTGCTTTGTATTACTCGGTCTTCTATTGTTCACATTACTTCTTGTTAGGGGGTGCCAATACTTTTGGACCACTTTTAAATTCCAACACTAATTTTCTTTGTGGAAGAAATATTGTCCATTTTATTAATATGTATAATTAGCATAAAAATAAATTTGTCAGTTATACTGAAACAGTGAAATTACAATCTTTAGTCCCCTTCTTTCTTTTTCTTAACTCTTAAAAATTTGAAACACTGTAAACGAACAGTGAAAAAAATATTTCAAATTTACAGAGCTACTGTATACATATCTACAGATATTTTAACCCCTTAAAGATGGTCTCAGATGAAATTGAAAGTATGAATCATGAATAAGACAAAAAATATTTAACCAATCACAAGAAATTGTAACAGAGAATTGGGTCAGATTGATAAAAGACTCCAAGTTAGTTATATGTGGTGCTGTAAGCACCTGGAGTTGCATTCTCTTTCACAATGAGCTGTTGAGAGAAAACATTCTACTTAGTGTAGGTGGTGTTGACTATTTGCATATGAACGATACTGGGCAGGTATTAGCCAATAGTCAATGTGGGTGTGGGTCTGGGAGAGCTATATAACACTAGTTTTTTTTTTTTTTGCAGATGTGTGAAAACCAGACAAGACGAACACAGACTTCAAATGTAAATGAGAAATGTTTCAATAAGTGGATTAGACAGTAGAATTAAAAAAGAAACTTTTTTTTCTTTTTTTTTCTTAAAGTGGTTAAATCAGGAGAAAAGTGTGCTGAGAAAAAATTATTTATTACCATGATTTCAGATCATCTTTTATACAATTGGTTTCATATAAAGACAAAAACAAATTCCACTTGAGATGTCTTAATTAAAAACAAGTTTATATCAAACTGGTCCCAAAAAATAAAAAAATTGAAAAACAAAAACAGAGTCATCAAAATATAATCAAAATTAACCTTTTAAAATAGGACAAAAATGTTTATTTTATAAAATAGCAAAAATAAGACTGACATCTAAAGTAAGTGTACTAAATAAATGTAAAACACACAATAAACCATTTCAGTGAGATTTGTTTGAATTGTATGTATCAATTGTATGGGTTATCAAAGATCAAGTTGACACTTGTAAACCAATGACTAGTCAGATACTTCACTTGAGCCAATAATTTCTATTTCCATACCACAACACTGATAAAGATATACCATATACTATAAATACCAATAAAGATATATCATTACTATAAAACAAGAGTGGCCAACTTTTCATATTGCATGCATGCATTCAGATGCACCATACAGAACTTGTATTCCTATTAATTGTTGTAAAAATATTTATATAAATGTATTTATCCTTTTTATATAAGCATTGATTTACTATAAAAACAAGATAAGAATTAATGAGACTTTTGATTTTGCCAAACTTTTAATGTTTGGAGTTAAATTAGTTCCTTTAGAGCCACAGAGAATTCTTTAAATTTTGATCATTCAATCTCAATCTCATTTTTGTTTTTAATCAATTTCATAACTGAAAATATTTGTTCACATCTGTCCATTGTTCTGAAATAGTAGTTATAATTCTGAACATATTTTCTCAAGAAAATGTATCTAAAGTAATGATTTTTCAAAATTAATAATGTCAGAAGCATTTAAGATTTCAATAATGAATTTGCTCTCAACTTTTATTTCTATGTTACTAGGCATTTTCCTCATTTTTTTTTTTTTTATTCACTTAAATGAAAGTCAGTTTATAAATGCAAGTATGCAGTCTTCAATAAAATCTTGAAAAAAAAAAAAAATAAAAAAATAACAACTTTCAAATGGTTCTTGAAATAACCCGATTTTTTCCCCCCTCAGTATATTTTGTAAACTTATAATTATCTTCAATACATTTACTCTGCTCTTTTATATCTGGAAACTAGTTTTACTATTCATTCTGTGAGAAATAACCAATTTGAATTTCATCTTGAAGACATCAATATTGTGTGGGTTTCTCCAAAAGTAATCCCGCTTATTTCATTATGTTGGTCCATGGCATCAAAAGCAGATGCTGGTGGTGTAACAGTAGAGATCTTTTTTTCTTTTTTGTCAGGTTAGAGACAGCAGCTGAGCAGTAATCTAGCAAAATGGTATTTGTTATGCCAGCCCATGAAAAGAAGAGGCAAATGCCACCATAATGAAGAAAAGCACCCATTGATATTAATCAATGCTTATTGAACATTTACAAAAACCAAACAGTGGATGTAAGCACAGTTAAGTGGTGGTTAATGTGTTCTAGCAGTTGTGAAGCCCTGCAAAGCTATCAACGCATAAAATGAATAGCTCCCCCAAAATTGTATAGCCAATAGTGGTGCCTATGCTGTGAAAATAGTGTTTTAGAGCTGAAAACTTGTTCTATCCAATAATGTAATTGTGTACCTTGTATCTGTTTTAGATTCTGTAGAAATATATAGGCATTGCTTTTGGAGCATCCTTTATATTGACTAAGTAGTTTCAAATTCAAATCATTCAAACAGCTTGTAATATCATCTAAAATGCTAAATTAAATGGCCAATTGTTATTACAAAAATGAGAACTCTTTCTAAACACAACTCATTTTTTTTCCTTCTAGATAATTATAAATAGTATTTTTCAGTTTCCAAAATCTACTCATAACTTCCCTCTAAAAAGCCAATACACACCTGGCAACAAACTGCATATATATCACAAAAATAATATTCCACACTCATCTGTTCAATCCTCTTACTCTTATTTAATCCATGCATTTTATACCAGTAACATAACATATTGCCAATTTCAAGCTTCACACACACTTGGTGTATAATATAGTCATATTGTAGAAGATTACTTAGAAAGTTTTCTAGCAAAGTTATACTCCCAGTGGCTTTTATCTATCATCAGTGATGCTTTATTGGTACAAATATTGATGAGATTACTACAGGCAATATTTTATAGTTGATCCTCTTGCCTTTCTATAAAACAATTAAAATTCAATAACTTCTTAAGACATTAAAATTTTCACCAGTTACTCTTATAAAAAGTGTTGTTTTACTTTAGAGGTCAGCAGATTCCTCCAAGGTTAAAGAAAACCATTTATATGGTAATTTAATTGTATAGATACATCACAAGAAAGTTCTTTGGTAAGTTTCATAACTCTTTAGAGAGAATAATTTTATTGTTTTTACTTTTGATATTATTATTACTCAGACATTTAAAAAATATTTAAAGACACTGTTTAATTTCTTCTCCATCTAAAAGAGACTTTCCTTTCTTTTTTTTTAGCCAATATGAAAGCAATTTTATATGATTCAGTCAATTTTCACATTTTAAAAAATATATTTTATCACCTTTTGATTCCTTCCTTTTTCTCAATCATATATTCTTTCTGTAAATCAAATCCAAATACTAGTTTCAATTTTCCAACTATTTTAGTCTCATTTTGTGTTTTGTTATGTCTATTAAGATGATATCTTCTATCATTTGAAAATATATTTTCACAAATACTACATAATAGTCTTCCTGAAGGATGTGTTATAAATCAGAACTCATTTCTCCTCCATTGTGCATTGAATTCACATTTACTATAATTTTGTGTTTTCTACTTCCTCATTTTCTTTTGTATTGTGATGGGTAAATGAATTTATAAAAAGAAAATAACAATTTTACGTAAGTGAAAAATTGCAAACAATTACAGATCAAAAATAAAACAGAATTTTGTAGAGGACAGAATGTAAACTGATTGACAAAAATCACTGTGATGTAATGCACCACATTTGGCACATTGCATCATAGATTAGCTATTCCTGTTGTGTGGATATGTCACAATGGAGAGAGAGAGAGAGGAAAAGAAACATGAGAAAGTAAAAAACTGCATTATAGGAGGAGGAGATATCAGAGAGATAGAGGAATTGGAAAGTAAGAAGCAAATAATTAGTTAAAAAAAGAGAAAAGTAAACAAGGAGATGTCAAACTTTATTAATGTTGTCAATTTATTGCCTATAAAAGTCTGGGTGTGGTTACTCAACTGACCACTGGTCTTTCTTGAACAGAAATAGTATGATGCAAATAACTTTTTTAAATTCCACCTCCTTGGGATTTTTTTTTAACTTGTTTAAATTCTAAAATAGTGAAATAACATAAGTTGATATGGAATATAAAACTATTAGGTCGGTGCAAAAATAATGACATAATAATTTCGTTTTTTGACGTATTTTTTAACGTCAAAAAATGACATTATTGCGTCATTGTTTTTGCACCAACCTAATATCTTAAAATCATAATTCTATCTTCTTAGCAAAACTGTTTTTACAAAATACTTTCAGAAAGTTTTTCATATTCTAGCTATTCAGCAAAATTTAAAAATGTTCTTTTCAAAAGAAACAACTGAACAACACTGAAAACTTGGAAAGTAATTTATTTGACATTGAGAATATCTTGATACCATATATAATAAATAACCCAGGTTAGAAATAAACTATAAAGTGAAAATGTATACAGTTACCTATCTGCTTCTTTTCACTTTGCTAAGACAGGGTAATAGATGCTACAGAAAGAAAAGAATATTAAGTTATTGACAATAAGAGCTACAGAGCTACAGGTTCTTTAACCATAACATCATACATGTAGCTGACTATATACAAACAGATAATTTGTAATTTACACACTGTTAATCATTGTTTCACAGAGACATCAAATTTGTTAAGTCATTTGACATTCTACAGGTTATGACTAATAGACAAGTGGATAACAAACAAAAAACAGTACCCTACTGATTTTCTGGTACCCACAGTTCCCAGGCCTTAACAATTTTATAGCTTCAACTAAAGTCAAATACTAATTTATTAATTAATACTTGTTGCATTCATTACAATATCAGTTTTGCTCAGGACTCATACAAGCTTTGACTGTTTTTCTAATATGCATTTGTTTCTTGAATTCATTATCTAATGTTTTTCTTCCTCCTTTCTTTGTAACAGTTGACAATCCAACAGATATTTATTAGACACTCTCTTAAGCTTACAAGACCAGGAGATTAATGAAGGAATTGATTTTATTCATATCGACTTCATGAAGAAACACTAGTCCAACTTTTGTTCAACACTTTCTCTTACATTTGTACAAGACGATAGTATTCAAAAACCTTGACACCATTACTATTAATACTGACATATCATTTCATAAACCATTTCTAGAATTATATACAAGCAAAATAATTCTTACAAAATCAAGAGCAATTGCCATGGTCATCACATGTAAAATGGTTTAACATGTTCAGAAATATCAAATTCCATCTCATCAAAACTAAGAGAAAAAACTGGACTATCAAAAATTTGATAGTAAACAAACTTCAAATTACAGAAAGTGTTTTTTTTTTGTTTTTTGTTTTTTTTGGCTTTTTTTTTCTCTCTCTCCCATAAATAAAATCATGAAACTGATGAATGTTTATTACATTATTCCTTCATTCTGTTCTACATTTTGTTCATTAATTACCATCTGAATTCTGGGGATGAGGAATTATCATTATTTACATGTGGACTGACCAATGAAAAGTCCAGTAGAAATTAATTACAGTCCACAGAAATTGAAGTGGCATAGACTCCCCAGACATGAGAAGTTAAAGTGGCAATGGTTCCTCAGGCATCAGAAATTAGTGAGAAAGAGAAATTTTAATCAGCTTATATTTGGTTCATTGGACAAATTCAAGTTGGAAGGAAGGGAGACAAGCCCACTACTGCTTGGAACCATCCATTAAATTTGGGGAAAGGAAATAATTGAATTAGTTAACATGGCCTATTGTTCTCATCTTTGTTATTATCACAATATTTTACCTATTGCGCCCTTTGGCCTTCATCAGGTACTTGTTGACCTGGGTAACCTACAGATAATCTTTAATTGAACCCTTTATTTAATCTATGTGAGTAGATTATTCTAGTTCCACAGCATATGTCCAAAGATATCTCATCTAGTTCTTATTTAGTTCAGTTACTGCTTGTTCCATTTCCACTGAATCCATGTGCACACTACCCGGCTCAGGGATTGAACTCACAATTATTGTCTCCATATTTACAAACCAATGCTTTAATTCACTAGGCTATTATTCCATTTATTAGTCTTTCAAATGTTCCTTATAAATGAACAACACAAATCATTTCCAGTTGTGTTGAATGAGATGTGAATAATCAATCAAACATTAATTCACTGGACATTCTTGTTTATCAATCCAATACAGATTAGCCAAAAGTACTTTTTTTTTTTTTTAATAAATTGCTTTAATTCTTTGTGTTTTCAAAATGGTAGCAATCATTTCATGAATTTCTAATCATTACTGAGAAGATAGTGAACTTTTTTCTCATCCATGAGAAATTAGATTATTTCATTAACTGATAGGCAAGCAGCATTTTCCATTCATTGACAAACCATTGCATTGGTTAGAAAAATAAGTCTGAGAAAAGAATAAACTGGTGAAGACAAACAAGCAAGTGGTTTTTATATAGAGATATCCAAAAACAGTATGAATTTATATCCTTTGCTATCTCAACTGATTCTCACCATTCCATAGGCGTACCCTTTCACCACCAACCTTGCAAAAAAATATGGTAGTTTCATTTCTGACTAAACCACCTCCCTCTCTCTCCCTCTATCAGACACACACACACACACATCTGTAAATGAATTAACCTGCAATTTATCATATTCACAAATGGTAGGTACATTTCATGTGTTGAATAAACAGAATACTTCCCTCTTATTTCTTTGTTTTTTGTATCAAGTACACGAATAACTGTAAAAACATCCTTTGCAAGTATGTATGTGTAATGACATTAAAACATTTCATAAATTTGCTAATAATTTAAAAATCAAAGTGGGTAGTTGTTTTAATCTACCTGTAAACAAACTAAAAAGTCTAAACCAGAACAGAGACATCATGAAACTATCCTATATATACTTATATATAAAATTAAAAAAATACTTTGTAATTATAGACAATTCCTAACCCATGTTCATTAGGTGATTATATATTTACCATACGAATGACAGTAGAAAAATATTAACATCATTGTTAGATGCTGTACAGGCCATCAGGTGAATGATAAGTTAATTAACGGTACAAACACATGGCCTGTACAAAAAAAACAAATACTTGTGACATGCTGTGAATTTAAGTAGCTAATTTGATTTAGAATAGTTAATATTAGTTTTCTTGAAGTTCTCAAGAAACAGGAAAGTCAATTTAACAATAAAGAAAAAACAACATTTCTAATACATCACTTGTAACTCAGGCATAACTTCTTTGTGTAATAAGTTTTCTTTCCGCATCGATACAAAAAAATGATAAAATTGGTGAAAAAATATATTATTGGAAATAAGACTGTATTTTATTAACTTTTGAACAAGCCACACAATAAACAGAGAAACAAATTTCCTCAAGAAAAGATAACTGAAAACTGACAAAATACATGCAGTAAATAGAAAAACATTTGACCATACTGATGTTATATAAATACACCAGAAAACAGCTCGGTGATAAGACTACATGTTTGTTATCCATTAAAGTTGAATTTCTTAAGTCAAATAACTGAAGATTATTAACCCTTCTGAAAATCCAAAAGTAGATTATCACTTTCAGACAAGCACTGACTCTAAGATTGAATAAGCATAAAATAAATAAATGCTAGGAAGAATTAATCTGGATTAATTCTTTCTATTCAGCTAAATCATAAAATATATTTAAAATAAATCATCAGTTGAACAAATAAACCTGTTAATTACTCAAAAGGTGGATTTCCTACCTTTTCATTTTTCCTTAAAAATAAAAGGTCAGTCATGGTTATATTAAAGCTAAAGTTAGCTATTACCTACTACCATATAAGACCCTCCTCTCATTAAGGACCTTTCTTGCCAGATTTAAATTTTTCATTCTCCTATGTGAATTCTGACAAATAAATCTCCTTTACTCAGGAATTAATGACCTTATAGCTTACAATGAGATTCTATGACTTCAACTTCTGATTAATGGATATGTCAAAGTGATGAGTCACTTAAAAATAAAAGAAAGGCAATAAAACTAAAAACAAAATTGATAAAAGCCATTGAATAAATTTTCAAAATAGAATGATGTCATGTGACAGAGCATGAGTGCACATGACCAACAGTCACAGATAAGCCTTAGATGAAGTACTCAATCCTAATGCATGTGACCATTGCTTTGAGATTGCTTCATCAGCAGTAAAGCCAACAACAAACATGTACAAGCATCAAAGAGAATAACAATTACAAACCAATGTCTGTAGAATTTTATATAGAAAGAATGCAACATCCTCCTGCCAAAAACTTTCTACATAAGTGACAATCATAGACATCAATAATGATAATAATATTAATGGCCATTTTTATCTGAGTATACCTGTTTACTAGGGTGGTTAGCCAATCTCTGCTGCAGAGATCTGCTCAGGAACATTTGTGTTTGTTCAACACCTACAGAGCCCACCTGTGGTTTATAGTGAAACTATATTGAGCAGACCTTAGTTACAGTTTCTGGGAGAGAGTAAATCATCTGGCATTATCAACAGTTTCAACAAGGCTAATACACACAAATCCTGAGTCATGATGATTTTTGACCATGCTAACACAACCATTAATGAACAAGTATGTCTACCTAATTTCATTCACAAGGCTTTGGTCAACCTGTGGAGTATGGATTTTAGGCATTCTCCAAATGTGCTGCATGCTGCAGTCATCTCCCTAGGCTGATAATATCAAGTTCAATCTTCCTGACAAATTGGCCATAGGTTTCATAATCTGAAAGCAAACCTCACCACTCAGCCACACATCTATAATAATAATATCCAATTAGGGCATTGGGGTCTATATAACAACTTAAATTCCTACACTGAGAAAATTAGAATAAAGCCTAGTGGTCCATTACTGTTTTGCTTGGCACGGCAAATATTATGCGAAGGGCCCTATCTGCCCGAGGCCATATGACTTGGAAAGTGCCCATAATGCAAGATCTCTGGTTGAAAACAAAAACGGTGGGGGGGGGGGAGATGATGATGATGATGATATTGCTGCTTTTTATCAAAACACCTTGAATTAACATAGAATTTGAATGCAAAAGCAAAATACTGAAATTGGAAATACGAATCAGTAGCTTTTGAGATTTCAATTTGCATCCCACAGCTTTGTAGCCATTTTTCCATCAACATTGATGCAACTGCTTTAGTTGTAAGAGCTACTATTATTAAGCAGAGTACAATTTGTACTTATTCTACTACTGTTTCTCTTTGATTTTATTAACAACAAAGATTTTTTTTAATTTTTGGATACAAGATTATCACTATTCTTAATTATTTTTTTACACCAATGTCTCAAGTGAAAGAATTTTAAGCTTTCGTCTACCAAGTCAATGATAATATTATATATTAGAAATAAATGGACCCAATTGTATAAATGAAATCATTTTTCAAGGTTTTATGGAATTGTCAAAAATGTTTAAACTTAGACATTATTAAGACAAACATTTAGAAAAGAATTAGACCCAACATAAAATTTTACATTTTTATTTATAGAATATTCATTTTTGTTATATATTTTGAACAAACTGAATATTGTAAGCCTTTTACATCTAAAACAACCATTGAAAATAAAGTTGAATAACATTATATATAAGAGTTGAGCATCAATTTTGTAGTGACATAAGTAACAAATTAAACCCCCTTAAGATATACTATATATTATTAATACATATAATTAACTACCAGAATACTTGATATGTTAGTTTATTTTAATTGATGACTTTTACATTATCAAGTAAAAAATAATTGCTTTAATTACTTTACCATATTTTATGTTATTAAATTTCCAGTTATTTTCATGAACACAAAAGAATCACTGACACTTCTAATTTATTCAAATAGATTTGAAATACTTTTTTGCAAATATATAGAAATCACTTATATCCCTATGTTTTAATTAACTAGATAGCTTTTTTTATTTTTTGTAACCAATTTGTTTTGCTGTATTCTCAATTTTTTATTATTATTTTTTTTTTACTTAATGTTCCTTGAGTAGAACTGAAGATCGAAAAAGATTGGGTGGGGGGGGGAAGAATAGTAACAGCAGTGGATAGGAAAATGTCTTTCAATTTAGAAAGGAGCCCTGCCTGACAATTTTTCCCTATGGTTGAGATATTCTTAGCAGCGAGTCAAAGAACAAATGTGTTCAGTCATCCAATTTGGAAATGAAAAAGGCCATAGAGAGTTTAAACTGATAGAAAGGGAAGTGGGAATCAAATTCTCAAGATGAGGGGGAAAGCAAGTGAAATGTCGAGAAAGAAATGAAGAGGTTATGGTTCTGGGATAAGGAACCTGATAACAAAGAAGGGAGTTGGGAGTAAAATAGGAGTGAAAAAAAAATAGCAAACTGACAGAAACAAATAGTAACAGTAGAAGCATTTGTAAGATATTGTTACTCCCATATTACAAGTAGTCCTCAAATATTTCTATCAACAGAGAATGAATTCACACCCTGTAAAACCTACCACTTAGTCATTTCTTGTTCAGCTACTTATTTTTGGCTTTTACAATAATGTTCAGTCTGTACAAGGCCCAAGAGCCACTCGAAGTAGAGGGTTACAGATTTACTAATAATAATATAATCAGAATTACAAGCAAGAAGACCTTCCATGTGGCTAAGATAGCTGTTTAATTCAAGTCATGAAGGCTTTCTACTTAAAAAAAAATAAAGATTGGTACCAAACATGTTTCTTACTCTCCAAAATTAACCTTGTGACAAACTGAATTTAACCCAGTAAATAAATATTTTCAAGCATTTGTGGACAAGGTTTAAAAGCTGGAAGAGAAGACAATATAAAGAATGAAGAAAAGGGTCAGTATTTCAAAATGATTTGCTTAGATTAGAGCAGAAGAGCCTTCCTTTTTAGCAACCAGTTTAGTTTTTAATACATATAAAATCATTCACGACACCATTTAGGAATGAATAAGTATTAACTGTTATGATTTCTACAATAATCAGAATTAGTGTCTATTTTCTATAGTCATGATTTGCACTTGAATATATAGTCAGAAGTAATAGAATAGCATCCTGAAAACCAAAATGTTTTATGATTAAATTGCTAAAACTCATTAGCTAGTTGATTAGCCAAAATTCAACAAGAAAGTAAACTCTGATTTTAAAGTAGATAACATTATATAATGTTTTGTTAACAAGCAGTGTTTTTTTTTCTTTTTCTTTTGTTAATCAGGGAAAGAACATCTTGAAGCAATACTGGCACTTAATTCCTAGCACTTAAATTTACATTTCTTTAACACTGTAATATTTGATTGTTTTTTTTTTTTTAATATGTTTTTTCCAAGTCTAAAGACAAAATAAAGTTGTCAAAAAGTTTTAATCATATTCCCAATATGAGCAAAACATGATGACATCTACTCTATCTCTATCATTCAATAAGAAAAACACCTTTTTTACCAGCAGTGGTGATAATGGTGATGGTGAAAAGCAGTTTTTACAGTGAGAGAAAAACCCAAATGACATTAAAATAAAGAAAATCTTTCTTATCCATTAAAGTAAAAAAAATAAACAAATAAAAAAATGAATAACCTTAAAGCAAAATGCATGTCAGCAAAAAAGTTCTTTAAAAAACAAGATCATCTTACAAAGTTTATTGGCATTAAATCAATAACATCCTTTTTCAGGACAAAATCTCATCAGTGCTTTAACATTTCACAAGGAGATATGATCGTGTCACTAAAATGAAAAGAAATTGTAACATATCAAATTATGTGATTTACATTCATTTACTTTTTTTTTTTTTCTAACTGAAGGAAAAACATTTATAACAAGTTACTGCATAACATTAGTATATATTTTTGTAAAGACACAAATACAAGCCAAAAATTGCACTACAGCTGCAGAATAAAACAGATCCACATGCAATGAGCACTCTCAGTAAAGGTGTCATTTGGAAATTAGTTTGAGAAAAACTCATAAATAATCAAAATTACAAATGAAGACAATGTAAGATTACTCTTTTGGTAAATTATACATGCCAATTCAATAACCCTTCATATATTTTTAGTATGTCTACAAATTAACACATTGATCTCTATGCTGGTTACATAAGTATCAATCTAAAATGACTAACATTAAGTAAGTCAGGCAGTATATTTGTATACTAGTTGAATATGTTAAATAGAAAAAGAATATGTTCATTTAATATTATCAGAATTCAGTGTGGATTTTCCCCTTTGAAAATAAATCTTTCTGACATTAGGCTCATGCCTATGAATCATTTTGTACACTCAGAGAACATGAGTATCACTTTGCAAATATTTTTTCAAAATGCTTCTACTTGACTTAATGTAGCAGAATTTTATTTTTATTCAGTCAAACTCAAGATTAAATTAATTTATAATGAAAGAGAATTGGCCATGATAATTGCTGATTGAAATGACTTGCCTCATTTAGCCTTTAAGAACATAAAGCATAAATACAGGCAGTTGGAGAGAGTTATGTTACAAAAGAGGAATGAGGAAATTAAATATTACCAACTGTTTGATTCATCAGCAATACATTTATTAATAAGCAAATAGTATCAATATCTAACATCATGCATATCATTTTGGTAGTACTTATCAATATGCATTATTTCCATAAATAACTGAACTTTTAACATTTTTGTGAACTAGTTTATTTTTCAAAAATCCTCATTTCACCATCATAAAATTCAATTAAAATAATACTGGCACAGAGTTATAACAAATTATAATTATCACCCAAAACAAAATAACTGGTACAAATTTGTAATAAAATCCAAATTATTTGGATGCATTTTTCAATAATATATTTTTAACCTTTATCACTTCATATGCGACTTTATTTGCTGTGCAAAAATTTTATCCTACCACTGAAGGTGATCAATCCCTGAATTTGAATTTCATAGTTGTGTTGTCATATCCTGCTACAGTAACAGAAAACACCTTTGAGAAAAATTAACAACAAGGTTATTGCAATTGAGTGGCCTTGAAAAAGAATACAGTGGAAAGAGAAGTAATATTAATAATGCAGAGTGCTAAATGTTAAGTAATTTTAGTACATTACCAATATGCATTGCAAAAGTCAGAATCTTTTGTAGACAAAGGATTCAGTCAAATGCACAGGTTATTTACTATTTCTGACTTATACTTATTGTTTGTGTGTGTATGTTGATGTACACACATAAATATGTATATATATGTGTGTAAATGGATACACTCATACAAGTGAGTACATGTGTCAGCCATGTTAGTCTGTATAAGAATTGGACAAAGTCTGGTTAATTCAGTCACAATGACATCACTTCTATTCTCCACTAACATCTGTTCTAAAAGGTTTTGTTGCCAAAATTGAATGATGTAAACTGCCAAAATCATGGCTGGTAAGATTATTCTGAAAAGAAGGATAACCAGCCTGTATTAACAGAAGGCAATTGCTTCTTTCTTTTTTTTTTAAACCTCGAACAATGTTTTTGTCATCTGGACATATGGCAACATGTAGATATTCAATTCACTATAAAAATATCCAGGAATACAACAAAGTAAATAAAATGAATCAAACTCCCACTGTATATTTAACATAAATTTCCTAATATTTTCTCCAGTTCAGTTGATTCTAGATCTATCTTATTAAAAAATTATAGTTTCCTTTATATGCTAAAAAGGAAAAAGTTATTATCATCATCTTGTTTTTATACTGACATCAGCTTGCCAAGAACTTATGAATGAATTTTCAAACAGAAAAGGGACAATATCCAGATTGATTCAGTGTGTTTCTAATTATTAGTATAGCAGCTGCTTGTAATGTATAATGCTGTTTTACTAATGTTCACATGACATATCAGGGGATACTGAAAAGTACCAACCAATAAGCAACACCCCCACAAATAAAATCTGAATGTTTGGTCATTTGATCAGATTTTGGGAAATAGGTTGAGCTGGGAGCTTTCAGCACCACCTCATTCATGACAAGGAATTCCTTTTTAGACAGGGATAAGGAAAAAAATAACTATCATATGGAATTTTTTTCATTTAAAATTTTTTTTAATGTTATTTTTCTTCTTAATTAGTCAAACCATAATGATAGTCCAAGACTTTACAAGTACATCTCAGAAACAGCATGTCTTCATTACCATATTTTAACCATTTCGTTTTACTTTATTTTTTAAAAAAAAGAAAAAAAAGTCCAAGATTTGAACAGTTGCAATAAATAAAAAAAAAATACAAGACAACTCACAAGTGCTGAGAAAGACAGAGAGAGAGTTGTAGAAGTCGACTTCAGTTCACAACTGCTTGAACAGATTTAACATGCATCTTCCACAAGTTAAACAGAAGATTATGATGACATTCCTCTAATCCATTCTGTTTTCTGTGTTATCCTCTCACAACCATTGCTCTACTATTCATTCCCCAAATCTCACATCACTTCAATCTAAGAACATCTTGAACAAGCCACAAAGAGTCCACAATCTACAAATTCTAAGCCAAGATGTCACAGTTGGATGGATTGTGGTGATTGACAGTGCAAATCATAGCGCTGCATGTAGCCAGTTGGCTATAAGCTGCTCTTCCACCGAGCATGCGTGCATGTATGGTTTAAAGATGAGGGGAGGACGTGTAGGGAGAGAAAATCTCTGTTGCCAATAAACAAATAAGTAATCCCTGCATTTGATAGCATGAATGACAGATCTTTTGCAATTATGATAACAGAAATGATTACATTACAGATTAGGCTGTTCCTCAAGAAAAGAGAGCAGAGTTTGTATTCCTTATCCACTTTTCCATTTGTTCCTCAAGCAGTTGTACAATGAACTACTCAAGTACACTTGCTACTTCTCCAAAACAAACGAGGTTTTCTATTTAAAATATTCACCCTAATATGATCTTTTTTCAGTTGCTTTCTCTAATGAAGTTATAATTTGAATCAAGTCAGATTAGCTCCCATAATATGGGTGGAGGGGGAGGTCACTGACATTCCATCAGTATGAATCATTTACTGTGAGGATAGTCAAAGACAGCAAAATTCAAATTATATGATGTAAATTCACTAAAGGCTATAAATATTTTCAGAGGAAATTTAAAAACAAATTAACTATCTTTGATAAACTAGTTATAAAGTAAAATACAAAACTAAGAATTTTAACTTACAAATTTATTTAGCTTTGATTAAATATAAGATCAATTCAATCATCTTTATTCTTTTCAAAGCAAACATATTGTAGAGGTATTCATTATTAATTATATTTCATAACTCAATGAATTTTAATAACAAGATGTATAAAGATTAAATAGTAGTTTAGAATAAAATTATCATTATACAAGGCACACTTCAGTGTGACCATCCAATATGTATATTCTCTAATTCCCTGTTTAAAGCATGCGTTCAAAAGCGATAATACAAATATTGTAAAAGAATTAAATTTGTTTCCAATGTTGTATTTAATATAAAATAATAAATGTACTTTCTTTTCTTTTACTTTTCCAAATTTGATATTTATTGGAAAGAAGAGATTGATTCTCCAGATTACAAACTTTTTTTTTATCTCTTTCAGATAATCATGATTCTAATATCTAACATGGCATTTGGGAGTAAACCTTAAGATTTCAGTTATATTCCCTGACATTGAACAAACAAGATTAAATTTATACACTTATATTAAACACAGAACATATATAACTAAGTGAACAAAGCTTAAGAACAATTTCTTTACTCCTTTATACATTGGCAAGTATTACCAACTTTAAAACTCTTAATCTTCAGTTCTGTGCATATTTTCAATCCAAACCCAACAGTTCTAAATGCAATTTGGGATTCACAGATTTTTAAAAGTCCAACCACCACAGAGAAGAAAGATCATTTATATTAAAAATTTACTGTTTACATTTTATGTAGACATTGTTAAAAGAAAAAAAAATGCATTTAGCATAAAATCTCTGTTATCAATCCTCTACTCTATCAATTAATCATGAATCCAAACTGTCATATAACGGTCTCCTCAATGAGTATCGATTTGTAGTAACGTACAGCAAGAGTGTGTTGAGATTGAGGGGAAACGCCTAACTGATTACTCGCCCAGCAACTACAGGGTCAAAAGGCAGAGAGGAGAAAGAGACAAAAGGTAACAAAAATTACACTGCCTCAGAAGCCACAGCCACTTGAGGAACAAAAATGCCCATGGGACCAACTTCACAAGACACAATGTCTTGCCAACTGCTTTTATTGACATGAGGCATCTTACAAAGACCTGCATCTTGACCAGTTGCAGAGAGGCCCGTATCAAGACATGCCAAACTGTCCCGCTGCTAATGGGAAAAACCTGGATATAACTGGTGCTGACAAACATGTCTGCATGCGATCCAAGGCCTCTTTTATGTCTATACTAACGCACATTTACCACATGACTTGTAAATGATTTCTCTATTATAAAACAAACTATCAAAACAGTTCAACTCTAACATCCTGTTCTGGAGAGAACAATTCTTAATTCAAAGTGACATAAACAAATGCATTTTTAATCTAGTAAATTCCCCAAAGCTTTTATCAACATTTTGCTTTTATTATTACAAATCATTTCTCTTAATCTTATTTTAGAGAGAAGAAATAAGACAAAACCAACATGAAAATAGAGAATGTACTAATTTTATTCCCTTTCAAATTGAATTGGTGTGTCATTATGGGGATCGCAGATCTGACAGAGGTTAATTGGTAAACACATGAAGTTGTCCAAATTTTCATTACTTCCCCAGTCTTCCACCAAACATCCAATGCCATACCAACTGTTTGATTCACTTGAGACACACAACAGATTATTAATAGATTGAGGTTCATTATTTCGCAGTTAATGTTTCCTTTGCATGAGCAGGTAAGCTATGTCCTGCAACTGCATGAACAATCCACTCTCTTAGAACTTTTCATATCTCCCTCTCTCATTCTCCATTGCTCTGTGTTGGTCAAAGAGAGAGATCAATTTATACCTGTATGTCCTTTAGCAGTAATTAGAAATAGAAACCAAGGAAGTGACTAGTGTCATATGTCCATTATCAGTTAATGATTGTCAACATAAACAGACCAATATTACAAAAGCAGCAGATACCTTTTCATACTAGCAAGCCCAAAACCATTGTATCCTGTACATAATGATACCTTACTGCAAGTTTGATATAATGTATATATGTTCTTTATACAAAAGATATGATTGGTTTCAAATTAAGTTGTGGTGTGTACTGGGGAAATATCCTCAAATGGTGTTGTTAATACTTCACACTATTCCTGAACATTAGCTATTTTAGAGTTTTGCCCAAATCATTCAAAATATATTTAAAAAAAAAAATATGTTGAAAATTATATTTTGTTGTGATTAGCCAACTTTTCAGTGGCAGAGGAAGTGGGTGTGCAAGGCAGCTGCAAAAATATGGCTATCTCCCTATCTTCTTTGATGTGGAGTAAAGAAATTAATAATGTTTGATGCTTTTCCCATCTCTTGAGGCATTCAATTAAGACAGTATTTTTCAATGACTATTTGAGACAGATAAGGCTTTGTATAGAGTGTGAAAGAGATGAGTGTAACTGTTATATTTATTAATGAGGCAGAAGAGAAATCTTTTTAAAGAAGATCCATGTGCAGCACATGCAGATGCCTCTAGTTCTAATAAAGCCCATATGGGGATATGTGTCACAGTATGCATTCTAATATAGGCATTACTAGGATAAAAATTCTCTAAAGAAACGGGGATTTATTCAAGCCAGGTAATGAACTAAACTGCAAATAGATTTCTATCTATTCTGGAGAGATGTAAGGTAAAAAGTTGAATATTTAAAAATCTGAACATCACAAAAAAAAAAAAAAAAAAAAAAAAAAAAAATCATTGCCTAACATGGAAAACAATACATGTGTTTTTGTAGCATTACTCTAAAATGTGTTACCAAACATAGGCTGCACAAAGAAAATCAAATATGATGATGCCACTGATTTTATAGCCTCTATGATTCTAAATGTTTATGTTGAGCCAACAAGTTACATAACATTTCAGATCACCAAATAAATTATTGCAAATATTTTTACTAAAACATTATGGACTGAAATTCCCATGGCATATTTATCTTATAAGTATATTCTTAAAATGTGTGAGTAACAAAACTTATTGGTACAGCAACATCAATCCAATTTTTTTAATTTTTTAACCAAGCCTGTTACGTTCACTTTTGAATTAAAACTCTTGGAAAAAGAATAAATCTATCTCTTCACCCTACAACCACGGAGTTCAAATAATAGGGTAGGCAGGCTTTTGAACCTTAAATGATAATTTGGAATTGAAAAACTAAGAAAATAATAAGAAACCACTCCACTAGTCATGATAATTCATAGATATTAAAAGTTAGTTTAACAAAACTTAAGTTTAACAGCTCATTAAACCAAAACAACTATCACTATGTATACAGCTGAGAGTGTGTGTATGTATATGTGTGTGTATGTATGTGTATATATATATATATATATATATATATATATATATATATATATATATTCAACTAACTTAAAACTTGTAGACAGCCATAACTACCTATCTCTTGAAATAATATGGTATTAAAAAAATATACTTAAAATTCTACCAAGATTGGGTGGCTAATACCAATTTTATTGCAAAAATATTGACTATAGTGTAATTGAAAAATTGCTGATCCCTGGACTGATACAGACAGATAGTTACACTTTAAATCACCACAGATACTGGAATTTGTTAGAAGTTAATATTGTGTACATAGTGATAGTTGTTTTGTTTAGTTAACCGTTAAACTTAAGTTTCAAGAATCTAAATTGTAGATTAATAATCATTTCGTTTAGACTAGCCATTATGTCTTCTTTTTTTCTTTGATGGGAGTCAGCTTCTCTTGTAAGTGCTTGCTGGTGAAATGGGTGCTGATGTTGCCATTGATTTGTGTCTGTCACCCAAATTAAGGGATGGCCATGAATTGGTAGTGGTACTTTAGTTGGTGCACTTGCAAGGGACCTTTCCCAACCATATTATATATACACACACACATACATACACACACTCTCAGCTGTATACATAGTGATAGTTGTTTTGGTTTAATGAGCTGTTAAACTTAAGTTTTGTTAAACTAACTTGTAGTTATCTCATTTGTGCTAGCTGTTGATTTGTAGATAAATGATTTGTAAATAGCTATTTCATACTAACCAGCCGTTTGTTCGTAATAATTAGGAATTTGTGTGTGTGCGCGCACAACATGTAAGTGCATACAGGGTTTGCCAAGAAAAGAAAAAAAAAAAGAATAGAGTAAATAAATGCTCTTTCTTGAACTTGGAAGAAAAAACAAACTTACCACAGCCTGTGCATTGTTGTCCTGGTAATGAATTTGGCACCAAACTAGGACTAGACCATAAAAGACTAAGATAATGATAGCGGTCAAGCAGAACTCAAACCCCATTGGCTGGAGGTAACGTGACCAAATGTATAAAAATATGGTACCACCTAATGGTCAAATATACCAACATCAAAATGGAGGTGAGGTTTGTAAAAGCATATTGCTGGTGGGAGAATCAGGGTCTGATCAGTACAGATTGTATTCTCTCCCCCCAAGCAATCCAATGTTGAGAGACCCAAAATTCTCAAGGAACGCAGGAATATCACATTGCTGACAACTCCCTCCTGTTTATCAAAGAGATGTATTTCGTGAAAATTGCTAAAGTTAATATAAATCTAAACAAAATTTCACAAAATCAAGAGATCAGCAATAGTATCTATTTCTGTTACATATACTAATATAATAGTCACAGAAATTTTAGGACTTATGTCCGAAGTGGCATCAACTCATTAGATTTTGTTTTTTAATCATTTCACCCAAGCAAGGCAATAAAAGCCACTAAGATATAAGAGGTTACTGAGTTTGAGAAAACATGAGAATAAAAAAAGGAGAGGAAACATTAGAAGAACAGGAATTAAGACAGAAAATACCAAAATATATATGACAAAATGATAAAATTAACTTGCAAATATTAAGTTAGGCAGAGAGCACAGATACTACACTGATCCAAGTCATAATTTTTTTTATGGCTACTATGTCTATTATTGCATGTAAAGATGGATTTGTGGCAGAATGATAACTTCTACAAACGGTGGTGTCAGCAAGAGCCATGGAATGCATCAGAGTATGGACGTGACATATAGAACCCCTGGTCATCTCCTGCAGCTTGGAAGTCTCCAGTTTTAAAGATTCCTCGTGCAACTGGGTAAAGATTTCCAAGGCCAAGAGAGTTGGATTGTCCCAGTGCAATAATTTTCCCCCACTATAAATTCTTCCTACACAGGTCTTTTTTTGAAAATTCATCTAGGCCCACTGATGAATTACAAGTCTTCTTTGGGCTCAAAAGACAACCATACTGTATAGATATATATATTTCACAACTCACAAGTGAAGTCATTTGTTTTACCTCATATACATCAAAAAATTATCAATAAAAAGCAAGAACAGCAAACAGATTAACTTATAAACCATATAAATGAGATAAGTGCTTTAAAACATTCCTGTTTTATCAAAGGACACTGTTCAAAGAGTTCAATTATGTTTACATATAGAATTTCCTTTTAAGTTGGTTTGTATTTGAACAAGATCTCAAGTAAGAATATTATACAAATAGGTATTAAATGAAGTTCTAATTCCCTTGGACGAAAGGGCAATTACATCAATAATGTAATTTTTTAGAAGAGGGACTGGTCATACTTGCTGCTTTTAAAAACAAAAACTGTTTCTTCAAAGATAAAGAATTTGACACTTCTAAAACCAACAATACCCACAAGGTAATCATATCAACTCACCAAAGACCTTTTATTTTGCACAATAAATGGCACTTTTTCTTACCATCATTTGACACAAGGTAAGCAAATGAAAAAAAATGCAAGTAAAAAAACTATAAACTTGAATCTCATAACTTGTTTCTACCGTTTAGTTATGAAAGAATTTTAGTGAAACTCACTACAGAAAATATGGCCAGGGGAAAGGGGATTTAGAGAAGAAAAAAAAAAATCAGAACTTGGCAAATCTCTATTTTCTTGTTATACTAAGTTTAAAACCTATTAAAAGTGAAAAATGTATTTAAAGGGTAAAATGCAAAAAATACATTTTCATGTTAAAGGTTTAATTAGTGAGAAAATTCAATAAAATCAACTCATCTCATTTTTCTAATAAAAAATGTAACAGCTTGGTCTATGTTATAATGATGTTTTAATCCACACTTAAAATCAAATTGCATACATGAAAAACCATCTTTCATGCACATAACTGTAACAGCTAAGAAAAGTAGGATTGCCTTTATACCTCCTGACAAGTGGAGAGAGAGGCCTGACTATAAAACTTAGGAGCCGGGATGCTGAAGGTAACATCAATCAGCTAAGTGACAAACCTTTTATTTGTATTAATTTTAATGTGTATATATATATATATATATATATATATATATATAAAAGAGATGCTTATACAAATTATCTAGGAATAGTTTTGGCAAACAGTAAACATCTTTATTTTTGGTACATTCACTCTTACTCTTTAGATTGTGTGTGTAAGAGATTTTAAGCATTTCATAATTACTGGGTTCCAGAGATGCTTAAAATTGTTTAAACTCACCTGAATACAACTTCAGAAGTTAATTCAATTTCTTTTAAATTTAATTATCAACCAAAATTGTCTAATCAATAGTTAGTGAATAGAGAAAAGTTTTAAATCGCATTTAATTTCATTTAGGATAGATAAATGCAGTTTTCCTATTATTTTCCTGATCTTTATGCTTTGGTTATTACAAGGCATTCATCAGTAAAACTGGTCTAGTCATCATCATTGGACATTACATAACCTTTAAAATGGTTTGCAAGAAATGTTCTTTCAGTTAAATGGCAAAGATTGCCATGAAAATAAATGCATTATGTGTTACATACAGCAGATGAATTGAAACTAGATTTTACTAGGTGAAGAGTGTGAAATAGTTTACCAATAAAGTATAATATGTAAATATGAAATGAGAAAAATAACATGTTTAGAAAGTCTGAATATACACACAGAAAAAGAGAAGGGACAGGGAAATATGCACACATGGTTACACATATACATGCACATGAATATATGCATTAAATATAAATACATAAACACACTGTTTTATTTATATGTGTGTGTGTGTGTGTGTGCGCGCACACACATGTGCACACACAACAAAATATGACAGTTTTTCATAGATACAAGCATGTATTGAGTGTTAATGCAAAAATGGCCTTTCTAAGTTGATGCAAAGTTCGTAGTGACATCATTTCTACAATGTTAGAGAACTCATAAAAGTATCTTGGAAACTTACTTTTCTTGCAAAATCATTTGTAGTACATCATATGTTTTAGAACAATTCAGAATTCATGGGTTGACATAAACTTATATAATGGAACATTAGTCAACCTTTCAGAATTGATTGCTCTCTTTCTTTTTCTATTTTTGCTTGTATGGTGCATTGGCTTAGGAATAAGCTTTTGGTTGGCAAGGTACACAACTATGCTTCATTGCAGTTTTCCTCATGATTCTAATGCAATACTGTACACAATTGTGGAAGTAAAATGTGAAATTTTTCAACATATTTTCTTGACTTATCATCTTCAGATTATCAGTATTTTTCACTGCTTGCAATACTCCTTTGTCTGATCAGTAGTTCCAGTAAATTAAAGATATCAAAAATTCCCTTGGAGAATTCATCAAATTAAGTAATTGTTATTTAAGATAAAATACATAATTAAAATTGAAAGATCGTATAAGGTTATTGAAAACCACAGAAATATTTTCATGATACTATGAATTTATATGAATAAAAGATTTTGTCAAAAAATAATAAAAATACTGATAACTTTTGCATTAATATATACTAAGAGAAGCATTTTCCATTATAGAGCAAGGGGGTACTGAAAATTTTTCAACCTGCCCAAAAGCCCTTCAGAAAAAAGAAGAAAATCTGATGTTTGATCAGATTTGGAGAAATTGATTGGACCAAAAACTTTTCAGTATCCCCATATATGTTTCTGGTTTATTCACTTTCTCTTCTTACTCACACTTTGCTCAAACAAACAACTGTATCTATTAAGATATTGCATTAAATACAAACCAAACATACTGTACTTAACTCTTAGACAACAAAGACTATATTATCTGAGGAAATTCTAGATAGCACACATAAAAAGAAAAAAAAAATTAATTAATCCTATGTGTAGGTAAATATTTCTTCAAGATAATTCTCAACAGCATCCATGACTCATTTTAAATAAACAAAACAAAAAAAAAAATCACCAAAGTTAAGCCATAAGTCAATGAAACTGAGTCCAAAAAACACACAGACATTCATTTTCATGTAGCAGATAATATATTGCCACTGGCAGGTTTTTCTTCTATTTCATACTCAAAACTGATATAATGCCAACGATAATAAAAAAAATAATTTTTTTAAATATATTTTGTTTTCTAAATCAGCCTTCCCACTTTAGTTGTTTCATTTCAGAAATTGTCAAAAGTTCCTTTAAAAAGAAATATTTCTCTAAACTAATTGGATAGGTTTTACTCTCTAATAAACTGTTGGAAATTAAGGCAAATTACTCAGTTCTCTGAAAAGCAATTTTGGCTAAAAAAACTACTCTCAAATGAATTGCATCAAAGCAATTATTTACTTTCTGACATAAGTGCCCTTTCATATATTGAACAAGTCAACAAGCAGAATTCTTTTATTCTAACTAATACTTTCATATACATTAGAGATATGCAGCTGTGGTAAGAGAGCTCAATAATAGAACAATATACAGATAATTAAAAGATCTCAGGCTCATTACCAAAACATTAACTGACTTGAGAAAAAAATAAACAGCTTATAAAAGAGCATTTGCTTTCAGTAACCAGTCTTTCACTTACAAGATTAGTTACACCCTAATGATAGAAATATTTACAAAAGCAATTAAATATAAAAAGGGGAAAGTAAAACTATGCCATACCATAACAAAATACACAATTAAATATTAATATTTGCCCTTAGTTAATACTTTTATAAGTTATGTATCACAGTAATTTTGTTATAGAAATGAATTTTTGTTGAAACTATCATGGAATCATAAACAATACTATTTAGCATAATAGAGCTGGATAGGAATATAGCCTTTTACCTGATCAATTACAGACATTTTAAGTTACAGACATTTTAAACACAAGTCATATGATAAAGGTTTATCAAAGCAAATATAATCATAGCTACCCAACAGCATTCAGCTGATTCCCTACAACCTATTCTACCTGAGTAGAACTCTGAAACATCCTAAGAGACAGAAAGGTTTTGTCAGAAACAAATAAGAGTATTGAACTGTTATGTGATATCTGCCCTCTTGCATGGCAGTGAATGCTGGACAATCTCCTCGAAAATGAAGAGACTTGAAGCAACAGAAATGTGGTTCTACAGAAAGATGCTGAGGATACTATGGACTAGACATGTGAGCAACAACAAAGTTTTGGAGAAAATAGAAACAAAAAGCAAAATTTATACTTAACATCAGGAAGAGGCAGTTGAAATTTCTGGGGCACGTAATGAGGAAAGAAGGCTTGGAAAACCTGATATCCACAGGACAGGGAAAGAGGGGCAAAGGAAAGCAGCGTGTAACATACTTGACGGGTTTGAGTAAATGGATGGCAGAACAGGGTTTGGGAGAAATAGCAAAAGACAAAACTTATTAAGAGCTACAAGGAACATGATGAAGTAGAGGGCATGATCGCCTACATCCTGAAGAGACGACACGACACATAAAAGAAGCCTATTTAACCATATATGACCAGACATTCTTACACACGATCTTCTCTGCACCAATTCTGCCAGAAAGAACTATGGTTTATTAAACCTGTTTGATCTTTGGGTCCATTTAAATGTTTATTTATTCAAGCCCAAACACTCTTTCCTAATAATCTTTATTTCTGTCTTATATATTTAAAAGATTCACTTACCTATTTTTGAAATTCACCATTCCCCCAAATTCATCTAAAACAAAGCTTTGTAAAATTAACAAAAATATACTTGTGGTACTAATCGTATTTATTTGAAGCTGAAGGAAATTAAAAGCCAAAGTTTATAGTAGCAAGAAATTTACAAGTAAGCATTGACAGAGAGCCAATAAATTTCTAATTTAATCTTTTCACTGGAATATATCATTTCAATAGAAACAAAAGAGTGTTTCTAGTGAACTGGTATCTTCTTGTTAAAAAGAGTAAAAAGACTAAGAAAAATGAAGCTAGAGGAAGTGAACCCCAGATAAAACATACATTTTAGGTAAGTTAAGAAGATATCAACTAAAACTTGTTGAAAACAAAAAATGATATCCCAAAATAAACAAAGTCTTATTTTTTCTATACTGAACAATCATTTTCTAACGACATGTAGTATCATATCTTAGCTACTTTCATATGAAAACTATAGTGAGTTTATTTATCCATTTTAAGAAATATCATCCTTCTATGAAAATCATTCAATTGTACAAAACATGTTTTTTGTTTAGATATCTTCTTGTATAATCTTTACTCTCAAAGCAAAAAAAAAAACTGAATTGATTTTATGATACATATAAAGAATATGAACTATTATAAATTATAATTATTAGTCATAGGCTAACAAGAGCCCTGCAGACCTCTAATTAATGAAAAGCCTGGTTCTAATTAATGTTCCTTTCTGGTTATAATTTTAAATGTAAACAGTAGATTTTTATTCCACAAGAGAATTAAGTATGAAGATTATGCGTAAACCGTTTAGCTCAAAGATATTTTCTTTCTGTATTAACTTAAGTAAGGAAAAAAGGAACCATTGAAAAATAATATATGTTAAACTTTTAAGTCAAAATAAATATGTGTGTGTGTGTGAGAGCATTTTGTATTTGAAACAACCTTTTAAAAAGAGTGACTCATAATTTGTAAAGGACAGTGAGTGTTATTTGAGAGATTTTAACAAATCTTTATAATTAAACATGAAACTCATCAAGTCAGAGTATAATCACTCTGATTAAATATTTAAATGACATTGAATCATGGATGCAAATCTTATCAGTTGCTCAAAATCTGGCAAAAGAGTGACTCATAAGAAAGAAGAATAAATCTTTATAATTTTATATCGAGATTTCATATTTATTTTTAAATGAAACAAATATTTATAAATATATGAGTGGAGATGGAAAATATCTGCATCCATCAGTGTTTATATATGAAGATATAATTTTAACTTTACCAAAGTATTATAGACATTTGTCTATGATACTTTTGTTAAATTAAAAATTCTGATGCTTGGTCATTTGAAACGGGCAAGGCTGAGAACTTTTCAGCACCATCTCATACAGTTTTATGGTTTAAATGTGAATCAGTGGATTAATAGCCACGGATTTTAACCTAAGATCAAGGCTGTTTTAGTTAATTATTTATGAAAAACACTTTCTCCACCTGTGACAGAATGCACAACTGAAGATTTTCAGTTACTATGCATTTTTATGGGCCAGCATGGCTTGAGGATGGATGTTTTGAACATGTTGCTATTAGGTTGGTGCAAAAATAATGTCGTTTTCTCACATAGTAACATATGTGGGAAAACGGCATTATTTTTGCACCAACCTAATATTTCTAGAATGGATGCCAACCAAGTCTGCCCTGCTATATTTAACACATAACTGAGATGGATTCATAACTTTCCCTGTGTGTAAGTGAATATAACAAACTCAACTGGAATTTGAACTCTGATTTCTCATTCTATACTATTATCCATTACACCACCTGCACATCAAAAGATAATTATTGCTTATACTTAATTATTGATTTGTAACCTAAGCAATGTAATTAACAAAACCAATAAAGAAGGATCTATGGATGCAACTTGTCAGTTAGAGGTCAAAATAGAAAATTGAACATTTTTAGATCCTATCACTGATGCCAGGTCAGACATAGACATTACCATAAGTCCATTTATGTAATGGAAAACTTTCTTTAAACTGTTCCAGAAGTATTATGAGAAAAATCAACACTTAGCTGTTTGTCTAGTCACAGAGAATTTTTTTTTTTCTAATTGCCATCTCTCTTCAGGATGTAGGTGATCATGACTCTCCACAGATCTGCAAATTGACATGACATCTTAGGAAAGATTAGTGTGTCTTAAGATTGTATTCCTCGTGGTTTTGAATTCAAAGCTGTTCTTCTTCTGGAGTAATTACCAACAAAGCCAAGAGAGAGCTCAGTCTGCTATTTAAACCATATTGAGTGAGAGACAAGAAATGAATTTGTGCAAAAGTGAATACAGCAGAGCAGACTGGGATTTGAACTTGACTTTCCAATTTCCGTTTGTACACCACCAACCATCATGCTACCTGCTCAGCCATGATAACAGCAAAGACTACAAAATATAAATATCTACATAAGCATGTGACAAAGAAAAGGAAAAGACAGATCTTCAGAATAACCCAACACATTTGGTTTTTACCCTTGATATTTCATCAGTTATTTGAGTAGAACACAATATCACTATTATTTTTAACATATCAGCCATTTTAAAAGGCCAGCTCACAAGGATAAATAAAGAATTTGCTTCTTTCTTGAATATATAGCTGTTTACTTGAAATGTTTCTTTTCTTTATCACTTTGTTACTGAACAAATAAAAATATTGGATAAGTGTTGTACAAAAAATATCTGCATTAGATCAATTCCTGATACTTTAATCTAAATGGTTACTTCTCTTGATGATTAAATGTACATAGATAGAAAGGATAGTGATGTATGACAGGATTGTCTCTTTACCTAATCATTTATTGATGAATATTTATAAGACATATCTCTGGCAGAAATTTGGAAATCAGCAAACAAAATTTATTCATAATCTTGTTTTCTTTTGTTTGTTTTTTTAGTTGTAACAACCAATGTTACTTTCACACTAATGTCTTTGAAAAACTATTCTAGCATTCATCAATCCTATTTTCTCTCTCAAAGCCAATGTACTGATGATGAGGCGGGGTCTATACTGATGATATAGTTATTCATAGTTGGGATAAAAATGTTCTCGAACAAAAAAAACAAAAAACATCCTTTACCAAGTGTTCCATGAAATAAGACCCAAGATAAACCTTTCCAAAACAGAAACTATGATATCTGGAATTAAAATGAAAGCAGTGATGGCACAGATCCCCTGAATCCATCATAAAAATTGAAGAGGTGGAATTAATAAATACTAAACATTTATAACAAATTTAGTATAGGAAATTGAACATAAAATAGGCTTTGCTAGAGGTCGTTTCTTACCCAACACTGCAAATTGATACAAAACCAAAACATTAAACTAAAAATTAATCACATTCTAAAATAGCCTTGTCAGATCAAAACTTTAATAACAATGTCTTGCATGACTCCAAAATCATTCAGAAATAACTAAATTGTCAGTTGTATACAGCCACTTTATCAGATCCATGATAAAAAACATCTTTGAGCAAATAAAACCTGTAGATCTTAGCAAAAAGATTTCCTTCTTTAAGACTTGTGGAGTGGCACTACAGCATCACAAAGAACTGTACCAAATAATAGAAACCAGATCAATTGAAGACTTTCAACAGAAGCACTCCTTCAAACCTTGTGGGCTGGTGCTACAGAATCACCCACAAAGAACTGTACCAAATAATAGAAACCACATCACTTGAGAACATGCAACAACTAAAATGGATAGCACATGTAACTCAAAGAGAAAATAATGATATAATCAAGAGGTTGACATTCCACACTACTTGAACCAAGAAGTCAATACTGGAAAGAGTGATAACAGTGGACTTGAGAAGCCAATTTTGCTAAAAAAAAAATTGTTTTAAGAGAAAGATTACTATGAATTTCAACTGAAAGTAGCACTTTACACATAAGGAAACGGCTAATAATGCCATTACCATTCTGTCACATTACTTAGCTATCTTAATATTGTCTTATAAAAAAGGAAGTAAGTATAGGAGTAATTCACTATCTCTATTAATAATCAGTAGAGGCAAAAGTAGCAAATGGTTACTATATCCACTTTCAGGAATTAAAAAATATAAAGTTTATGTGTTTATTGGAGTGAACACAAATTCTTTCTTTGAGGAAAAGAGTTACTATCACAGACTGACACTGAGCAAAATAAGGAATTTATAAATGAACATGATAAAGGAATTTCAGAGGAAAAAAAAAGAAGCTTTCATTGATTTAAAAAAAATAAACAAAAAAAAAAAAACAACATACAAGAAGCAAAAAAAAAAAAAAAAAAAAAAACATACATTTTGATTTTATACTTTTTGTATATGTATGTGTGTGTGTGTGTATATATATATATTAGGTTGGTGTAAAAATAATGTCGGTTTTTAAGTCAAAAACCGACATTATTTTTGCACCAACCTAATACACACACACATATATATATATATATATATATATATATATATATATATATATATATATATATATATATATATAAATAAAAAGGTACACAGATTGATACGTTACTAAGTCCTAAGATTGATGATGAAAAAGCATTTATTTTACACAAGTACGTTTTCAACATAATCTCCTTCCTTACCACTGTACTTAATCCCAGACATTTTCATTACTATAGAGACTGAACATTATACATTAAAAATTTCTGATTGAAATTCAACTACTAATTGTTTGCTTCAAACCACCTCCATACACACATATATGCCAAATATAAATATCTAAGTTGTTACAAAACCTTTAGTTTACTGAATTTATCTGAGGATATAAGCATATAGAATGTTCTAGAATGAATAAACTAGTTTTACCTTGTAACACAAAGCCAAACTTGTTCATTATTTAAAGGAAAATAGTAAACAGATTGCAAAAACTTAAAGGTAGTAATACAAGCATCAATTTATTCAAAAGAGACCAAAAAGTTCCTAATTATCAGTATTAGTAATAGAGTGCCATTTGCCAACTTGGCAGACCCCGAGTGAATTTCTTCCATATACTAAAGAGGTATATTGATACACATAAGTTTTATGACTGATTAAACAGTGAAACAAGGACAGGGGCAGTGATGATTATCATATTTAAATGCAAATACATATCATTTAAGATAACCATAGAAAATTTCTCAGAGGTAAAAATATATTTGACAAATTTCACATGCCTACATTTAAATAAAATCTATAAAGAAAGTACTTAAATTACAAGAAAAAACTAAGCCAACTAATTCAGTATTAATATGCAGATTTTTATTTCCCCCCCCCCCAACCTATCCTATCTTTCTTGCATGTGTGTGTTATCTAAAATACATACATACACATGAATATACGTGACTGCACATTTACTTATATCTTATTAACAAAAGTGGCTACAAAATATTTAGGACAATGGATAATTTATTCAATAAAACTAACAAAATTTTCTCCTGCGTTTTTGTCACCAAAAAGCTAACTTTTCACATAATAGGAAATTCTATCAACAAATAAAACTACAAAAGCAAAAATGAAACAAAATAATGAATTATTACAATAGTTATAAGCCAAACAGAAATTTGATTGTAGCAAAAAATTCTAATGTTTTTAACTAGAATGCAAGCATGTAGAAGATGTAACTTTCTATAAAATATATAAATTTTTAAGATTTCAAGACTTTTTTAAATCTCAGCTAAAAGGAAAGCTATGTATTTCGATTGTTAAATAGAAATACAAAGAACAACAAAACTCACCTGGATCAGATGGAAATGAATAGTGTCCGGAGAGACAAAATTGCTGAAGTAGTTCTGAAAAGAAACAAAACATACATTGTTCTATAAGTAATGTTTACATTTACAATTAAATTAAATACTCATACAAATACATTAACACTTCATTTATATGAAAGCATTCAACACTTACATTCAATATTCTATTGAGGCTTATAATGCTTTATGTATTCTCTAGATAGGTTTAAGAAAAGTTAGATTTCAATGATCATACATATGTTTCTAATGTACTAATTTGCAGTAAATTAGTATGTTCCTATAAAATATTCATAATTTTTATTTTTAGTAAATAAGTTAATTATATTCTGAGATTATTTACAAGGATTATTAAAACAAAGTGAAGAAATTGAAGAAGATACCAAAACAATAATAAAAAAAATTAACCATATAATAATAAAACAAATATTCATGAGGTGAGGCCTCTGAAACATATATATATATATATATATATATAGAGAGAGAGAGAGAGAGAGTTAATTCTTTTACAAAACAATGTGAAATGCAGCCTATCATATATCCTTATAGTAAATCAGTCCCACTAAAAAAAAGTTAAAATAAGGACTGGTCCCAAGATACAAACTGGATTATTATCTGCTGCTTCAATCATTTTTATAGCTCAAAACTAACCAATTAGTGTGGTATCATTTATTGATGCAATTAGATTAAAATGTCAGATGATGTCTTTGGCAAAAACAAGTTAAATATCAAGAAAAAATTGAAGGGATTTTACTAAAGTCATTTAAAATTACCTTTTGACAACTTTATGATCAACCATGACATTCACTTAGAAGACTACTGGTGCATTTTATTTTTCTAATAATTAAGTGGGCTACTGCTCGAAAGAGACTGTCATTTGATACTACTCAAAAATGTATGTTTAAAACAATCTGGAAAAATTGCTTAGAAATATTAAACCTATTCAAAAGCATAGCCAGGAATAGGACAAGAGAATAATGGAGACAAAACCTCAGAATAGAAACATAACAGCTAATCTGGAAATCAGTTTAAAAAAAAAAAAAAATTTCACACACACACACACACACACATATATCTTCACTTACAAATTAAAAACATTATATGTTTTAGTACTCATATAAACAGAAAATGAATAAACTATATCAGTAAAGAGGCGTGTGTGTGTGTGTAACACATGAAAAGAAGTGTGTGTGTGTGTGTGTGTGTGTGACAGGATTATGAGGAAGTGTTGAAAAGTTATTGACCTGAACAAAAAACGATTTTTTAACAAATCTGATATGTGGTCAGATTTTTGAAAGTGGGTTGGGCTGAGAACTTTTCAATACCTCCTTGTATACATTAAGCATCTATGAGATATTCCTCATAAGCTTGAGGAATTTAAACAGTGCACAGAAATAGAATATACTATAGACTTTCACCAAACTCTTTTATAATTCAGTGTACAAAGACAGAGAAAGGAACTGTTTTTTTTTTCAGTCATTTTCAGAACTTCTGAAGAGTACCTAATATATTACCAAATAATTTACTTATAAAACGCTGACATATCTATGCATGTAGATATGTATAAAAGTATTTTGAATAAGAGAAAATGTGTTTAGTTTTTATATTAAAGTTAGCCTTTGTTATTTCCAATGATCTATAAAAAAAAAAAAGGAAAAAAAAAAAGGAAAAAAAAAAGGAAAAAAAAAAGGAAAAAAAAAAGGAAAAAAAAAAGGAAAAAAAAAAGGAAAAAAAAAAGGAAAAAAAAAAGGAAAAAAAAAAGGAAAAAAAAAAGGAAAAAAAAAAGGAAAAAAAAAAGGAAAAAAAAAGGAAAAAAAAAAAGGAAAAAAAAAGGAAAAAAAAAAAGGAAAAAAAAAAAAGGAAAAAAAAAGGAAAAAAAAAGGAAAAAAAAAAGGAAAAAAAAAGGAAAAAAAAAAGGAAAAAAAAAAGGAAAAAAAAAGGAAAAAATAAAAATAAATGAATGAAATAAATTTGAATATTTCCAAAGCTTTTGTCATTACGAGGCATTTATGAAAAAATTTCATTCAACTAAATATTTGAATTATTAACTTCTCCCTTTAAGAAAAATGCTGCAAGAGAATCTTCTTGTTTCAATTACTTATTTCAGTATTATACTGTCCTGAGGTCAGTTTTCAATTATTTATTTTTAAGAAATTAAAAACAAAACTTTTAAGAAACTAGAATAAAAATTAGAACAAAATTAGCTCTCTCGTCAAATTGTTTGAACTCCTAAGAATAAAAAAATTTAAACTTAAAATATGATGTCATATTGATGACCATTTAGGTAATATCTAAGCACAAACTGAACATGAGCTATAGAGACAAACTCTAAATTTAACATTCACTGAGTATTTATGTCTCATGTAGAAAACAAATGTGTGAAAATTTAAATAAGCATATGATATTTGTTAGATACATAGATGATATTTCTATTAGCTAAAAGCCTTGCAGAAATTAAAAATCAAAAAAAAAAAAAATCCTTTGAAAATAATCCTGCTATTAATCTTTGTGACCCTTAATGAAATATGCAAACACGATAATTTGCTGTCAAAATAGACATTCACATAGACACACAGAGAGGTATTGAAAAGTTCTTAGTATGACTCACTTCCCAAAATCTAAACAAAATGGTCAAATATCAGAATTTTTGGTGGGGGAGAATGTCTTCATGGTTGAACTGAGAACTTTTCAGCACCCTTTCATGTGTATATGTGATACACACTCAGAATAAATATATAGGACAATTTGAAAAACTTCTACTTAGACAAGTTTTACTGATGAACGGACATCATCAGAAAAAGAATTTATTTCCTGACATTACTTGTTAAAATAGAAGTTTTCCAAATTCTCTTGTATATTTACTTTACTGTTGGTTTTTCATTCAATTTTACATACACACAAAGAAGAATAAATTAAGCAAAAAACTTTCCTGGAAAGTTGAGATTTATTTTTGCTTTTTTTCTTGTTCTGCTATTCTCATTGTGGATACGATTTGGTAATTGAAGACTTAACAACAGTTTCTGTTATTCCACCTGGGTCTCTGGCTCACTGTGTATAAATGGCCTATCATTAGGGCATCAGTTGATTTCTTGTAAGTAAGCTATTGGCCACTTTACTTTCATGAAAATAAAATAAATGCTTCCCTTTAAACAAAAAGTTGCACCTGCATTAATATAGCATCAATGAATTTTGCTGATAATGTTATATCCATTGTTAATATAGTCATAATGAATTGATATACAATATAGAAAGGGGGGTCAGAGAACCTTCATAATTTTCCTACTTTGTGCCATTTTTTAGTTTATGATCAGAATGTTGTCTTTACTCAGTATAATAGTTAAAAAATACATTGTAAAGTTGGAAATAGATATTATAATACTTGCAAGGTAAATCAATAAGTCTGCAGTCTAATGATGGGGAACAAACATTTATTTTACAGAAATATTTTTCAATCTAATCTCTTTCATTGCAGTGGTAAATATTAATTACAAGAATAAAACATTACCAATAAATGTGTCAGGTTGTAGATTTATTGATCCACCCTCACATATATGATAAAATTTTCTTCCATTTAAGAATATCATGAAAGGTTCCTTTATTTATTATTTATAGAAACAATATAATTATGATTCCTTGATGGTTTTTTTTTTTTTTTTTTTCAAAGTGGATTATAATTCCTTTTCTTCTCTATAATTCCTTCTTACTCTTTGTATATAATGAGAAAAGAATCATTTTAGCCTTAATTGCATTGATGGCCTGCTACTTTTATAAACAGAGAATGCAACTGGTGTTCCTTCTCTTGGATTTTGTCCTTCATTTTTCTTCTTCTAATTCTCTTTTAAAATCAGTTTTTGTTTATGTTTTTGATAACAACAGTAATGTTCTGTATAAATAATGATATTAATAATTAAAATGGTGGGTTGAAAATTATAAGGTTCAGAGATAAATCTTAGTGCAAATAAATGAAGAAAAGAAGGAAATGTTTTTGAAAAAAAAAAAATATGAAGATGAAAATCCTAAATCCTTTTCCTTGATTTTTTCTTGTAAAATTTGGAATATTCAAATATTTAATAATAACATTTGTGACTCCACTTTCTCTTTCATTCACACACACACACACACACACACACACACAATACAATACCCCTAAATTAAAGGGAGTTACTCTTTCTCAAAACTGACACCTCTCCAAAAGAATTTATCAGCTAAAACCTAAAAGAAAAACTAGCTCAATTTTGGGGGCACATCAGTTCTCATAAAATAGTCATGTTTAGATCATTATCATTTTTCAATATGGTGTTTTTATTTAAATTTGTTTGATCTTAAAAATACTGAAAAAAAAACAATTATATCCGATTTTGTTTTATTTACTTCTTTATGTATTTATGCGTGGTACCTGATTAGGCGATCACGTATCTTTTGATACATGACTGACAAGGCAGATTTTTTTCCCCGCAGTAGTTTACCATTTCTTTCTGTGGTAGACCAGTTGCCATCCAAGGCTATAGAACCTGGTCTGTCCTGCTATTTACCCATAGCTGGGGGGAAGAAGAAGAAGAGGATTCATATCTTTCCGAAGAGTATTAGCACATAAATGAATGTAATGGATTCAACTGGAATTCAAACTTGGCTCTCTCTGATTCCTCAATCTGAGCCACTATCGATTACTCCACTCTGCCCTCCTTTGTTGCTTACCGAGTTAAAATGTTTATTGCTATGAAAGGACATTCATTTATGGACAGTTCAGTGTGCTTCTAAGTTTGTTGACCCTATAAGAAGAAAATCTGTTTGTCAATAGAGTCTTGCAAAAGTAGAATAAAAGGAAAAAAGAAATTCCTACTTTACATTCTTTGTTGACCTTGATATATGAATATACAAGTCATCTTTTTAATTAGTGACAATTAATTATGCATTAAACATTACATTTCTATTGATTTATTGTAAGTATATTTTAGGCGTAAGTTAACCTTCTGGATTCTATCATTTCATAAAATGTTCTGTATGAAATTATTGCTTAAATCATTGTGTATTTCAGTCCTTAAATCTGTTTTAAATCTTCTTACATGTTCCTCTTGGGAATAATATGATTTGAGATTTAATGTATGAAGAAAATGGGGAGGTAGTGTCAACCAGTATTAGTGAAAACATTAAGTTTCATTGTCTTTATATATTTATAGTTCCTCTTATTTTCATCTTTTCTACCGCACTACCTCTTGGATGTTTAATGCAAGCTTTTTTCTCTCTCTCAACACATATACATTAATATATCTAAATTTATTTGTATGTGTGTATTTGTTTAAATTTTGCTATATCTATTGGAGAAGAATAATCAATATGAGGAACAGAGTGAATGTAAATATAAACAATGTGGACATAAAAATCAACACTGCATAGTGATTGGCAATTTCATGATATAAGCAACCATATAAACAAATTAAACCAATCACTTACTACAAGAAAAAAAACTAACAAAATCAACACCAACAATACAATAAGACAAACCAAAACTTCAAGAAACATTGTCTATGAATTCACTTGCCCTCTTAAACAATGCCTAAGAATAATTCAAAAGACATATACATTGGTTACATGATCATTACATTATCATGCTAGTTAACTTTGCATTTATTCAGCAATAGCTTGTTGATATGCAATCTGGAAGCTTTAACTTTTAAAAATCAAACAATCCAACATCAATAAAAATTCATTCAATTTGGGAACAAACATAGGGAATATATTTCACAACTAATAATTTTAAAAAAGTCTAGATCCCACAACCAACTAATACATAAAAAATAATACTTGAAAAAAGTAATTTGTGGAGGCACAATTCTTGAAAACTACCTAAATAAATATCTACACATAGGTCAATGCAAAAAATTAAAAAAAAACTTTGATAATGGCTTATGAAAACTGCAATTGGTCAGCAAGCATTGAACAGTTTATGTCTAAATTTCCCTGGATACAGAAAAAATGACATAAAACAGAAAAACAAAATTTAAAAAAATCCTAAAGAACTTTAATTGATCTTCAACCAAACATGCAAAATACAAGTGACAAATGCTCTAATATTTTAATCATCTATAATAAATAGAATGATAAATGCATGTAGATATGGTTAAACATTTTTGATCATGCTGGTTTGTTATTGCTAATTCTATGAATACTGGCTTTCAATCTTCCTACATCAGAGATTTTCAAGCATTTTGGCAGCAATCTCTTTTTAAAAATTAAATTTCTGTAACAGATTACTTAAGTTTTGTTACCCAGGCCAAATAAATATATCAATGAAGAATAATTCAACTTTGACCACAAAACCAGTTTTTTTCAAGGGGTACAATTCTTAGGTATTAAAATAATTACATATCATACCCAGATAGGGTGGGAAGTAACATTAAATAAGTTTGCTATATCAGTCTGACATTTTGCATTGGCAACACATTTTTATAAATATTTTTTGCAAGACATTACTCAAGTTTTGCAAGAATTCAATCAGAAATTTGGTTAATAATTAAATAAGGAACAGATAATTAGTAACACTAAAATGTAGCAATGCATCAGTTTGAAAAGCTCTTGGCTACACCTATATCTATGCAACTTTATATTATTGTGGGTGTGTATGAATAAGCATATTCTTTTTGTGATTGAGCAATGCTTTTATATCCCTATAAATATCAATCTATTTCTATCTACACCTGTCTGCATTTATCTGCAGTCACCTTCAACTAATTTTCTTACATGAGAAGTGAGAGAGAGTGGGGGGAGCAGAAAGGGCAGAAGATCTCAGCAGCCAAATAATTTATGTTAATGCAAAGGTCTATACACATAAAATCAAAGTAGAATATGCAGTTCATTATGTTGGCATAACTTCCTGTGTATACACACACACACTAGCTATTATTCACTGCACCGTGGCTCATTACCATCATTAATGGAAAACATCAGAGTCTAAAATCAATTCTAATAAATGTAGAATCCCATCTAAGTTATTTATCTTGTTGCAGAAAGGAAATTAATTGAATTCAATCTTATGCAGACAATGTTTCATCCTGCTTGGACTAAATGTGCATCTGAAATAATAAACACATTCAGAACAACTGGGATCATTTCAATAGTTCAGAGAAATAGAAACAAAATAATGATCATGTACAGAAAGGTTCAAACTTAGTTAATTAATCAATCCAACTAGTTTTTATAATTTTTTTCATTTTGACGCCTATAGATACATATTGTATAGGGTTCTAATTTCAATAATATTTAACAATACTTTTTAATTCAATGAATATAGAAGAAAGAAATACAAAATTATTTTTTTGACATTTGATTTTAAGAGATAAAAATCTACATATTGACACTTTCTTTAATGGTTTACTCTCAAATTTACAGAATAGTTAAACAATAACAAAGACTAGTTAAAAATTGATGCAGGATATTACTATCTGAAACTTGATTGTCTATCATGAAGGCAACCTTGTAATATTTCTATACAAGTGCTAGAAGAGTTCAGAAAGTAAATCACTATTTTAAATGATATCAACCATGTTCCCAATTTTAAAAAGGATTCTTTTTAGAGTTACCACTGTTTCAAGGGAGAACAAGTGGAGGAGGTGCTAACAGAACAAAAGGAATCAATGACTGAAAAAGAATTCTTATAAAACGCGCGCGCGCACACACACACACACACAAATTATATTGTCAGTTCATCTTAAATGGCTGACAAATGAATCCTGTAATGTTTATAAGTATATGATAATCTTTGAACCCAAGCCTGTTTGCCTGCCAGTATATTCCCAACTGTTTGATAGGGATAAGAATTTTCCTCCGCCACATCTGTGCCTACCCTCCTTGCAGAAAGAAATTTCCTAACCTTCAAAAAGGTTAATACTGCTCCCAGGAGCCATATCATTCAATCCAAAATGAGTCCACTTAGATATTTAGAACAAAAAATGCTTTTTTCCATTAAAAAGAGTGTATGTGTTTTTTAACCTATTTGCATGCTGTTTCAAAACATTTTTTTTTTTTTTTTTTTTTTTTTTTAAGAGACAGAAAGATTTTACTATTTAAGAAAAATTGTAGGGAGGCTTCTAGCTCAAACAATGATTTCTGTGTTTACAGAAATATAATAGTGTCCTTAAAATCTGTATGAAGATTTACAGCATTTTTTTTAAAAACGTTAAGCAATAACTGTACTGATTCCAGACAGGAAACAACTTAGCAGTAAACTGGTTGAACAAATGTATTAGTCAAGGCTTATATGACAGAAGAGTGATATAGATAGAAATTATAATGCAATAGTAGACACGAGAATAACTCAGCCTCAGTCAATATTTTACATTGTTCATGTAAACACAAAAGCTAATATTTGAGGCCAGCTCCCAAAGCGTGCATCTTTTTGAAAACTATGAAAGTCTTATGAAACTTTAATCTAACTGCAAACAATTTCATAATGAGACAATACTAATTAGTAATAATCAATGTTGTTTTGTTTTTCTCAGCATCACCTCATTTCTTTTTTAAACGTCATATTTCAACAAATATATTTTTAGGTTTGCTTTCATAGTTGCAGTACTGCCTTTCCAAGTATACTTTCTACAGTATGGTTAAGTTTTACCAGCTATTTAACAAATGTCATCTACTATATTGTATTCTACTCCAAATCTAATCTCGCATATCTTTTCAAGTGTTACATTCATTGTAAATAATGAGATTTGACAAGCTCACAAAATCTATTTTCCTCATTATACCTGAGATAAAATCGTATACAAAAATAAGTTCTCTTTGGCTCTAAATTCATATTATATATAAGAAACTTCTTTCTTACAACATATTTCTTCTATACAGAAAGTTTGTACTGAAACTAACATTTATTAAATCACTATAAGATTTCAAAAAGCATAAGGGTTAACTGAAACGAGGTTACTCCAAAAGGTGACAATTCAATGTTTCCACAAATAGTTGAAAGGATCAAGCTTAAAGATCTTTTTGTTACTAATCCACATTCTGAGCTGCTACTAAATATATACAGGAAGACATTTAAAAAATAAAATAAAATATGTAAATGAGGGAGTGGAGTTAAATGATCCATTTCCAACTTGATGCATCTGTCTCTTCCAAGATAAAATGCAGTTATAATAATACACAGAACAAATAGCAGTGACACTTTGAAGAAATATTTCCTTAAGGGAAAGCTAATCCCAGGCCCCAATAAAGATAAAAATCAATTAAAGAACTTCTAAGTGAATGCAAGTCAGACCCAATTTCTTAATTCAGTTTACAATAGCCAATTCTATGGACTTAAAGTTCTGGCAGATTGTTCAAGCAAGGTTCTCTTAATATGGATTTAGAATTAAAATTTTTCTTTATGATATGCCAACTCAAGAATTTGGTTATTAAAGTATAAAAACTCACATTATATAAAGATTATACAACTTGCTCTATAAAAAGAATTTACTCTCAATTTCAATTCAGTTTTTAAAAACGGGGAGGGGGGGGCAGTCAATCTTTCATATTTATTACTATAGATTTTCAGGTGAGTGCAATTCTGAGCATCATAATCTATTTTTTGCTGGCTAATTTCATTTGGTTCAATCCGTTTTAAACTTTACAGTTAAATAAATAGAAAAGAATAATCTATTATTTTATTATTATTCAATGCAACACAATATTTTCCTGCTTTTTAATTCTGAAAAGTTCATTTATATTATTTATTCTTTGTATCAATCCAAAAATTAAAATATACAAATAAAAAGAAAAGCATATCCTTAATAAAATACAGCAGTTTAAAAGTTTTCAATATATTACATAAAAATAATATGAGAATTATATATATATTAAAAAATGATAGCTTAAATCATAGCAAGAAACTTATCACATTTCACTTGTAAAATGACAGATCAGTTTCCATTATCTTTTTTCATTTTTAATCAACAAAAGCAAAAATCACTCATTAAAAAAGAATGACCATGAATATAAATGTTCAGTATTTTCACAACCAATCATAGAGAAATATTTGGAAACACCAGACTGGAAGAATGCATAACTGGGTTGATCATGATTCTTGCTAAAATTTATTAAAACATTTATCAAATCAATATCCACAAAACAAAACTCCAAACCCTGGATTTCTGTCAAATATTTCTGAAACTGGTAAAATATCCCCATAAATCTCATAAATAAAACATTAAAAAAAAACTTGTAAATTCTTCAAGATAACTTTTCAATTTGTAGACACCTTAAAAATCAAAAAATAATAATGGCTGCCATCATTTCACAATTTGTCACAACAGAAGAATTAAATTACACAGAATTCCTGCAATGTCCCACCCCAAATGATTCCAATCAACCATAAATTACTAAAATGACAGCTATCTTTCCTTATACAAATCACCAATGATATGACCATATATAAAGCATTGTTGTCAACCTACATGCAATATTTCATTATGAAGAAGTACTGAAAATTTTGACCTAACCCATTTCACAAAACATGACTAAATCGCCAAACATCAGAAAGGGGGAGGGGGTATCTGCTTCTTGGTTAGACTGGGAACATTCCAGCATACTCCTTGTACTTAAAAATAAATGTAATTCTAATTATCACTGACATGTGAGCATCAACTATACCATAATTGATTTCCTGAATATTAAATAAATGAATTAGTAATTTTTGACATATCTTGATCTATGTGAGTCATTTAATATTAAGTATTTATTTCCTTCTGACAAAGTTCACTTTACAGTTTTAATTTTTATAAATTTATTTAATATAAAATGGCCTTATAATTTTGAGAATACTTTTTAAAAGGAGATTCTTAGAGGTTTTAATCAAATATCCAAGGTTTTAAATACTATAACAAAACTGAGAGACACACCATATTTTCCAATTATGACCAAAAACTGAACAATGAAAATTTTCATTTATCTTGTTCTCTTTTTGCCACTTCTTCCAAACCCACACAGCAGAAAATGTTATTCTAATATGCAATTCTCAGACAGGTTTCAAATCAGGTGATTAGCCATTTCATACTATTACCAAATAATATCTATTTCATGCTACTATATATTTCATTAATATAATACTTTACACTTTAGTTTAGAGGAGAGAAAGGTACGGCTACATAACTATACTGATTGAATCATACATATTAATAGTAACACATGTTATGATGAAATTTTGAATTAATTTTTTAAAATATGAGTTTTTTTTTGTTTTTTTTTTAATCAATACTAATAAAAAAACAGTCTCAAAGTAAAACTGGTTAATAAATATTAAGAAAAGACAATGCAGAAAAATTTCAACTGAAAGCTGAAATAAAATAATAATAGATAATATAATTTTGTTACTTGGATAATATAATATAATTTTGTTACTTGGATCTAATAATAATTAAACATGTTCAATGTGCTGCAGCTGACAATATACTATGAAATAGAATAAATGATATAACATTCAATAGTTATAAGCTAACTGATTTTATGTGGGACAGAGATACAAGCAAATCATATCACTTCTGATACAGCTTAACACAAGATAGACATAATAATGGATCAAAAGCAGTGCAAAATGAGAGAAAGTACTTTCTTTAGAAATGATTCATGTGTATTGATTAGCAATCAATGACTGAACAAAATAAAAAAGAAATCAAATAAGTCTATTATTAGTATATGATTATCAAAGTTGAGTCTTTTAAAGATGGTCAATGAATCTTCCTGACAACAGATTACTAATGATAACCAATACAGAATAGAATTTTGGACAGAAGGCTACAATATGTCCATCTATTGTGATAGCAATTTACTATTTTAAGAGGATATATTGCTGATGGAAGGTCATAGTATGGCATCTAGAATTAATGAAAAATAGTTCACAAAATCTAAGGCTTAAAATATATCAGGTCAATGACACTTGATAATTTTGTTAACTAAATTTAGTTTCACTTTAAAATGCCAACAGTAAAGATGGCAATATCTAAAATTTTTGTAATGTCAGACAAGTAAAGGTCTGACTGAAATATGAAGATAATGTTAAGATTCTACATAATAAATATATTTCATATAATTTTAATGTGTTGCTGTCTTATAGAAATTATTTTACTATAACCAAATAAAATTGATCACAAGATCTCATGAAAATTCTAGACTTTTAAAGAAAAAAAAATCATTTATCAATTATACAAAATTGTAAATTTGTAGAGACAGGATATGTCTTATTGTAGATTGAAAAAAAAACAAAAAAAAACAAAGATTTTTGATTATCATACAAAACAAAATGTTTATAAAGAACAACAGAAAGAGAGGGAAATAAGTGAATTTTTCAACCTGTTAAGATAGAAAAAAAAGAATATCTGTGAAAGTGTTCTTTCTTGAGTATATTATTTTAGATAAATTTACATATATCTTGAGTAGTTATTTGAATTCTGAAAAAGTTATTTTATTTTCCCCACCCCATTTAGAAGCATAAGTACCATTTTTTGTAAAATCAGCAAAAGTAAAAGATCCTCATACAAAAACTCCTCTTTATACATATAACCGACAATACAGAAATAGCTATACATTTGTAATTTTGGCACAAGTATAAGAATATCTATAAGATTATCTACACAGCTGTAGCAAATAATAGCTATGAAGGGAAGTCAAGAAGTCCTGATAGGCACATAGAAAACTAAGCAAAAATCTTCCAACATGGCAGACTTTTCTTTGTCTTTCAACTTCAGCTCACCTGGAATATTTATGGGTTATAATGAAAAGTTCAGTAAGATTGATAGGATTTAAAAACAACAGAAGACAGTAAAACTCTTATTTTCGTACACTCATAGCTATATGGCTTATAAAGTACAACAAGCCATTTTCTGATATGGAGGCAAACTGAATATACTTGTTTTTGCAAACCATTTCTCTTTACAGATACAAATCAGATTCTTCCCTATGCTTTTACTAGGAGAGAAATTATCCATCATAAGATTTATAGATAGAAAGGATAACAAGGTGTACTGAAAAGTTCTAAGTCCAACCAAGAAGCAACAACCAAAATAAATTCTGATGTTTGGACACTTAGTGAGATTTTGGGAAATGCATCATATTATGGGATCAGATCTAGTGAGGAGACAAGCAATCGACTTTAACTCCTCAAGTTTGATTTTGCTTCAAGGACCAATTTATTCTTAAGAGATGATACCATATTATGAGTAGTTTTATATTATAGAATTGCATTTTATTTTTTAATGATAGAAAGATCTGGAGAAATGCTGTTGGAATTGAAGTAGATTTGAGAAATGAGGGCATGACCAATGAAACTACTGCTGTGATAGGACCAAGTGTCTTTGCCTTATCCTTTGTAATCATTGCAGTTATACATCACACTTCTGAGTACAAGGATACAATAATTCAACCAATTAAATCATAAATAAATCCAATTTCTTAATCAACTAATTGCTGATAAATTTACAAAAAAATTACAAATAAAAGATAGATATAACTAAAACTCCAAGTTAGTCAAGTTAATCACATATATTCTACTGGTTGTTATTTTCATGTTTGGAACTAATATCAAAATGGTAGCAAGAAGAATAAATAACAATTTAAAATATAAGGCAGTCCCTCTTAGGTATCAAGCAAGCAGCATAGCCTTCTAAAAATTCATTCGTTACTGAAACTAAAAACCTGATATGGATATGAGTTAATGCTCTACAAGGAGGAGGAGGAGGAGGAGTCAGGAAAAAAAAAAAAAAACAATGGCTAAAACATAACTATTTAAAAAGGGGAAAAAAATTGCTCTTAGAATAGAAATATTAAATATAAGCTTTCTTAGTTCAGAAGATATTCAGAGAGTTTAGATTTAATTTAACTTTCATGAAACAGAAACAAAAGTTAGAAATTAAAAAAAAAAAAAAACTGACAGCTCTACAGTTAAAGCAGAAGTTCTATGACACAATCCTCAGTGATGAGTATCTGAAACCGGTTCTAGTAATTCACTGGAAAGAAAGAAAATTCTAACTTAAAGAAAAGGTCTTTATTCATTAACAGTTAATCTTGTATAAACAAAATCAATAAATGCCATCAAATAGCATATACATAGAATGGACAAATAACAAATAGTTACTCACAAGTGTTTTCTGTTTGAAAATTTTGATACTTGCCTCCAATGACATTTTAAAAAGGTTTATAATGCTGATGGTGGAAATAGAAAGAAATTTTCAAAAATGAACTTAGGTTAAAAATAATTAAAATCTAAGATTCATCATTCTGCAAGAATTTTAAAAAATGAAATAAAAGCAAAATCCAGTTTTGTGATTAGAGTAACCAATAATTCCTGGCAGCAAAAGAGGAAAGGATCAGTAGTTTTGAATCATAAAACACAGATAATCAAATAAAAATAGAAGGGAGTTTTAATGGGGAAAAAAAAAAAAAAAAAAGAAGAAAAGTTGAACCTCATGATACAACCATTATCTGATGATGCCAGGACATGACCAATGGTTTTGTTGCTCTAAATTAATGATGAGCTAATAGAATTGTTCAGAAATAAACATAGTAACAAGTAATCAAAGATCTTTATCAATGATAAAATAACTTGAACACAGAGAAAAAAAGTGAATATATATATTTTATTGTTATACATAATTTTATATATAGAGATTTTCCAAGCATAGCTCAGATGTGGCACAAGGCCGAAATTATGGGGCACCCAGTGAGGATCAAACTCACTACTCAGTCACAATTGTTCTAGCGAGACAAGCTTGCTAACCATTACACAACATCGAGATGCCCACATAATTTTATATATACACAAATATTTAAGTAAATGCTCTGTTTATAATAAACAGTATTAACAACATTTACTGGCCTGATTGTCTGAGAAATTTCATAGAAAATAAATACCCGGTAAATGTTTTTAATACTGTTTATTACAAACAAAGCATTTACTTAAATATTTGTATCTATAAAAATAACATATATACAGAAAAAAATATATACATTATTTCCATTTGATTTTTCTTTTTGTAGGATACAGGTTCAATTTCTGTTGGAGGACGCATATTTTCTATGAATTTTCTTGATGTTCGAGGCTGGTAAATGTTGTTAATACTGTTTATTATAAACAGAGTATTTACTTAAATATTTGTGTATATATAAATAATGTATAACAATAAAATATTTTGAAATAATTGTCTCACATATACACATACTATGAAATGGACTAACTGTAAGATATATATATATATATATATATATATGTGTGTGTGTGTGTTCACATAAAAAGTGAATACCATAATATGTAGCTATATAAAAATATCTATATTATATATAGAATAACAAGTAAATAATGAGATAAATGTGGTGTACACATTTAATATCCAATTGCTAGATATGTTATTTCATGTATTTTTTTCTTTTTCTCACATGCAAATATACAGAAATAGAATAGTAACAAGGTCATTAATCACAGCTATCATGTATAAATGTTTTTATATACCATCAGTAAAAATACACACACACACCGCATTAGATAATTGAGAACAAATTATAATATCTAACAAAATTTTTTCCAATAAAAAAAGAATACATGTTGGAAACAATTTGTATACATATTCAACTTGGAAAAATAAACAATCTACATATTCAATAAAAACACTCTTGAACTCAAAGATTAGTTCAATTTAGCCTTAAAAATGCTTACATTCTTGGATGAGGTGGTTTTCATTCATACTGGTTATGTCCACAATAGTGGCCTTCAACAAAGCCTTAGTATTGTGTAACTGCTGGTTAACATCCCTCTTGACACATACTAGTCCAAGTATTCAAATTAAGAAAGCTAGGAGAATACATGCTGAGAGGAGGAGGGGATGAAATGATCCATGACATTTCTTATGTCATTTGAATGGGGGAGTAGAGTTCTGCTGGAACATATAGAATCACATCCTGGAACCTGGACTTGATTACTTTGGCCATCACCTCAACATAGGGAATGGATGACATTGGCTCTATAGAAGTGCATAACATAGCTTCATTGTTCACAATACTCTGGACCATCACAATGCGTACCACCATGTGTTCTATGTAGAGCTACCGGTTTCTTCTTCAATTCACCTGAAATCTGCATTGTTAATGCTCTCAATATGTCTGAAAGAGAAATGAGAATATTAAAATTATGTTCTCATATACCTAGCACATCCTATATATATATATATATATATATATATATATATATATATATATATATATATATATATTCATTTCATCTTTTGGAAGTGCTATCTTATGATCTGGCATCCTTTAAAAGGGCTCTGGTGAAATAAATTATTATAATGGAACCTTAAAGTGGTCTGTTTTTCTTTAATATATAAATTAGAAAGGCCCACTCAAATTTCAGCAAAGTTTAGTATAAATGCTCCTACTAGTATTCAAAACAACACAAAAAGTACATCTTAAATAGTCAAACAGGTAAAGAAATTAACAATACCTAAAAAAAAGAAAGAAAAAAAAATACCTTTGACAATAACTAAAGAAGTGTCTAAATGTACTTGGGACAATGTACAATACGGACAATTTTCGCACTCCCTTACTTCCATCAAATGGTAAAATGTAACAATGTTGGAAAAACTAAATGAAAAATTAACCAAATTTTCTTTGCCTGTCATATTCAAAAAAACGTTTAAAAGAAAGGTTGCTGCCCATATATCTCCATGTGTATGAGCACACACTGATGCTGCAAAATTCTAGACCCAAGCAAGAAACCTTTCCCTAAAAATCCTGATAGCCATTTGGTAAGATTTTGGGAAGTAGGTTAGGCCAAGAACATTTTAGCAACACTATATATATATATATATATATATATATATATATATATGTGTGTGTGTGTGTGTGTGTGTGTGTGTGTGCGCGTGCGCATGTAGAGAGAGAAAGAGACACATATACATACACACATATGCATCTATTTGTATGCAATACACAAAAGCCTGTATAAATGATTGATTTCAGTTCTAAGAAAGAAGAGCTATTTATTATCCAATGACTGGAAAGAATTTCTTAAACAACATTCTCAGTCTCTCCCAAACCATGGAAATTGGACATGGTGTGTGTGTGTGTGTGTGTGTGTGTGAGGGAGAGAGAGAATTCCAAGTGAGAATTCCATCACCTGTTATTTCCATGCCACTGCAAAATGCTAAAGACATGACAGTAGTTGCTACTGTTGCAGCAATGCTCAGCGCTTGTTGATTAGTTGAACAAAAAGAATGGAAAAAGAGCATCAAACCAATCACTAGCCTTTCATTCATGTCACCACTGTCCAACTGAAGAGACACTCAATAGCATACAAACCCAAGTACATAGAACCTGTTACAAAACAGACCATTTTTGGATAGTAACATTTGAAGTAAAGAAACAATTTTCTGATTTGTACATACTTAATATGATTCAATTTATTTTATGAACAAACAAATACAGTTTATAACCATTTGTAAGAGGCTATGCAAATAGTATCCAAGTGTACTATAGTTATATATAGCAATAATAATCAGTATGCTGATATATAAAAATCAGAAAATGTCATGTTAAGGACCTACAAACCAGCATGGATGCGTACACCAAAAACTAGATTAAATAAGCAGATCTTGTCAATAGCACAAAATTTCACCTGAAGAATGCCAGAGAATTCACTCATCTAAATATTTTAAAAAATCAGTGTTGATGAAAATTGACTAAAAATAAAGAATAATAACTAATAATCAAATATATTAAAAATAATAAGAATGAAAGTTTTATTTTGCATTGTTACATTAAGTTTAATACAAACTTTAACATTAGTTACATAGTGCAAAACAAAATTTTAAAATGAATTTCATGTTATTTTTTTTTTAAACCTAAATAATTTTAAAAAGTTGTTGGTCAAGTATGACAGTTTGTCCATCAGTAACCAAGAACAGTGACATTTAGCTTCTTAAGATCATTTTTCAACATACTTCTCCAGTTGTCTTCATGTTGACCACCAGACAAATGTTGACCAACATTTCCTATGAATAAATAATTTCAATTCACAATGGACAAAAAAAAAGCAAAAGAAAAAACACATTCCTTTTATCTTTTTCATTAGTTGATGACTTGTAAAATACACAGCACAAAGATTGCATTAAATTTAAGTAACTGTTAAGTTCTGAATTTTTTGTCAAGTGTGCGTGTGGGTTCAATCTAATATTTTCTCTCTCATATTCATTATTTCAAAATCAGTTAGAATCCAATTCTGTACAAAGAGGTCCAGAGAAGTATGTCAAAGTCAGACACAGACATTAAAAAAAGAACAAAAGGTAAATGGAGACCTTAAACTAATTTCCTGTTAAGACAACACAAGGGAACTTGTTTACTAGAGACATCTAAATGAAGTTATGCACTCACTCATAAAAAGAATGGCCATAACATCCACAAATAAGTTATCTTCCAAAAGAAATCTTAGTCTATTACAAAGCTACCTTAAACAACAATTCAGTAACTGCAGACATCAAGCAATGACTCTTCCTCTGAGTATAAGAAGTTTACAGTCGTTGTAAAAATTGGTAATAGTAAATTATTTTATATAATGGCTTGGTAAGTATTGCATTAAACTCAAGAAAATGTGAGAGTTCAGTACTTTTTGCAAGGGATGGGGACTTAACAGCTCAATTTGAGGAAATTTTAGGCGGTTTTTCTGACTTTTAGAAAGAGCATCTTAGCTTTGAATCAAATCAACTTGGAACATGCAATGTTCAACTACAATATGCCATTTCTCTGAAACTGTCTCCATTTTGTTATTAAAAATTTACATTTTTAATAGCACCCTCAAGGGTCAGGATTGTTGGGGGATGGAGGGTAAATTTTTTTAAAGGCTCCTAAGAAGAAAACAATTCATTGAAATATAATGAAGTATAACTGCAAAGTATTCAGTTGAAACTGGATGTGAAAAATAAAAATAACTCATGGTTTAATGATCACCTTGAAAAGCACTTTAGATCCAACACAATGTAAGATAGACTTGGTAGTTTCCTGTACACATTAATGAATGCATTTTGAATATTTCCAGAGAGAAAATCTTCAGTGTCTGAGATATCTCAGCAAAATGCAAGTTTTTTTTGTTTTTTTGTTTTTTCTATTTATTCTTCATTGGTCATTATATATGACCAATGAGTCATCTTTACTCTAACTGTATGGTGTGTGGGTTCTTTATACCCATCACATCTAAATCAATATTTCTGATAAAGACCAATACTCTGCCTTATCTTGCAATGGGATTTTCTGAAAGACTTGTTTTTTTCCCCTCTAAGTGTGTGTGTGTGTGTGTGTGTGTGTGTGTGTGTGTGTGTGTGTGTGTGTATGTGTGAGAGAGAGAGAGACCAAGAGTGATGGGGTTATCAAATGAAATAAATCTATTTCACTTAATAATATGTTTCATATGAGATGATTAATCTTCTCCAAGAAATCTTCTTTTCCTAAATAGAAACGGTTATTTAAACAATTCTTAAAATTATTATTATTATCATTCATTAAATACCCAACCTTGTAGTACAATTTACATAAATTGGTGAATTATTTTTAATCAATCTGATGTGTGCCCAAAGCATAGCAGAAATGTTTAGTAAATGTCAGAATAAATTATACACAAAAATCAAAGTCAGCATGCACATTTTACTTATATATATATATATATATATATATATGTGTGCATATGTGTGTGAATTGGGATCAAATATGGATTAGAATCAGACAAAATGACAAACAAATAGCAAACATTGATAAATTTTAAATGTTTTGCTTATATTTAAGCTTCATATTTCATTTTCTAATGAAGCTTAAATAAATGTAAAACATGGCTAAATTTATAAATGTTTATTTGTTTATATATATGTATATAATGCTTGCATACTTATAAGTTTTGTATTAAACACAATTATAATTATTCTTATAAACAGACAAGAACAATACATTTATATAATCACTTGTGCTCTTACAGAATAGACTTCTAGAGAAATCTTTTCCAAATTCTCACAACAATAATAAGTGTTAAAGAAAAAGTCTTAAAAATATTCTCATTTGCACTTTTAGTACCTGTAATTACCATGAATCAGACATATCAACTAAACTTCTAGGAAGGTGTGTTATCTGTGCCTAAGTATATAGACAGGAAACAAACTATTTAAATTGGAGGTTTCCAATCCTGAGGTACATGTAAAGAAGTAAAAAGCAGGAATTCACTTGTGATGTTTTATAAATAGAGTCTGTAGAACTCACTGAAAGAATTCACATTACATGAAATGGTTACAATGATCAAATATTCTTTTTGATCATTTCTGTATTAGAACAGACAAATTAAACAAAATTTCTAACAAGTTAAAAAACATGTATGCATATATATGATCAAAAACAATTTTAGTTTTTAGATGTGGTAGGTCCATTAAAATGTAGTAATTCCATATGTGACTCAGTGATAGAGCACATGCCAGCAGCCTATCAAATAAAATATTTTAGTCCCAGCTACCAGATTAGTAATATTTCCTATTAAAAAATTACTGAGTTCAGAAAAAGAAAACTAATTTTTAATAAGAGGAAATTATTTTTCCCAAACACTATATAAATCTCTATTTTTGGTACAATGGTTAAGTATTGGTAGAAAAGTTATATTTAAGCCTTGTTGTTGTATCAGCAATACCATTCATCCACAAAGCACTGGAAAAATATTCTTGTAGGGAAGTGATGACACCTTACACTGACATCACCACTGATAGCTTGGACTGAGATATAGTGATTTTTTTTTTTTACTGTGCACTCATTTTACTGAGATACAAGTGGAGAAAACCTGACATCAAAGTCAAATAAATTATGATACCTGCAAAGAACAGAATCAATTCAGCAACAGGCAAAACACTATAAAATACTACTATGACATCATTAACAAAAGCCTATATGCATCAAAAAGTTATACATATATTACAGATGATTCAACAATGGAATGAGACAAACAGATCTGAATTACATGTGGCATGCCAACAAGTGATTATTTTCAGCAGTTGTAGAAATATCTTAGCATTTGAAATAGAAGAGATGATGGTGTAGAGTAGTGTTTCTCAACTGGTGCACCTGGGTGCACTAATGTGCTCTAAAAAAGGTAGCCATGTGCACCCCCAAGTTAACGGAAGAGTAATTTCTGAATCATTTTTATATAAAAAAAAAAATCTTTATTTTTAAAAAGCTAAAGACGTCAAGCAATGTAAGGACTTAAAAAATAAATGTTTATTTCAGGAGACTTCTTTATTATTTTTCCTATTTTCAAATTTCAGTGTTTGTTTTTCCTTATTAAAATTTAAAGTGTGCCCTGAAGTGAAAAAGGTTGAGAAACACTGATGTAGAGGCTCAAAGTTTTTGGTTTATTCTTTTTTTTAAATCTAAAATTGCAAAGAATCAAAATCAGTTTAATACTTATGAACTGTTTTTTTCCACACACACACACACACACACACTAATGTAGTTGGCAAAATATTTGTTCTATTTATTAAGTAAAAATAAAAGACATTTTTTTTTTAAATATATTAATTTTGTTGAGCAATATATGAGGGTGTACTGAAAAGTTCTCATCCAAACCCCTTTCTAAAATATAAACAAATACCAGATTTTATTTTGGTGAGGGGAGGGAAAGATGGATTTCTTAGTAGTGTCAAAAACTTTGCAGCAACCCATCACTATTTTATTAAATTTTCTTCTACTCAATATGTCTGGAATTTCTATCTTTCTTAGCAATGAACTGTTTTTAGGTGCCTTTTACAGTCTTTCAGAGTATGAAAATTTTTTTTCATTAAGCAAATTCTTGAAAAGACCAGAAAAAAATGTTAATTCAAAAGTGTAAAATCTGATGAACTAATTCTTGATGCTTTTCATAAATTGCTACCTTCAGTTTAATTGAAAGTAATACCTGTTTGAATGACTCATCTGGTTTTCCCTTCCAACCTCACTATATAAATACGATCACCTTCTTTGGAAGGAGGCCTGCCTCTGATACAGTTAATGGTGGTTCACTTGCTCAATGATCTTTTGTATTTCATATTGACCATTGAAATTTCTTTAAATGGAATATTTTAATTATGTGGAAGTCAAACCTGAAAGAGACTAAGATAACCAAGCTGATGCAAATGATTTTTAATCACTTGATCTGTATATTGACAATCTCCTGTATTGTTAAACAGTCATTACTCTTAAGTCAGGTCATGATTTGATCACATAATTACCTGAACTGGTCTATATGACTGTGTTTGACACCATTTCATCATTCACAATAACTTCTCTATGTTTTTTTGTTTTTTTTTTGGTTTTTATACTTATTTTCTTGTAGGACAATTTTTATCATTCTTTTAAATAAATAGATCATTGCCACATTACAATCAAAAGTAACACTTTTTCTTATAAAATTAATTAAAATTAAATGCATCTAGTGACAAAAAGTGAATTAACTTTTTAGCAAACCAAATATTTTTGTGTGCAATCAACAGAACTAAATAAAACTGAAATAAAAACTACAGCAGTTTTCTAACAACTATAACAACAATATTTTACAAAGCAAGATATTTTATTTAAAATAAAATGTGCAATAAAAATAATGGAAAATTATCAAAAGTATTTCATTAGTATTCCCGTTCATAACTATTATCAATCCACAAATAAAAATCTGTAATGACATACTAAAAGTACAGTGCCACTAACAGTTGTTTATTTTGGACTCTTTTTTTACCACACATTGTATGTGCGTGTATGTGTATATATATATATATATATATATATATATATATATAAACATCTGGTAAGAATGTAAACCACTTTGCTTATCATATTTTATTTATGCATATCTCTATCAAGTAGGTGAACTGAGAAAAATCACTGAATATTTGCAGTACTCTTTAAAAGTATTCAGACATTTTTTTTTCTCCCTGAAAGAGTTCAATCCCCAGCTGGGACATCTAATGGCATAGCCATGGATAAAGAAATTTGAATATATAAGAAAAATGACAGAAATGAAGATAATATTAGAAATGGATAATGCCTACCAGATAAAAGCTCATGCAAGAATGAAATGTGAGTGACAATTTAAATCCATATGAGAAATTGCATTTCTTTGAATTATTTTAAGCTTCTTTCCATCTAAACTCTGCTTGTGCAAAGGAGGCTATAGGTGAGCTTTGTCTTATGTACATACCATAATCTTCAATAATGTTGGTGTGCATGCAAATGCATACATTCAAATACAGAAAAATATATATATATATATATATATATGTATAGCTATGTTCACCTCAGGTACGGGACAGAAAATAGAATAAACAAGTAGAGATATCAGCATGCATTTTTAAGTTATAAAATATCAGAATTAAATTTTAAACATAAAATTAAAATAGCATTTTTTTTTAAATATTCATTTTTTCAGGAAAATTTGAAAGTAGCACTGTTTTAGTCTCCTCAAAATTGTTAAGCCAGAAAAGAAAAGTGTTTCTACAGTCCTCAATGAGAGTTAAAAAAAAAAAAAAAAAGCAATACTAGATTTTGACTAAAGTTGTGACAGAAGGGTGGGGGGATTATGAAATCCTAAAAAATGACACACTTAAACAAAGAATACATCCTACTGTATTTATTATATATTAGGTTGGTGCAAAAATAATTTTGTTTTCTCACATAGTAATATATGTTAGAAAACGAAATTATTTTTGCACCAACCTAATATGTCACCAATTAGAAAAAAGAAAATTTTCAACTTGATACATTTTAGCAGATGCATTATAAAAGATTTGAAATATATATGCACAGACACGTTAAACATAGTTGACATTATCTGTCCTTTCAATTTAATAAAACATGTATATATTTGAGTAGCAATTTTTCATACAAGTGAATGAATGGTTGGTTCAAGAGTATGCTGAAAGTGGTTCAAGACTATACAGAAATTGTTCACAGATTTTATTGTCATTTAAATGTTTTCATTGATTCTCTGATCATCCTAAGAAACAAAACATAGAGGTGTCATTTATCAGGAAAAGATGAAATAGTGAACTAAAGCTAACATCATATTGTCATTTTTGTGGATGTTATGGTCTTAACATTTTACATCAGAAGACATCATTGGACAAAAAAAAAAAAAAAAAAAAAAATCCATTGGTTCCAGTGTCACCATTTTTAATTCTTTAATACAAATTATGAAAAAAAAAAAATTTCTAAATATTTTATATTTTTCTATTAATTATTGAAAATATTGAAAACACCATTTCCAATACAAAAAGATATATATTTTTAATGTAAGTTATTTTTTGTTATAAGTGTTTTGGGAATTTGGAGTCTGCTTGTAAGCAATATTGAATAAGATGTAGGTATTGTCAATCATTATGAATTTCATATTAGTAAAAAGATGATGTTTAATATATGATTGCAGTGCATCATTTTAATCTACAACAGGGTATTTTGGTGGTAAGGACAACAAAAACAATCTTCTTTAGAGTTGCAATCTTCTAATGGACATAATTCATATGTCAAACTTTTCTTTTTTTGAAGATACAAGAACAGATAATAAACATTATAGACAAATTTTGCATTGTTTTGAACCAATTCTATGTTTGTGTGTGTGTATCTTATGACATAGTAACACTCCCACCAGTGCACCATCTGTATCTGCTCTTTAGATAGTAATGTATATGGCAAGAAGGTTGTGTATAGTGAAAGTGCCCAGTGGAGGTGTCATGCAATAGAGATACAAACATGCTCCTTTTGTTCAATAAGAGCCATTTCAGAATGGTTAAATTGTATGCCTTGATGGTCATTTCAAAGAATTCTGCATACATTAAATCTTGACAACAATGGCCAAGTGAACATTCCTATATCCATAAATCATGTTCTGGAGAGTCACATAATACAGATACTCATCAAATGCACACATAGTAAGGGCAGCATTGGTAGATTCTACAGGATATATCTGAGCGGATGGGGCTCACTTGTGTCAACATGGACTGTTAGGAAATTTTTACTTACACCATATCTACAGTCATCCATAGCTCTAACTAAACTTACATTTATGCCCCACAACACCAGCATGCATGTCTTCAGTAGCATTGTCAAAATGTCAACTGAAAGGATCAAATGGCATTCTGTAGTATTCATGAATGAGACCACATTCTGCACTTCATATAAATAAGTCATTTACACGTGTGACATATACCTGGAGAGTGACATCCTCTATAATATATTCACACATGACACAGGCCCAACTCCTGACTGGTATCATGGTATGAGGGTGCCATAAGTTACACTTACTGTTCGCCTTTGGTGTTTATCAAGAGTAAGAAGATCTATGTATGTCCAAAACACTACTTGATCCATTCTGCTGCCATTTCTGCACCAGTAAAGTGATGTGCTATTCCAGAAGAATAATTCCTGTCCACAATATGCCCATGCTATTCAACATACTTTGCCAGATGTTAGTCAGCATGATTGTCAGACTCATTTCCCATTGAACATATATGGGACAATCTAGCAATAAGTACAAGAGACAGGAAATAATCTATCACTAGAAAGTATTTTGCTATCTGTATGATTGTATGTATTTAAAATACAGGCCCTTGTCAACATAAACCATAAATATGGGATCTGAGTACAGTTGATGCACCCCCTTTTTATTGAGGGAGTGGGGGACGTGTATGTACAGATCTGGAAATGTGACCCATTTCTGGCTAGCTTATCTGTATGTTTAATCCTGAGTGAAATGGAACTTTGAAAAGATGAAAGTTTATTTTTGTATCAGTATATGTTCTGATTAACAAATTTTAGATCAAGTATAACACAAGGCCATATTAATGGAGCACACGGCACAAATCAATGTATTAACCAGTTAAAGGAGATTACTAAGCATTAAATTCAGTGTCTAAATGCACTATTCTCTTTTGATAATATATTTTCAAAAATCAGGGAATTCAATTTAAAATGTGAAAAATTAAGTCAAATATAATATTTTTCATTGATGTAAATACTTGCAATCTGTATACACTACATATAATAAAAGATATTTGCACACCATGGTGCAGTCCCAACTTGGCACTACAAGAGCATTTTGTGCAAGCTTGCAAAGTCTACAACAGGCTCAGGGGATTTGCCTGCAACATCTGCCATCAGTTGTTCTAATGCAATGTGCTGGTTTTACCAGAACAGATTTTAATGGTATCATCGCTGAATCAGCTGCTTCCTTTTTATTTATTTTTTTGTTCAGGTTTCTGCAATAGACAAGTTAGCCTTCCGCAACAGAATTGGATGGTTATAGAGATAAATAAAAATAATAAGGATGATGTCTGCTGAGTGAGACTTTTCAGTTATTGTGTGCAGAGTATCACAGAGATCTTTCACAATAACTCTTCTTATACTCCCAGTTTCTCTCTCTCTCATTTTCTTCACTATTTTTGTTTCTCCTGCTTTTTCTCATTGTTTAACTAACTCCTATTTTTTTTTTTTTTTTAAATCAACAAACTTTCTCTTCTTTTTAGATCTTTTAAAAATTTCTATCCACTCAATTATGTTTATTCTTCTTTTTGTATCTGTTTTTCTTTTTCTCTATGTTTAATGATCACTTTCTCTTTTTCTATCTTTTTTTTTTTTACCCTTAATCTCTTTACTCATCTCGCTTATTAACTCCTTCAATCTCTTTTTCCAATGAGAAATTTGACAAGTCTTTGATGGCAGTGGCAGGTGTCCAGAAAACAACTTCTGTGAAATAATTGAATAAAAAGAAAGCTGTAATGAAAGAAAGACAGAAGAGCAAGTGGAAAGTATGAGTGTTTCAACAAACATGTGAGCATATACAGTCAAGCAAGTATCACTCATTTATGTCTCAGGGCAGGTGTTTAGGATTCAATCAAACATACCAAGTCAGAGCACAGAGTATATCTTTATGCTTGTATGAGTTTTTTATGTGTATAAGAAAAAAATATAATCATTGTGCGTGTGTGTGTGTATATATATATATATATATATATATATATATATATATATATATAAAAAAGGTATATACCTACTCATACAGAATCTGATATATACTCATACAAGTACAATGACTTAAATAGTCGAGCTTCTTGAAAGTGGCAAGATCCTATGGATTCAGTCAGGAATGAGCTTGAGGTTTCTGGTGAGGAAATTTTATTCATGGTTAAGAGAAAGGAACATTCACAGTTTGACTTCATAAGAACAACTAAATTTATTCAGTATGTCATGAATATTATCAACCAGGATTCAAGAAATTTGATAAGGGTCATTAAGATCTGAACCTGACTTGTGGTACACGAGGACATCAAGTACAAATCATACATGATTAGCAGAGGGCAGTTCATGTTCAGCAGGAACTGGGAGAATCATGTGATCCAATCAAAGCACTTGCCAAACAAGCTCCAGCACTCTGAGGAAGCTGTGATTCTTCTCCAAAACCAGGTAAACAGGAGGATGGCTCCCTGGATCAATAATTGAGCCTGAGAAAGCCATATATATTCAGTAGAATTCTTCTGTTTAGGAGTGGCTGGCCAAGAATTTTCACAATCATATCACACCCAGCATGTGACCTAGCTCTCCAGATTTTAATCCTCTGGATGAATATATCTGAATTGTTGGATTCAGAGAGATCAACCAGCAGTCCTACAATATAAGGGACTCCTTGAAGGCTGCTATTATGGCCAACACCAAGAAGCATCTAATCCAAGAATGCAGTCATATACAACACTGTATTGATGCAGTTCTCAAGCTGAGAGCAGTTTTATTAAATAACTGTTTCATTTCTTTTAAGTTGAATATTTATACAAATTATTTGGAAAATATAAAAGGTATATAAATATCTTTATTTTTCTTTATATTATAATCTGATCTCAATTATCAGGAACATTATGCGTGTGTGCATGTGTGTAAATAAATGAACATTAAATTAATGTATGAATTGTTCCAGCTGAGTTTTGATGAATTTCCACAGACTTTATCAGTCTTGCTTGCCAGATAAAACCAACCAACCAAACAAACAACCAGCTAAAACTACAGGTCTATGCTGACAGGTTAAAATGTGCTGTATTAATGTCTTACTGTCAAATTAGACATGGAAGTAGTAAGATGTTTAGATAAGACAAAATTGGCAAGAGAAAGGTCTAAAGCAATACTCAGTCACAATGTAAGCAGAGCCAAGTTAGAAAGATGGAATTAATCATTTCATTTGGCTGGACTAATTGAATAACAGAAATAAAATCAACAAACAGGGAAATGGAGAAGGTGACTTTTGGTACATATAAGTCTTTCAGAGTGACAATTTTCCTCAACTGTAATGGTCAGTGTACTATGACAACCAATCAAAAATGATACAGTAAAAATTAAGAAACAAATAAAAGAAAAAATGAAGAGAAGAAATGATGAAAGAAGAAAATTAAAAGTAAAGAGAGAGAGAGAGTGAAGAAATGAGGACAAATTGAAAAAAAAGTGGGGAGATTAAAATAAAGAAGTAAAAAGAGACGGGGAAAGGGGGGAAAGCAAAAGTGGAGAGAGACGGGGAAAGGGGGGAAAGCAAAAGTGGAGAGAGACGGGGAAAGGGGGGAAAGCAAAAGTGGAGAGAGACGGGGGAAAGGGGGGAAAGCAAAAGTGGAGAGAGACGGGGAAAGGGGGGAAAGCAAAAGTGGAGAGAGACGGGGGGAAAGGGGGGAAAGCAAAAGTGGAGAGAGACGGGGGAAAGGGGGGAAAGCAAAAGTGGAGAGAGACGGGGGAAAGGGGGGAAAGCAAAAGTGGAGAGAGACGGGGGAAAGGGGGGAAAGCAAAAGTGGAGAGAGACGGGGAAAGGGGGGAAAGCAAAAGTGGAGAGAGACGGGGAAAGGGGGGAAAGCAAAAGTGGAGAGAGACGGGGGAAAGGGGGGAAAGCAAAAGTGGAGAGAGACGGGAAAGGGGGGAAAGCAAAAGTGGAGAGAGACGGGGAAAGGGGGGAAAGCAAAAGTGGAGAGAGACGGGGAAAGGGGGGAAAGCAAAAGTGGAGAGAGACGGGGAAAGGGGGGAAAGCAAAAGTGGAGAGAGACGGGAAAGTGGGAAAGGAGGAAAGCAAAAGTCAAGAGATAGAAAAGGAGGAAAGCAAATGAAAAGAGCTACAAAAGTAGATTGAGTGGCAGTAAATAGGAGTGAGTGATAGTATTTGCAGTATAGTTGTCAACCATTAATGCTGAACTATTAAATCAAATATGAGTAAAGTCAATGATCAAATAAGATCCAATCATCCAACAACAATGGGTCAACTTCAACCTCGCTATTCCTCCCACCTATCCTGATAGAGGGACACTGATTATTGATTTCTTTTTTCCCCCTCTTATTTGGTTGGTTGGTCCCTGCAGATCTGCAATTTGTTATACCCCCACACTACACACACAAACACACAATTTCTATTGTTTCTCTTCCATCTCTCTGCTGCTTTTGGCCTTTTATTTCATTTTTTTTTTATTTTTATGTTTTTTTTTGTTTTTGTTTTTTAGACAAAGCCTACAAGCCCTCTTCAGTCAACCATATCCTTCCAAAATTACTTCTCTCTTTTTCTCAATCCTTATTGAAATGACATGCTTACCACTCCCCTCAAATTCACTACACCTACTATATCTGCCCGACTGTCCTCACTCTGAAACCAGATAACTTATTCTGGAAAAATCTCAAAAAAGAATTATCGTTATTTTCTGACTTTACTTGTGTTGCATTTGCAAATTTGGCTCAAGAGGTGCGTGGAGAGACTACAGAGAGATCTGCAGTTCTCTTCCAACTACCAATATGGTTAGACTAATTATAAACTAAAGGAGAAAAAAAAAAGAAGGCAATTTTAAACCAAAGTAAATACTCTTCTGCATAAAAGTCACCCCTTTTAAACTATACTTATATATAACTTTATTACTATACCCATTCTATTTACTTCTCTTTTGACCAAATCTTCCATATGATCAAACACTTGTAAATGTGAGATGTGCAAACACTATTAAGATCTATTGCCATCACCAAGCAAAGGCTAGTATCATGTAATTAGTACCATGCAAGTTACTTGAAAAATAAGACAACACCAAAACTTCAGATAAGAAAAGAAAAACAGCGCAAAAAAAAAAAAAAAAAAAAGAAAAAAGAAAATGTTCTATAGAGCAAAATCCAACATGTTTAAGCAGAACAATTATAAATTTGCATGAAACAAATACAGTATTGTTTATTTAATTATTCTTTTTTTCTTCTTTTGGCACAGAGAGATTTCATTCAACAAAATCTTCTACAATGATAAAATATTATTGCTTGTTTTCCTCTTCAACTTTACACAATGTAAACAGACTTATGCTTGTCACTGTCATCTCAATGCCAAGCTAACAATAAAATTGTTCTTTTGTGCAACAATTAGGATTTGACTTTAGCTGGATCCTTTTCAATAAAGCAAAACTAATCTGGTTGAAAGAGAGAGATCTGAGCACACCCCCTTTCAAACCCAATACCACTTCAAAACAAAAGGTCAAATGAGAAAAGAAAAAAAATATACAGTTGCAAATAACTCATTGCCTGAACAACATTCAAAAGTAATCATAACAATGTTATAAGCTTTGTTTTTTCATTTTTTTTTTTTTTCTCTCTTTCCTTATGGTCTGTCATCACAGAACTGAAGTTAGAAATACTGTGACTAAATTTTCTGTGGTTACTAATGAAATCTGGATGATTTCAGTATATTAGTCTTTCAAAATTCCATAACTTGTAAAATTTTTAATAAATAGTTCAATCTACAGGGTGCAATAGGTAAATTGTTGCCATTTTATATTTTTAATTTCACGCATGCACATTATTTTTGATTTTGTTGACTGCACAGTATAGTAGGGTCAGTTGGTGATCAACTGTGAGAAAAATAGTACCCCACTAAAAATTTGGAGACGGAATACTGTTCTGCTTGGTATTTGCACCAGAAGCTCCAATATGAACAGTTCAGAATGTTTGGGTGTCAATCTGAAGAGAGTGCAGAGGATTCAAAAAAGAGTTGGATGAGTCTAATGAAGTCTAGTGAAGGTATAGCAGCTCAGAAAACTCACTCTGCTCATTCTGATAAGAAAAGAACTCTCAAATTTCTAGTGAGAGCCTCAGACTCAACACAGAAGTCTACATTAAGTGCCCTGAGAAGGTAGTACTGTCCTGGGTCAAGAGGGTGGTTGCTGGAAGACCCTATTTCTGGTAAGAAGACTCTGAAACATGCCACACAAACAGGAGAACCCAGTCATGGCTGTCAGACAATTTCTGCAACCACATCACCCCTTATATCTGGCTACCTAACTCCCTAGACTGCAACCCCCTTGATTATTATGTTTGGGGTGCAGTTGATCAAGAGACCAACAAAATTCCTTGTAACGCCAAATATGAACTGAAGGCAAATTAAACAAGAAGAACATCCAGAAGAGTTGCAGGAGATTCCGAAGTTGTCTGGAGGCCATGAATGAAGCCAATGGTGATTTTATTGAATAAATTTACTCTTTAGTATTTCTAGATATTTTTGTGTAATTTTAGTAAACATATTTGTTAAAATGAGTTGTCAGTGTTATTTTCATTTTCATGTAATTTAGACAACAATTCATCCCTTGCACCCTGTACAATTCAAGTATGATGCTAAATTGAACCCTTACTTTGTGTACATCAGGTTAGCTAAAGTGAATCATTATCTTTTCATTTAACCAAATATGGAATCATTTGTGAAACTACCATCACAGATATTTAAATTACATATGATCTAATAGTTTATATTATAGGTGATGGTTTTTAAGTAAGCTATGATTTAATAAACCCATCTCAATTTGGACTTTCATATGAACTAGATTAAAATCCCGCCTGTAGGACAGAGAATTTCAGATAGTAATAAAAATCTGATATAACAATCAGAACAGACAGAATTATAATAAATACAGCAATAATCACCTTAGAAGAAATTAAAATTCACAGTTTGTGATAAATGAAGAATTCATAATAACAACACAATTACTAACAGCAACAATGTTTAATAATAATAATAATAATATTAGACAATAACAATTGACGGATATTTGAGAAACGTTAAAGAAATAAGAGTAGTAGTGATAAAAATTATAATGGATCTAACAGTTGCATTATTAGACCAATGAAAATAAATATGTAACATTGATGATAGTGAAACTAATACCAATTGAACATATAATGACAAAAAAAAACAAAAAAAACACAGGTGCCATTCACTAATTGACTTCACTCATCTGCTGGAAGCTTTTGTTTGTTTCCAGAAAGTGATGATGATTATGGGGATTTCCTGGAGATATATATATATATATATATATATATATATATTCCGCAAGTAATTATAGGAAACAAGAACATAAAAAAAATGTTGTGTTTTTTTTTTTTCCCTTATGGAAAGGAGCATGCGTGTAATCATGCTTGTGTTGTCAAGGTAACATTATAAAAATAATGAGAAAGCTTTAGAAAAAAAAAATGATAAAAGAAAAAAATGCATTAACCCTGCTTCCATGAAGAAATAATAAGAACATAAAGAGGAATAAATACAAAAGAGTTAGAGAAGAATGAAAATAAAAGGGAGTGGGATAAATTAAATGAAGAGCAAATAAGGAGAAAAGGTAAAGTAAAAAGGATAAATGATGATAAGCAGCAACAGGACCTCATAGAAGAGACTATTGACAAATTTCAGTTTTATAAGAACATAAAAAACAAAACACATTTACAACCATCACTACCATTATGGAAAAACATCTATAAATCACATACACAAAGCAATCAGAATATGGAAACTTTCAAACTGATAATTTATTTATACTACTAGAATATTTTATTTTTAAATTACTTTGTCATGACAAAACTAATGGAGGGTTAACTGATCAGTATGGACAGCAAAACATAATACTATACAAAAAAAGGAGGAAAAAGATTTATCTCTCAGTCTATTTGTTTTAGAACATGAACTATAAATGCAAGAAATATTCAACTTTCCAGATTGGTTAATTGAACAAATTTAGAGAAGAATACCTTAATTTTTTTTACAGTTGTTTTTAATTGAAACAACAAACAAAAATACTATTTTAGTATGTAATTCTTTTTTTTTTTTTTGTTACAAAAACTCTTATATGTTTACTATCTCAAAACAGTTGCTTTTTGTGAATAGCTTTTTACCTACGTTTTCTATTTGCTAAAACACAATTTTTTTATTCTCACACATTATCACCCATTTTAAGGCTTATTGGAATGTTTATATCAACTGTAAAATATAAGGTTTCATGACAATATTATTTTGGATTACTCTTCTGTGGATTATATTTTACTATTTTAACAATTTTCACATTTTACTTGATGCACAACTTTTGATTCACTTGCTTTATTATTATTGCTAGTACTGCTACTAACAAAATGATTGACATAACTCTTCCAATATTTTTCATCAGTTAAGAGAAGAGCACAATTTAAGAAAAGATAAAGAAAAGAAAAAACACAGTGTTTGACAATGTTAAACAATATTTTTTCTTTTCTTAAATTAAACTCTTCTCTTAACTGCTACTACTACTAATAATAATAATGATGGGTAAAATGTTTCTAAAACAAGGCATTTTGGTGCCTAGCTTCTAAAGTTGTAAAAATAAATTGTGTCATCAGTAAAACACCTCCTACATGAACAAGATTTCTATTAATTTCCTTACTGATATACTGAGCCTTTAAAATGTTTCAAATAAAAATATATTGTATTTTTTGACTTCAACATCCAAAAATCAAAATTCAGTGTTGTTTCAATTCTGCATGGGTTTAAGCCTTGAACAAATAAAAAAAAAAAAAAAAAACATTTCTGCACCTACAGTTTTGGCTCACTTTTGCAAAGTTTTTGGTTTAAATATGAACTATATATATATATATATATATATATATATATATATATATATATATATGGATAGCTGCAAACATGTGCACAACAAAGCAAAGAAAAAAAGAAAGGGCATTTTTATTGCTCAATTCTTTACTGTATCAAATTCCATATAATGTTCACAAATGCACAGGCATATTTTCCATAAATTCATTTCTGGTTTAATTTCTATTAGCCTCAACAATTATTATTATTATAAAATCATGATGATGATAATATTAATTGTTCACAATGCTCTATCTAATAAAAAACAAAGATAACAGTATTATCAAGTTTATGGTTTTATTTGTATAAATAGGAATTTTAAATAAGTGATATCTTTTACAATATGTCAAGAAAAAAATAGCATCTAAAATGTTATGGATACTTTGTAATAACAGATATATTGAAAATTTTAATTGTAATAACAGATATATTGAAAATTTTAATTGTAATAACAGATATATTGAAAATTTTAATTACTTTAAAAATTACTTCCTGAAAGTGATCAAAATGTAATCATAACATTTTTTTTGTAATATTTTTTTTTCCATAAGGCTCAAAAACAAGCTGTGAATGTTTGGTAAATTATTTCCTGGCAGAAAGATCAAAATGCAATGGTATAGCTTTTCAGGCAGAGGTCAAAAAACAAGCAACAGCTTTTGGTTGAAAGATAAGCAGATGTTCAAAGTAAGAAAGGTATGTGAATGTGTACACACACACACAAAAAGAAAATGGTTTTAAGCATCAGGAAGCAGCAGCCTGAGATTATGTGAAAGGGTATTGCTTTACTGGGCCAAGCATAACGAAGCAAAGTTTTTGAGAAAGACAAACAACTCACTTTAGTAATCGCAAAGCACAGCTTAAGCAGACAAGAATGGCTATGAAAAATTGCCAACAACAAAAAGCAGGATGAGATTGGAATACTTTAGGTTAATATGTTAAGATTAGCAAGAGGTAGAAGATAGCTAATGTGGAGGCATAACAAAAAACGCAAAGGAGATTACATTTATTATCCATTCTGTTTGGGGAGATATGTTTAGGATAGAAATCCTTCACTATGGATAATAAAATGAAAAGAGAAAGCAAGACCAAAGAACAAAACAAAATAGGATGAATATGATTTACAAGTTGTAATAACAGGCACTTACATTTTAGGTTCAGAACACTGGATGCCAAAGAGGTCCTGTAGGTTGATGGTATAACTACATATTCACCCAGGAGAAAGAAAACAGAAAGAAAAAAGAAAAACCTACTTTATACTGGACAAGATACATTCAAACATCAGATAGATTTTATTGAAAAATACTTTTTTCTTTTAACTAATCTGAAAATTAGATAAAACATTATAAGCACAAGTCTAAATTACCCATAATCAAGAGAAAATAAAAAATCAAATGTCACAAACTACAGTTTAAATGATATGAGCACAATGCAAATAGTAATATCAGTTGATAATGTTTGGGAATCGTAAAATTATAAAACTCACAGCTATGAGAAAAGGCTCTTTGTCCAGGCATCAAATAAGATTCTTCCACTTCCTGCTTGTTGGCATTACCAGTCTAGAATGGAATCTCATATCTCTTATCTACCAATCTAATATTCTGCTGCTAGAGCTTACTAATAAGTTATGGTAGTATTTGTGTTAGTTGTAGTGATGTTGATGTCATCAGAGTGAGTATACAAAATGGAAATCCATGCAGCAAAAAGTAAGAGTATAGGATAATAATAATAATAATTATTATTATTATTATTATAAGAATAAATCTAATAGTTTATTGTCATTTACCACTTTGGATATTTTGGTGCTCATCACTAGGGACATAGCTATAACATGCATGATCAGAGACCAAAAACACAAAAGTCAGTCATGTACAAGATGAACTCCTCAAGCCTTGTCCAGTGAATGGAGAGATTATAAAACCGACACGTGATTAACCCTGGTTGAGTACAGTGTGCGTTTGTTATGGGAGACAAGCACAAGAGTTGGAATAATAAGTGCAATGTTGATCTTAAGAAGTTAAAGGAAAAAAAAGAAAAAAGAAGTATTTAAGGCTTTGATAAGACTAATTGATAAGCAGTCAGGCTGCAGATAGATATTCATAGAGCAGTGCTTTATTACCAAAACAAACAACTATACTTAGTTTCCTGCCCAAGGCAAGAGCATTGAACTGATTTGTCAGAAGATTTAAACAGTACAAATCCTGGGTTTAGACAAGACTTCATAATCCATTCATGTGGAATTTAAAAATACAAACTTATTTTATGCACTTTAATTGGCTAGACAGCTTGAGCATATTCACGATTTACTGAAAATTATTAAATCTAGTTATAAAATAATCTTTTGAAATAATACAAAATGAAGTTAGAATAAATAATAGTGTGAGATGTAAAATTTTGAAAAAAATAACAATTTGATGGTAAAAATTATCAGCTTGATTTTAATAAAAACAGCATTAGTCTTATTTTAAAAATAACTTTCGTCTTGTGCAAAAATTTAATAAACTGTTATCATCAGTATAGTTTTAAGAAATTTAAGATGCTTCAAGACTGACACATAGTTATTAGCAGAATTTTGATTCCCAATTTTCACTGTATTATGTTCATTCTACATCATTACATCACTAAATCAAGTTCATCAACAAAGGAGAATATGCTGAAAAATAAATAAATATCTATGGTGCAAAATAAAAGTTTTTTCTATATGATTAAGCTGCAGACTTATTGATTTATTTATTTATGTATATTGCCATCAACTTTGTGAAAGCTTTCCTATTTAAAAATTCCTATATTAAAATAAGACTACCATTGCTCCAAGATACCACTCAAATCTGCTTCCTTTCAAAATCACTGAATTGGGGTCCATGAACATTAAAAGTAATTTTCTGGTGGCAAAAAAAATAAGCAGTGTTATTTCTTTAAGTGTAGAACCTCCTTAATTTTTTATGTCAAGATATTTGCTGTTGGAAGTAAGAAGTTCTTACTGAAATCATAATTCTTAACCTTAGTGACCACAGTTGTGGTGTTTATAAAGCACAAAAAGATCAAGGAAGAAAAAGGAAATAATAAATAAATACACCCAATAAATTTGAGGCAAGTAATTATTGGAAAAAATGACTGATCCATTTTTGAAACAAACTTTAAACTCTTACACTCTCCACACACCATGATAGAGAGACAAAAGGCATTTTTAGATATATCATCAATCAAAAAAAAAAAAAAAAAAAAGTCACATGACAAAAGAACAAATAATGAGTTCAAGAAAACAAGATGCCATTTTTGACACTAATTTTCTTTAGTGTTCCCAGTTTACAACTGAACAAACATTGAAGATGGCGATTTTTATGTCAAAATCTAAAAAGAAGGTGGTGGTTTGGGGGGGGGGGTAATAAAAACAAAAAGCACATGTCTTTTTCTACAATATCTTTTCATGACTCCTTTGTTATAATTGTTTTCCAAACAGTTTATTCAAGCTACCTGAAAGGGTGTTTTTTTTTTGGGGGGGGGGAGTGGCACATTCCACATATCAATATACAGAATGAAAATCCATTATTTGAAATCTCAACCTTGAAATGAGTAGCAAGTATAGCAAAAGACCAAGTCTCACCTGATTTAATTTGATGGCTTGACCCCTTTCAGCTCAAGCTCCCCATGAATCCACCCCCAGATATTTATACCACCAAGGAAATTTCAAAGGCACTAAGAGAGAGACATATTGTAGAGTCCACAGAAATGTGAAAAATTTGCATGTCTATAGGGTCTCTACTTTTATTAGTATACCACTTTCATTAATACTATTAATAACTCATTTTTTATCGTTTTCTGTATTGCATCGACAATATTGTAAGTAATATTCATATGTATTAATATGAACAAAATATTACAGGTTTTACAAAATAGTTAAAACAGGATATCTACTTCTAATGGCCTGACAATAACATAATAGTATTGTTGATTTTGCAAGTACTTGTATGTGCCAATTGTCGAGAGCATGTGAAAAGCTGACCAAATGTAGATAAATGCCTGTTTATAACACAATACCTTACCTCGGCCTAGTTTAAAGAGTATCACTAAGTTTTAGCATATATTATTCTGACTCCTATTTCACTTAGAATGCTAATTTTAAATCTTATATCATTGTTGCTAAAAAACGTTATCAGATTATAAGATACTTCATTTCAGAATGCTTTGATGAATGAAGCAACATTAAGATTTCCTTTAATGACTGAAACAAACAAAACAAAAACATTAATTAAAGTTACTTTACTTATCATATATAAGTTTAAATAATTGAGAGTAAATAAGTGCCACGTAGTGTAACTCAAGTGAACTTGGATTAAGAAAATGCGATTTATTTAACAATTTTATATTTGTAGCAGAGTCAAAACAAAAAATGTTTTTATCTGAATCCAACAAGAAGGAACAGAAAACAAAAGTTATGAAAAAAAGAAAAAAAAATTATAGTGTTTTATACCGGTCACTCAATCAAATGAAAAGTGCAATTCTCTTTGAATATGATTAAATTTCCTGAATTCACTGATAACGGTAAGTTTTTCAAACCCTCTCTCAAAATACTGAAGATATATGCCAAATTAAATGAAGGTTCAAATTATCATGTATTTAAAAATAACTTTTCAGATGACTTCCTGAAAAGTTAAAATTAAAAAGAAATATTTCTTAATTACAATAAGACATACTGAATATTCTTTTTGTTTTTGATATTAGGAATTGTCAATACATTTTGATTTGACTTATTCAAATTTTGATTAACTTGATGTTATAGATACAATGTTTTAGCCAAGTACCCTCTAGCTATGGGTGTCGATTATATTGGTTGATATGGAATATCAATTATCATGTTATTTCATCTTTGTCATGCTATTTCTTGTTTATTCCTGCTGAATCAGTGTATATTATTTTACTACCTGATCCAGGGATTGAACAACAATCACCAGATAACAACAACATCTGATTATTCAATGTCTATATCTACTACATCACTGCCCCCAAAATTATAAAAAGTGATACAAACCTGCCATGATAATCAAAATTTTGAAACTATCTGACACTGGATTTAAAGGCTCCAAAAAGCACACCATTGATGTCCTTCTATTGGCCAAAATAATGGACAGCTGAAGATGGCCAGAAAGTACTTGTCTGAAACATTGTTTCTATAATAACATCTTAATAACAAAGATGAGAACACTAGTTCAAATGAACATTCTTTTTGCTCATTCAATTATTTTTACTTTAATTGTATTAAATCTTAATCATATGTAATAGAAAAGACCAGCAAATAAAGCATCTAAAGTTAATAGAAATGATGAAGACAGAACAAAAAAAAATAATAATAGCTCACTAGTATAATATCCTGCTTTAAACTACAAAGTCTTAATGTTCCAATCTGATTCATGCTACAGAAAAGTCAGAAAAGTAGTCAGACACACACACACAAAGTGAAATTCTCAAATTTATAAAAAATGACAGCACATACATTTTTCATATTTTTTCTTTATTAATGACAATATAATCTCAGAAAAATACTCAATACTGATAGTCCATATTGTATAAAGCACATGTTAATGTACAAAAAAAAACAAAAAAAAAAAAACAATATTTAATAGTTCAGTGACAAAAATAGAGTTTAAACCAAGGAAAAATCCGCTCTCTTTAGCAACAGTGAAACATATATTGAATAAATTTAAAATAAAAAGTGACAAATTAAATAAAACCTCAAATTAAAATAAATCTATTTGATATACTTTTTACTTGTGAAAAAACAAAAATACCATCAAATACCAACAACTACTGATTAGAGCAGCATTATAAATGATAATTTGTTAAGTGCAAGCATTTTTTCTATTACAGGAAAATAACAAGTACTAACATTTAATAAAGAAAGTAGTCAAATATACTTATATATATCTCATAATATTGATCTCATACTAATAAAAATAATTGGAATGCTTATTCTGATAATAATCAGAAGACTAACTCAACTCTAAACAATTATTTTTTTTTTTTTTTTTAACCAACTGCTCCAGATAGGAATTCAATGATAGCTAAATAGAAAGCAAGCTAATAAATGGTGACTTTGATTCTCATTGGATAGATTAAAAAATGTAACTTCATGTCAAAACTTGGCTGCCCAAATAAAACAGTTGGCCCAGATATTCCAATAGTCAAAGCATTAGCATTCTTAACAGTCTTTGGACTAACAAATAATAAGATGCAATAAGGTTTATTTATCTCAGTTTATTTGTAAAGTTTAAAACAAATCAAATCCAAAAGGTTATTATATTTTGAAAGCAACAATTTTATCATTATATATTCATTCAAGCATTACAATAAAGAAGAAGTTAGCGATGTACATTCAATTAATGTTATTATTTGCATCAGATTTTCTTTTACTTCAAAAAAGTGGGTAATTATCTATCTTGATCTTTCCAATCAATATAGCCTACAATCATTTATCAAAAGACATATTAAAGAGCTATTTATAATCTATCATTAGGAATATAGATAATTCTATCTTCTCTATAAAAAGCAACAGAGACAGCCCAGTTAGAATTGGGTCAATTTCAATCAGACATGAAGCTGACATTGTGAAGGCCTACTTAAATTAAACTCTGAAGGAATTGAATGAGAGGCTGTAGAAGTTAAACAAATGTAAGTGTCTTGCCAAACAAAAGAGAAAAGTTTCAGCGACAGTAAAAACGTTGCCTGCTTTGGTAAAATAGAATTCATATAATGGTTGTGTTCCTAGATGATAAATTTTCTGTCTTTATGAGAAAAGTCAGTTTGAAAGGTATCCAACGTTTAAACCATGAAGCGAATGTTTTCCAGCCCGCTGGGTCATAGTGGAATTCTGTGATGCTGTTTGCCAAGATACCCACTGAATTGGTATTTTTTGTCTGTTCCAGCTTGGAAAATTTCAAGTTGATTCTGGAACTGTGCAGTTATTGCTGCCAATTGTGACTTCTGAAATTGTTATTGCTTTTGGTGTAAAATCTCTGTAAGCATCTATGGTGGAATTGCCATGTTGATTTTGAAGTTCAAGTTCTCATCACCAAAAATTCGTTATATACCAGGTTGTTGTGATGAATAAAAATAAAAAACAAGTGTATTTCAACACATAATTAAATAACTGTCATGGGTCCTTACCTATAACTACAGAATGAACTCTTCCTAACACTATGTATACTACACCTCTCAAGAGAGATGGTCGAATCGAGTCCAAACCAAACCGACAGTCATTCTAACACCTTCCACATCTTGTATTATTATTTTGTGTAATATACCTTCGTTATTTCTACTCTTATGTTCATGTTGTTCTTCCGCGGGGTCCTAACCTGGACCATAACAATAACTTTTATTCATTTACTGTCTGAGAACAACAAGGATTTGTTTGGATTTAAACCATTAATTCCACATGCATATCAACTTGTCACCATGTTGAATTCAGAAGTACCGTGCTCCACTCCCAGACAAGAGAAGTAACCCAATTGTATTTTGAGTTATCATCCTTTATAGGAGAAGAAATTATCTTCCCTTAACACTTATCTAATTGTCTATTACTGCAATCGTTTAATATTTTCAAAGTTTAATTTAATATATGAAGCAGGTAGAAAGATTCTGTTGCTGCAATCATCCAAGTGAAGAGGTTTACAAACCTTGAAGATCAGCTTTCAAAATTCTAAGCTTAAACATTGATGACTGACACCAGTAAGAAGTATGTAACTAACTCAACACACAAGGCAGGCTAGCACATCATTCTCTCAATTTATGCAACTAAAATCAACTGTAAACATACAATGCTGCCCTCACCCAAGCTTTCCAATAACCATACAATGATCACTCCACCAACACTGTATTTCCATCCTCAATCTTGTCATTGTTTGCTGAAAGCTTGGAAATAGCATGCTGCATGCTCACAATGTAATTTGATGAAAGAAATGCCATGTTGAAAAATAAGAACACAAACCCTGTTTACCATATTCTGTATAGATATTTTTTTTTTAAGCGAAACGCTTAAAAAAAGCAAGGCGGGAAGCCACTAGGATGCAAGGGGTTACAGAAAATTTGGAGCAAGATCAGATAGGAGTGATATAAGAAAGGATGAGGAGAAGGGGAGTGGATAGATCAAGGCAACTGGAGATATCGATTGACATTACATTTGAATAGCTGGAGATTATAGCTCTCCGGGAAACTGGAATAGGGAAGGGAGTTCCACAGACGAGAAGTGCGAGACATGAAGCTATTGGAGTAGAAGAGACGGCTACATTTAGAAGTTTCGACAGTGAAGGGGTGAGAGTGGGATGCCAGCCTCGTAGGGCAGCTGAACTCATGAAGTCTGGGAATCAGCGAATGCAGCTCCTCTGAGCAATTGCCATGAAAGTATTTGTAAAACAGACAGAGAGAGGCGATGGCGCGTCTGTGAGAAAGTGACTGTAGACGAGATGCCAGAGCAGGGCCAATTATATTGCATATCCGCCTCTGGAGCCTATCAAGAACCCCCGAGGCAAACAGAAGGGGCTCTAGACCATATATGGCAGCAATACTCCATGCAAGGGTGAATTGTTGATTTGTAGATCTGAAGGATCGATTCCGGGGAGAAAAATTTCCTGGCGTGGCACAGGGAGCCAACTTTCCTTGCGGTGGACGAAGCAATTGACTCAATGTATTTGTTCCATCTCAGGTCAGCCATCAACGTGAGACTGAGCAGCCACAGAGAGTTGCTCTCAAGAAGTTGAGCATCAGATATTCTAATGGAGGGCAGGGAAGGATCTCTGTGGTGATTAATAGAGAGCAGTTTTGTTTTTGAAGCATTAAAGTTGACCAGCCAATTCCTGCCCCAGTTCACAACCGATTGGAGGTCCTTTTTGAGACGCACGACCAGGTTAGTTTTGTCAGTGACACTAGATTAGTTTTTGAGGCAGGAATAAATTGTGGTGTCATTCACGTAGATGCCAACTTGGGAATTTATGGCATCAGGAAGGTCATTTATGTAGATAAGGAATAGAGTGGGGCCTAGGATGGAGCCTTGAGGAACACCTGCATTCGTGGGATAGGAACTGGAGGAGAATCCGTTGAGAACAACCTTCAATTCACGGTTTGAGAGGAATGATAGTACTAGGTCAAACAATCGACCCGTAATGCCATAACCCTGGAGCTTGCGAAGAAGGCCGGCATGCCAAACCCTATCAAATGCTTTAGAGATGTCTAGTGCCACAGCTCGGGCTTCCTCGTTATTTTGAAGAGCTCGGTAGACAGTGATGGCTGTAAGCACATCAGCTGTAGATCGGGCAAAGCAGAAACCATATTGCTTGTCTGAGAGCAGATCATGGGATGTGAGGTGGTTAACCACCTCGGTATTGATTAGGGCTTCGAAGACTTTGTCGAAGAGGGGTAGGAGACTGATAGGACGGTAGTTAGAAAGGTCAGAGGGGTCGCCAGAGTTCTTGAAGGCAGGAACAATTTAAGGCTTTGTCTGCTCATACAAGTGAATAAATATGTGTTAGTTGGGATAACTTCTGCTAAGACAGCTCTTCCTATCAACTCCATCAATATACTCATCTTAATGTGGAGGCTGGCAAATATAAAATGGAAGCTTCAGAACCATGACACAAACATGTCCATCTCCTACCAAAGGTGGACCAGCACCCAAGCATGACTTAATATAAACCAGCACCAGAATATAACATATTTCCAGTTTTGTTGCCACTTGATATGGAGAGGGGATTCATCTACCCATTTACTTCCCATTACTCTTTAGTTAGTGAATGAATGCTTTAGAAGACCACTGAACTTTAAAAGCAACCATCCACTGGTCTATCAAACAGAAACACTTGAGATAAAACTGCCTCTTCTCCTTCTATGTGGGTGCCCATAGCATCACACAACAAAGTATGCACAAATGTTTATTATAGTATTATTTCAAAGGCATATAAATCATTTAATTGTTCCTCTTTCAACTAAAATCTTTTATTCTATATTAGTTTTTGAATATTTTATACAATATTACAAATTTTAAAGTAGATAGTTAAAAGGTAAAAAAATGTAGCATGAATTTGTTTTATTAATTACTACAGACTTTAAATATGTTCCAATTTACATTATAAAAGTAGAAACATTTCCTTAACAATCTGAAAGTATTTTATATCTCTTTTCTTTCTTACAAAAAAATACACACTGATGCATTATCTTTATATTGAAACTAGCAGCATGGCCCGGTATTGCCCATGCTTGATTCAAAAAACGTACGACTCATAGAGCAATCGCTATCACTTGACTTAAAATATTTTTACCCTTCCTTACCTTTAAAGGAGTGCCCTTTGCCATGCTAATGTTGCTACATGCCTTACTTCTTGCCTATCTCACACTGCAAATTTTTCTAAGCTCTATACTAAACATTAAATCTGTTATGAAAAAAGAACTAAACAAAATGAACACAAAACGATCAGCTTTAAAAAAGGACTCATAACTGGAAAAAACGAATGAAAAAAGAATGTTAACAAATACTTTTTCACACCCAACCCAGTTCTGTGTAATCAGAATCAACGTTGAGTTTAAGCAAGCAAATGAGCCAATTGGAGTAAAGTGCCATGCAGATTTAAATTTTTCACACTTGTGACGAATGCAGCTATCGATTTTTTTTTGCATGCTAGCATGCTAGTTAAATTCGTGTCAGTCAGCTGTAGGCTCTCACGCTGGCCAGTAGAAAATGGCCGCAAACTACATGAAAACTGCCATAGAAGCATGAAAAAATTGATTATTTCCACTATCGATGGGAGTTGGGAAATGCAAAGTCGGTCTTGGCCTTCCCACTAACTTGGAGCATATGCATGTAAATTTTGGTGCAAATCCGTCAAAAATTGCGGTTGTGCATGCATTACACACACACACACCCTGCCTTTTATAGATAGAGATCATCATTTAGGACTTTGTAAATTTTCTTTTTATAAATATCCCTTTAAGAAACAAAAACAAAAAACAAATTATACCAGTAATGTTAATGACTTGGAAAAATGGAAACTAAACATTACTGAGAAATAATTATGCTTAATAATATCAAGCATTATTAAAAAAGACTGCTTTATTGATATTGTACCAAATTTTTCAACAAAGATATGTTTGAGAAAATTCTATAACTAATCTTCCAAGAGTATATCCTAGACAAGTAATATCAGTTGGTACAAGGAAAGAAATTACTATATTATCCATGCAAACACAGAGAATCCCATCCCCCACCACACACACTATATATATATATATATATATATATATATATATATATAAATGTAAACATGCAGCTAAAAGAAAGAATTAAGAATTATTTTTCTGAAAATAAACTAGAATCAAGATGAGCAATGGCAGATCTGAGAGACAACTTCTGATAAGGAGTTAAAAGGTCTCTGAACACACACACCCACCCAAAAAAAACCTCAACCCTTCTATCAGCAAAGTATATTAATATAGAAAGAGAATGAAGCAACATGTTGACTAGCTCACAGCAATATTAAAACTTATCTTTCCACATTTATAGGCACATTCATTAAAACTTAATATGACTAGCATCATTATCCTTACTATCATGATCAATATCATTGTTACCAAAACTATACAGCATAATCATGATGAACAGAAGCTATATCAAAAGAAGTTTGTTTGTCAAGAAATAACAGTTTCAATAAGTAATCCAACTGCCTCAAATTGATACTTTACTTTTTTTTTTATCTTTTGTTCATTTCTTCTTCAACTGCACAATTTTGGAAATATCTGCACTTGGCATCAAGAAAAAAAGAATGACAGCCATGGTTTGGAGAGAAAGAGAGAGAAACTGTTGATGCTGTACAAAATATGCTAATGTAACATTACTGTCAGCACACAAACACACACAGCTGGGGTGAGCAGAGGAAAATCAATAACAAAATTCTACTTTCAGATTGGAAACAGCAGCAGCAGTTGAAACTGAGCCAGTGTTCTTTGATCCATGGACAGCAATATGGCAGCCAGGCTCTCACAGAGATGAAGTGGCAGTATTGGCATTTTTATTCAAATATGATCCTCATCATAGTTGATTTACCAGGTGAGTATAAAATTGGGGATCAGTTTTATTTATAACTATGTAATAAACTGATTATTCTTTTAATAGCAAATATGAAATTCTAAATATTTGTGTGATGAAATAGTATTAACATATTTTGGTAACCATATATTTGCAGGACAGAAAGTGTTGGATTGCTTTTATTATTAATGTCAAACTACACAGATATTTCAAAATCCATTTACAAAAATATTTTGTATAAATTACTCATGTCAATTGGTTAATTGTGACATTATTCACTTATAAATTATTTTCCAAATCTTATTTTTATATTACTGGAATATAAATATATGTGATTATATGTAATCATACATATCTGGTGTAGCTCTCGCACAGACACGTGTGTGTGTGTGTGTGTGTGTGTGTGGGATGATGGCATAGCGAAGTGTACACTTACATAAGTTTTCTTCTTGAGTTTTACTGACATATTTTCATGGCTTTTTTTTTTTTTAAACACATTTTGGATTTTTTTTTTTTTTTTACTCCTTGCAATAACAGGCTTCCTTGTGACTGTTAAAGACCTGGATTAAACTCAAACTGATAAAGTCACATAGCTTTCAGTTTATACCACTACAAAGTAGGACTTTGTGTTTTTTTTGTTTTTTTTTTATATTTTGAGAAGGGGTTTGATATGGCCAATGAAGTCACAAAGGCCTTATTTTGAACTCCTTAAAAAGAGGGTTCTAAAGAGGAAGAGAGAGAAAAAATAAAATGGAACAAGAAAAGGATAAAAAAAGCAGAAAAGTTAAAAGATTCGCTGCAAAGCCAACTGAGGAATAAAGGAACAAGCAGGGGCTCTCCTGAAAATACATACAACAAACTCCTCCATGTTTAATCAAAGCCGCAAAATCTGTGCAATATACCATGCAGCGTACCCATTTAGTAAAAGAAGATAAGTTTTTGGTTGTTCTGCATAAATTTAGGGTCATCAAGAAAAAATTGTGGCTTCATGATTAGATCCTTTGAATGGCTAAAGTCTGATGATGGAGTCAAAGAGTCTTATAAGTTTACAGCTTTTAGCAACTCACAGTAGATAGTTATTTGTCAGAAACTCATCTCATTGCAAGTGACTATAAGAATATTCTTTCAGAGATTTCACTTTTTGAGAGAATATTCTTATAGTCACTTGGCATCACTTTTTCTCAACCTATTTTTATAGTCATTTGTGAGTTGTTTCTTGATTAGTTTTTAAGTAAAATGTGTCTTCACAGATCCAGAAGATAGACTGTGCATATTGTATATTGTCATAAAGAAACTGTTTAATTTCATTGGGTTTGTTGCATTCAATGAGAACAGGGAACTGAGTGACTTTTTCAATAAATTGATCTCTTTGTGGTGTTATCAAGGTGTGTAGTGCCAATATGTGATTGACTATCATTTCCTAAATCATCCCTTTTAACCCCTGCTGTATGTCACTGCATTAGGAGCTTGCATTTACAAGTTGAGGTTGAACCTGATCTTAAATAGAATCACATTACCAGGTAATCTACCAATGTCTCTACAGTTGGATGGAGAGGCTGTACAAAATACTCAACATCTGGTTTGCTTCTGACACCAAGCTAAAGAACTAGTCAGATGTACTGGAGAAGGTTGAGGCAACAGTTAGCCTGTGATCTCAAAAGAACCATTCCTTGAAGGGAAAAATCAACATGTGGGCTTTTCATAACAATGATAAATAGATCTGTTACCTCTATCCTTCCAGATGGCGTGAGATGTCAAATATCGAAATCCATTGGTATATCTTACGGTTACATTTCTTAGGCCAAATGTGTGCACAAGATAGCAGATTCTGGAAAGAAAATACCAAACAGTTCTTTCCAGTTCTGAGAAGTGTACACATGGATAAAGGGGAAGCCTGCTGCTTGCCTCAAAATGAATGCTCATTCTACTGCAAATGCCAACATACTCAGTCTTCTTTCAAGTGAAGGATGGCTTCCTTCAGTCCTGGTCATATATATATATATATATATATATATATATATATCATATTAGAAGGAAGGATGGCATATATGATGATTTGATCAAGGAGCTTAGTCTGAAAGAAGTATTAATCCTGATGGACTTGGAAGCCCAAGCTGAACTATCTCAATGGTATATCAGATGTCTGCTCTAAGATGGCAAAAAGTCTTTCATAGTGGGTTTGGTTGATTCTCCAGGACATAATTGTTACAATGATATGATGAAGTTTATTGATCAGGTCTTCTTTCACAGTACAAATATACAGTTGTTCTGTAAGCCTTGTTAATGGCTATGTGATCAGCAGGTTTTAAAACCAGTTTTTGCCTCAGAAGCGAGTTCTGTTTGTAGCAATATGATCCCATTGCATAAGAAGAAACATTATTGTTTCTATGTTTACTTGGTATGTTGAAAATAGAAGCATGGACAAGTGACTGAAGAAAGAGACAAATCGTTGATCTTTCTTCTATCACTTGTTGTTACTTCCATTTAAAAGTCCATAGCAATTTGTCATTTTCTCCTCACCATATAGTCACTTACTTTAAGCTTCATGATTAAGTTATGCTCAGAGTGGAAATTGAGACGCTGTCCTCAACAGACTTTGGTGAATGGTAGTTAAATGCCGTGAAATTGTAATAAATCATTAAGGGGAACTTTTTTCTTAATTGTAGTATATGAATCGATTTTTATTCATCTATTCCATGAAATTGTAAACATTGAGTTACAATTTTCATTCATTTTTGATGAATGTAGCATGAAAGAGTACAGAATAAATGCAATGTTATGGTGAAAGTAACAATGAAGAATAGTTGGTGCACTAATGCAACTACGTTAATGATATGATCGTGAAGACAAAACATTCCTTTTCTTCAAATATTTTTGATCTTGCACAAAAACATTCATTTACAGTAATTTGTTGAACATGAATATTACAAGTGACAATTCTATGAATACTGTTGCTGATAATATTAAGTTATATTTGTTTTACCATCAAGTCTAATAAAATGTCTCAATCTCGAACGGATTACAGGCACAGTAGATATCAGTTATTGTTTGACGGTAACTATAGCAAATACAAGTTATGGGAAGTTAAATTTGTGAATTATATATGACTTTGAAAGTTTAATGATATTATATTATCAATGCAAACATTGTTGAGAAATTAAAAATTATGGTGAAAGGAATGCTGAAGTCTTCATAGAGTTGATTCAGTGTCTGGACAATAAAAGTCTTTCCTTGTTTATTCACAATGCTAAAGACAATGACAGAAAAGTAGAAGAAACCTTTATGAAGCAATATGTATCAAAAGGAAAATCCAACATGAATAATCTATACACAGAATTAACTCCTTTGAGGAAATAAATAGTGGAAAGCATCACTGATTATACAATAAAAACAGAAAATGTTACAACTTCTTTAAAAACAGTGAAATAATAATAATATTTTATTTTCTTTCTTTCATTTTACCCCAAGCAAGGCAATAAAGCCACTAAGACACAAGAGATTACTGAATGTAAAAAATATGAGAATAAAAAAAAACCTTATTAAGGAAAGAGAACAAGAAGAGGAATTAAGTAGCTAACGATTGACACTGCATTTAAATTTTAAAGATCAAAGTTGACTGGAAAACAAGAGGTTGCAATAGAGTTCCAAAAGTGAGAAATGTGAGAGAAGGAACTGTTAGCATAAAACTTATGGTTACATCTAGCCATTTCAACCTTAAAATGATGAGACTTAGCTGCCAATCTAGTACTACACTTAAATTTATAAAGTCAAGGTACCAAAGAGGAAAGTTCATTATAACACTTATCACAATTGTGATGATTTTAAAAGGAACTTCTGTTGGAATTCAATCTTCTCAATCACAAAGAAAATAGTTTAACATTCAGTGAATTTAAGGTAGCAATATCAAGTTTTGAGGAAATGGAAAGTATGCCACAAAAAGACCATGGAGAGAACAGTATAAAAAAGAATTGTGTTATACATATGGCAAACAAGGACATAAACTGATTTTGAAAATGCCAACCCACTCTTCTGAAATGGAAGATTGCTTTCTATTTACTTTCAGAATAGATATCTATATAAATGGCATGTTGATCATTGTGATAAGGATAAAGGTGGGGGTTACATGCCATAATGGATGAATAGAAATTCATGTTTTGATAAGTTTAATCCCAAAACCTACATTATTGAGTTGGCAAACAATAGTATAACAAATGATATCACTCCAAGTCTGAAAAACAAAGTGGCTTCTTTGATGGATTTCAATGAGAATACATAGTTATGTACTAAAGATACCCAATATTCAAATTTTTTTTTCTGTACAATCAGCCACCAACAAACGTGCTTCCGTTAAATTTAAGCAAAATTCTGTTGAGTTGATGTACCCTGATCGTGCAATGTTTAAATATTAAAAGAAAGGGACATCTGTAATTTCTAAACAATATCATTCTATATCAACCAATTAAAAATATTATAAAGATATAATAAGATATTTGAACCAGGTTCTGAAAGAAAAAAAAACAGTGTAGGAATAGAAAACTAGATAAACTTGTGCATATTGTAACTAGTAAACATTGATTTAGCTGTTCCAATAGGTCCTCTTACAAAAGACAGTACCAGAGTTTGATCATGATGTATTTCTTAAAACAAAAGAGTAAGACCTTATGAGCACCAATAAATATTTATCTGAAACTGTACCATATGGAAATGTGGAACATTAGAAATGACAACAGCACACAATTTGAATAAAAGAATTTGAATAATTTTTTTATGAATAACTGTATTAAGCATGGAAAATCTGTTCCAAATTTGTCACACCAAAATGGCATGTTCTAAATTTTGGATTTATGTTACAGAATAGGAAAAATAGCTTTGAATTGCTCACTGGTTTTATTAAACCAAGCATTAGTATTCAGTGTGCTTTTGCTATAGTTCTTATGCCTATGTATAGAATAAAAAGAAGCTTGACACCACAAGTGAAAAAAAAACTATTTTTCTGTGGCTATAACTTGTATATTTTCCAAAATGGAAAGAAATGAAAAACACAGAGGTGTCTAAAGTTCAATGTATAAGTCAAAGTCACAATGAAATAGATGCCAATCAACATTAAGATGTCCAAGATATAGAACAAAAAAGTGAAATTGCTGGTCTGTATTCCAGATCTAAGCATACTAAAAGTAATCCTATTGAAGAAGGCAGTGTTGATCAATATCCAAGTAGTAATTGAAACATATTGATGTTGATAGGAGTAGCAATGACTACAGTATGAAATTATTGTTACTCATTAGACACATGAAGAAACCACGCAAGATGAAATGAATTCTCTCCAGAAAAATAATACAGATGAACAAGTTCTCTTTCTAGAAGAGAGAACAGCAGTATTGGACACTTAGGATTAAATCTAACAAAAGTAACAAGGAAAAATATAAGGCTTGTTTTGTTATGGAGAGATATTCACAAATCTCTGACATTAATTATGAGACATTTTCATCTACAGTATTCATTACATTTGTCTGAGTTTTAATGCAGTTAAAAGTTCAATGTAAATTGACTATGGATGTTAATACCAATTAAATGTGAACTGTACATGGAACAACCTGAAGGCTTAGCAATTAATGGTAAAAATGTTGAAAAATTTGTTGGTAGACTAAAAAAAACTCATTGTACACTCTGAAATAAAATGGACAGAACTATAAGAGTATTGTGTTACATTCCTATTTGATTATTCAAGGCGATCGAAACACTTGCTGATGAAATGGATATAAACAAGACAAATGAGGAATATTGATATGTTGGAAAAGTGAAAAATAGCCAAAAAAATGTGACATTATCCACTTGTGAGAAAGAAGCATTGGCAGCAGCAATATAAAGAGTCAAAGTTTTAAATTCAATCCTAGAAAATTATGATGAGTTCCGATTTGTTCAACTGTGCCCCCATGTATTGTGACAGACTGATTTCGCTCTTGAAAAAAGTCTTGTTCAGCTTTAAAGATTAAAACATATCAACACTTTATTAAGTCCTCTGTCTGCAAAAGCTGTTATAAAATTTGTATATATTCCATCTGAACAAAATATAATGGATACATTTACTAAATCTGTGACTGGAGACAAGCAGAAAAAGTTTGTCTATGCCCTTTTCATAATCTAACTCCAAATGTAAATTTTGTATGTATCATATTTAAATTAATGAGTGTGTTGGAATACAAACATGATTATATGTAATCATGGATTTCCAGCACATATTCAAACTGAAGTATAAGGTACTCTTCTCTTTGATGCGTATATGTGATTATATATATATATATATATATATATATATAGACAGACAGAGAGAGAGATAGAAGGGATGATGATGCCATATTGTAATAATTAGTTTTATTATTAAATACTACATCTATTCAGTTTATGATAAATATTTTTTGGGGGAAAATACTTAAAACCGAGTAGACAGTTCAGTATGATTTACTTTGAATTCTTCTCTTTTAAATCTCAATTATCTTGCTAATATGCTGAATAAATTTAAAAAATAAAATATATCAAAAAGCTAAAGAAAAAGAACTTGATCAAGAGTCTTGTTATGGGCTCAGGTCTTACCTTTGCATTTATTTACATATAAAAACAAACCTGAGATCAGAACTCATAGAATCATCTTCTGACAAAGAATCAACTGACAATGGAAATCTCATCAAGAGGTTTTCTCTTACAATGATTAAGATAATAGAAAATCACCCTATAATTTTCAGGAATCTTTATGAAGCTAAAAAAGAATGTTCATTTCATTGAAAAGTCACATGAATAAAGAGAAAAACTACAGTGAAATCCATTTAATGTGTTTATCTGGTACAAGAGAAAGCATATCTAATCAAAATCATTGTTAAATAACCAAAATGCTATTAAAAGGGCTAAAATTTCAATTTTAAACAACAATGTGAAGTACCACCACAAATTGGTGATATCAAAAGTTTAAAATGAATTTTTAAAAATGAAAAATCTTTCTTGAAGTTTTTATTTTAGCTTTAATTTCAAGCTAATAGATTAAATATAATATTTCATATAAACAAAATACTTTGCTGTATTTTAAAAACTGATTTAAATTGGATGAAGGTTTTTTATTTGTATTTTTTATTTTTATTTTTTGCTAAAATAGCTGATTAACACCCTTTTTTTAGTTGTCTTTCATCACAATGTAATTCTCTGTATTAAAAAATCTAAAAATAAAGCATACATTTCTGAAACTTTATTTGAAAAATATTAACTGATTTAAAGTATAATTAATCAGATTTGAAACAAATTTACTTTAAGTTTAAAATATCACAAAAATGCATTTTTTTTTTAAATAGAAGTTGCTGTTTGTTTATGGTGACAGCTTTTTGACAGTTCAATGACAGATTTTTATCTGTTTTTCTATGGTGGTTTTACCCATAAAAAATAATTGAATATAATGCAAGTGCCTTTTAAGTACTCAGTAATCTTTAAAATTTAAAAAAATATTCTCCATAATCTAATGTTTTATGGAATTTTAGATACCTTCTGGCTTTAAATTTACTATAGTTATTGCTCTTATTTTATGATAATGTTGTGTATGATCAAACTGTATCTACAAAAATCAGTATGTTTATACACATACAAAAAAATAAATATTTTTGAAAGAATTTTAAAATGTTTGATGGTCTGTACAAAGCTTTTTCATTTATGATTAGCAAATATAGTTTTTACTTAATATCATCTAGATGAATGAAATTAATACAGAATTTTAGAAGATTTAAGACTTAATAAATTATTCTAATTTTAAAAAAAATGAAAACCATTCTTTTAAAAATTCATTATTCATAAAAAAAAAAATTTCTTAAGACAATAGTGTCTTTAATATATCTTATTTATAAAAGCAATTAAAAGCTTTTCTAATTAATTAATGTCATAGTTTTATCACATTTTTTTTATTTTAGGATTTGGAACAGATTTTCAGTAAATTGTCTGTTTGACTATAACAAATTGATTTAAATTCTCCAACTAATATAAATATGAAGAGGATGTAATATTAATTCCTCGAAATTTCACAAAAATTAAGTAAGTGTGAGTAACAGATGTATGAAAAAAAAAAAAAAAAAAAAAAAATTAAATAAATTACCAAGATTTTCTATATTTCAAAAAAATAAAAAAAAATAAAAATAATTTCATTCATTTGTGAATATGTCCTGAATTTCCAAAACAATGTGTTTTTAATGCCAAAAAAAAAAAAAGATGCTAAAATCTCTATACTAATCTTTGAACCCCCCACTGACACAAGAAAAACAATTTTTATCCAAAATTTCAAATGTGCTAGAAAGGACTAAAAAAATAAAATAATCAGAAAATACTTTTATCTTTCCTCTTAAACATTTTGACAGTAAAAATTTGTTTTTAAGTTTGGGGCATTTTTTTTTTTCATCATGACGTTCTTTTTTTATACAATATTTGGATGTACATAATGTAAATGTTCTGAAATTATGTAGAAATTTAAGCATATATTTTTCTGAAAAATAATAATCACAACTTAAAGACTAGATAAACTATTTGATTCTTCAAGATTTTCATCATTAAAGTCAATATTTAAAATCAATCATTACTAATTCACTTTATTACAATATGCACTGCTTATAAAACTAACTGTCCTGAACAACTCTATTATGTATGGAATCCAAAAAGTAAATAAATCATGAAATATATATTTACAAAGTAAAATTTCTACCAAAGGACTGTTTAAATATATCAGTGACTCAATAATAGACTGTGAATTTTGAGTTAAATATAACTCTCCTCAGAGGTCAAATTGTTTTACCTCATAACTCTCTCAGCTATATATACAACTTGAACAGTTAAAACCTATTCTAATGCAGTCTATATTTTTTTTACACTTCAATTTTTAACTATTTAGAACAATTATTTTAACTAAAATCTACTAATTTTCAATGATAGCAATAATTTTAGAAGAGATAAGCTACAAAACTTTTGGTTTGAATATTTGAGTGTTGTGCAAGATCACTAGTCTGACAGGACACCTCAACTGTCAGTGAAAAGAAATCCTTATCTTTTTTGTTTTCATATATTTCCAGCATCACTTAATATTGTCAATGAAAACCAATTTGAAACATAAATTTTAATCACAAAATAGCTCAAAGCACCAACAATAAAACAAAAGGGATATATATATATATATATATATATATATATATATATATATCAAAAGATATAATCAAATTAGGAAAATATAAAAGGCATACCCTGTGAATCTCTGAAAGTGCTCCCACAACATAAAAAAAAAATTAAAGGACATTATCTGATGTGATTAACTGTAATCTTCTCCTTACTATTATTTATTTATCACCCAACCCCACACTTAATTTCTTTAATCCTACTAGTCTACTTGTCATGTTGTTTTAATTACTTGCCACCAAATCTCTGCTTCCATGGCCAAGATTCAGGAGTGGGGAGAGGAAATAAGTGTATCTGAGTTGTATTATCTGACAATGATGCAAGGGTCACTTATAATGCCATAGCTTGTAGTCATTATCACGAGAGGACAGATCAGAAGTTTCATTGGCTTCTCTAATTATACAAATCAGAGTTAGGGTTAGTAATGGATGACAAAAGTGTGCAATAAGCATAAATAATGCTCAATCCAATCAGAATAACCAACCTTTTGATAAAGAAAAGATATATTAGGCAAACAAATTTTTGTGTGTGAGTAAAGAGAATTTTACAAAGATTAAAAAGTGCCCAATATATTCAAAAAAAGTAAAACAAGTAACAAAAATATATATACAAGATAGTACTAAAAAGTTATCTATTCTAAAATCAAAGCTGTTCTCCCCAAGGGTTTGATGTTTGGCCACAATTTGGGAAATAGATCAGGCCAAAAACTTTCCAGCTTTTACTTGAATGTTTTAGTCCACTGATGGCAAATACCTATTTTCTTATGAACTAATATAACACGTTTATATTGCAATAACTTGCAGGATATGACCGAGTGTTACTAGAAATAGCTCCTAAAACACAGATAACAGTGTCAGGCTGATGAAAATTAGTAAAGCAAGTCATTCTGCTTGCATTTTATACACTACAAAATTTCATACTGGGTAAATAGTCATACTTAGAATATGGTTGGAAATATTAAGTATCAGAATATAATTTTTTTAAAAGAACTAAAAAAAAAAAAAAAAAAAAAATAGAAAATCCATTTAAATTTAACAATTTAATTCAATGTTAGAGACCACATAAAAATGTGTTTGTATAAATAAAATTCTGAAAATGCTACAGATCCAAAGGGATTGTTTTGAACCCAAATTGACATTCCTTCACAAAGAAGTTTGGTCCAGTTTATAAACACTCTAATCTCTTAATATGATCAATAAAAATATTTAAAATTCAAGAGAGAGAGAGACATCTACGAGTTTAGTTCCTATGATCAACAAAGAAAAGCTTATATCTACAATATATAATGACTTTATTATGCTGTTATCTCAATGTTCTCAGAAAAATGATAACCTACATATATGAAAATATTTTATTAGTAAATCATAACCTTTGAAATCCACTTAATTATTTTATATGCCCACCAAGCAACATCATGCCAGTAGAAAAATAACCTAGGCAATAATCTAGAACTGCTATAAGGAACAATATAATGATCTACAGTTCATTCAGAAAAACATGATGATGATGATAGTTGTGGTAGGACTTGGTAGATAGTTTAAAGCCATTTACTTACAATTCTCGTTTATTAGACTCATATTGTACATTACAGTGGTGATGTTAGCGGTATGACTGCTGTCAGCATTGCTGCCACTGCAGTCGCTACTCATAGTGGCCAGACCAAAGCAATGGTTGTTCTATTGATTTGGCTATATATGGAACACCCAAAGAAAGTAAAGATGGTCGCAATCAGATTTACATAAACTTGTCAGTCACATACAGACACACAGATGCTTGCATTTACATAGAATCAACACAACTTTTCCCGAGGATGCATACACTTGTAATAAAAGTTTTTACCTAGTTAAATAATTTCAGAGAAATATTTGAAAGGACACACATGCAATAAAGGGAATCTGATCATTTTTTAATATACTGGCTTGAAAGCCTAATTTCAGTGTTCACCCTAATGGCTCTATATCTATTTTATGAAATCAAATATATTAAAAAATTAAATCTATTATTTTCTTAGCTATTACAGTCAGTCATTAAAATTATCTACACTGAGAATATTGAAAATGATCTCAGAAATGAATATACCAACAGTACTATAACTAAAAACATTTTTTAAAATATTTTAATACATTACAGTTGAACTACTAATATACAGAACTCAATCTTCAGACTGAACTTAATTCAATAATCATAGTTACCCAAGTGTGCTAAAAATTAGAATTAAATTTTATTAACATTTATATTTAAAATTAATCTTCTTTGCCAACTGATCAGTTATATTGATAACAATCTCTCTGAGAATATAGCAATTTTTTTTTTAATTCATGGTGTTAGATTCTATTAGGTTGGTGTAAAAATAATGACATAATAATGTCGTTTTTTGACATTAAAAAATACGTAAAAAAAAACAACATTATTATGTCATTATTTTTGCACCAACCTAATAATTGAGGTACCACCACCACAAAATGGCTGAAAAAAAAAAATCAAAAAAAAAAAAAAATCAAAAAAAAAAAAAAAAAAAAAAATCAGCATACCATGAGGAAAACATGCTCCAAACATAATGAAAATATAGTTTTATCATCAAAATGTTTGTTATTGTTAAGAGGAAGGATCAAAGTATTTTTGGATTATCTAATTAAATTTTTTACTCTTTTAGAAGATTCAAAATTTTGATTAAAAAACTTGTTTTTCTTGCATCAGCAGTTGTACTAACTTTTAGCATAGCCTCTCTTTTGCAGTGACAGACATTCTTGCAAAAATCAAATAATTGTCAGATCTTGATGAAATTTTCAGGACTTATTTGCAAACTAGCGTAAATGCCGCCCTATTTTAAGCTATTCTAGCTCAAAATACAGCGGCATTTAAGCTAGCTCCTGTAGGGGGCTCTTGATTGGGCCTTCATCACAAAAGCTAGGGCAGAGTAAATGTGATAGGCAACAATAAACTACAGAACGCAAAATTGATTGTTGCATTTAAGTATTGCATTAATATTTAAGCTTACCTTTTAAAAATTTTTCTGCCACCACCTAAAGACAATTTGATGTACGTAGGTCCTTACTTTCTGTAGAAACAATTATTTTTATTTCATGAGTGACTTTCGCTGGATTAATTTTGATTAATCCCAAATTTATTTTCAAGTTATAAAAATTATTGTACAAAAAAATTTGTTACAAGAAGCACATAAAAAAAAAAAAAATTAAAAAAAATACCAAAAGCAATCACAATAATGAAAACTTGGGAATCCAAAATTTCAAGATTACAGGTTTAGGTCCGATCTGGCATGAATGCAATTTACTCACAGATATGTTGGGATACGGACTTTAGGAGTAAAGTTAAAAAGGTGTAACACAGTGACACACTGACATTCGCATCATTATATAAATGAATGAAATTATTTTTTTTATATTAGAAAATCTTGATAAAATATTTTTTTTTATTTATTTATTTTTTACATGTGTTTCACCCCTTACTTAATTTCATGAAAACTTGACAAATTCAACACAATTTTTAGTAACTATATTAGTTAAAAGTAGAATTATTTGAAGAATTTACATCAAATATTTTTTTGCAAAATCAGACCTTGTCTTACCGAAAATCTGTTCTGAATCAAAAAATAAAAATGCAATAAAACTAAGACATTATTTAACTTGAGAAGCTTCTAATTGCTTTTATGAATTATATATATCCAAAACAATATTGCCTGAAAAAAAAAAAAAAAAAAAAAAAAAATCAATGAAAAATGAATTTTTTCAAGATGTTTTCATTTTTTACAACATTAAATTGAATAATTTATAAAGTTTTTAAATCTTTTAAAATTCAGTTTCAATGTGATAACTCTTAAGAAATATTGTTATTAAGTAAATTTATATTTACTAATCATATATTGTAAAACTTAATACAATCTGACAAAATTGGCTGGTCAACTTTAATGCTTCAAAAACAAAACTGTTCTCTATTAATCACCACAGAGATCCTTCCCTGCCCTCCATTAGAATGTCTGACGCTCAACTTCTCGAGAGCACCTCTCTGCGGTTGCTCGGTCTCACGTTGACTGCTGATCTGAGATGGAACAAATACATGGAGTCAATTGCTTCATCCACCGCAAGGAAAGTTGGCTCCCTGTGCCACGCCAGGAAATTTTTCTCCCCGGAATCGATCCTTCAGATCTACAAATCAACAATTCACCCTTGCATGGAGTATTGCTGCCATATATGGTCTAGAGCCCCTTCTGTTTGCCTCGGGGGTTCTTGATAGGCTCCAGAGGCGGATATGCAATATAATTGGCCCTGCTCTGGCATCTCGTCTACAGTCACTTTCTCACAGATGTGCCATCGCCTCTCTCTGTCTGTTTTACAAATACTTTCATTGCTCAGAGGAACTGCATTCGCTGGTTCCCAGACTTCATAAATTCAAGTGCCCTATGAGGCTGGCATCCGACTTTCACCCTTTCAGTGTCGAAACTCCTAAATGTAGACATCTCTTCTACTCCAATAGCTTCATGTCTTGCACCTCTCACCTGTGGAACTCCTTTCCCTATTCCAGTTTCCCTGAGAGCTATAATCTCCAGCTATTCAAATGTAATGTCAATCAACATCTCCAGTTGCTTTGATCTATCTACTACCCTTCTTTTCATCCTTTCTTCTATCACTCCTATCTGATCTTGCTCCAAATTTTCTGTAACCCCTTGCATCCTAGTGGCTTCTCGCCTTGCTTGGGGTGAAATGCTTAAATAAATAAAAAAAAAAAAATTAAAAAAAAAAAAAAAAAAAAAAAAATCGAATATTTTTAAAAGAATTTCAGTCATCTGCTATAAAATAACTGAACAATTAAAAAACTACATAATATTCTGAATTATAATGCTCACAGAGATTAAACGCATTTTCCCTTAGTATAAAGAAAAAGACGTAACAATTGAAGCTGCAAATAATATCAATGACAACTAATAAAATGTTTGGTTATAAACAAAAACCTTTTTACCATTTTGATTTGTAGATTTGTTTTTTTGAATGGCAAGATGTTATTAAGCATCAAATAGGAAAGTTTACACAATGTAAAAAATATTTGATTTATGCAAGATGTCAGCCAAAAGAAATAACAAGCTTTATATATGCACTTGTGTAAAATCTAACATGTACTTAATTTATAATAAACAAAATAGAGACAAGTCTCATATTACTAAATCCTATAAATACAACAGTGATTGGTGTTTAACCACTTATATACATCTGCTCTGATAAATCTGCAATCATTACAAAAAGAGATATCAAAGAAAGTTTGGGACTATCAGTTCTGAAGAACCATTTCTATATAAAGATAAACTAGATTCACTTTATGCATTTTTCTATTCAGTTTCAAGCATATTTTTATCACAAATATTATGAATAGAGAAACACTTATAACCATTCTATATCATGTAGTCTCAGGTGATAAACAACTCTGTAATACACTAAAGTCATTTGTCTCATCAGGACTTAAATATTTCTTTATTGCCAACTATTCTCTCTTTCAGAGCTTATGAAAATGTTGTTTTTTTTTGTTTTTTGTTTTTTTAACTTTCACCTACTTCCAAGGAGATTATTACTGTCAACATTTTGAAAATCTGAACAACTTGCAAATAGCCGTTTTCTCCATTCAGAATATTTCATTCAAAACATCATATTCTTCAAAGTTTCCATTATTCTTTCATCTCTAATCTTTTTTTTTTTTTTTTTCATCTACTCCTTTCTTCTTTTCTATCTTATTTTATTTTTATTCTTTTTCCATCCATCTTCAAGTCATGTCTTGGCATCTTTTCTCTGTTCTTTGCATATACACAACTCAATATAAATTAAATTATTTAATCAGTTTATCTAAATGTGTACAATTTGAATTCATACAGAACAAAGTGACAAATCTAGAACAAGCGGTTTTTTCTACAAACTTGTAACATAACAGCACACAACTACTTTTTATAAACTTTGCAATTTAACACCTTTTTCTGAAGTGAAAAGAGAAAGCTTACTTTACAACTCAAAACTCAGATTTTCCACTCCTCGGTCTTTAATTTGTCACCTTTAATACCCCATTACTAATAGTAATTAACACATTCTCAGTTAACTTCCCTAGTGTAATTGACAACTCTCTTCATAAAAACCATAATATCTGTTCTTGTTTCATTTCTTGAGTTAATAGTTATCTTGTTTTCCTTTGAGAACCAACTAAGATAAACACCCAGAACAGATTTTCAGGCAGTTATTATCTACAAATAACATAAAACAAAGACTCATTTGAAAAAAAAAAAAAAGAAAGTAGAAAATAAAACAATCATGAACAATCAATAGAATTAGTCAATACATTTTTAAATTAACATCCAAACATTGCAATTTCATGAAATAGAGAAAGAAAATTGGTGATGACTTTTTTTTTCTGTGCATGAGTTTCAACTTCCAGTTTATGAACATTGTAAAATCAAAGATATGTACCAAATGAACTGTTTAATAAAATTCAAGATAAACTTTTGGTACAATCTGAATAAAGAACATATATTTCATAATTTGTAGTTTTTATTACAAAGAGGATTTAAATCAATACAGCTATCCAATAATTAATTTCTATCATTGGTTTTCGAATTACACTTATCTGAAGTTCTGCCACCTTTTTAGGTCCCTCTTAGGGATAATTTTATTGTATTAGTTGCTTTAGTGAAAGTATCCCATCAGAATGTATGTGTGTTTATTTTATAACTTGAAATACAAGTGGTGTGTGTATACACTTGTCCATAATTCTGGTTAACTAGTAGTTTGTGTGCTGCAGTAGACATTTTATTGACTGAAAAATCAAAATTTAATTGTGCTTTGATATCATTTAAAAAAAAAATAATTGCCTTTACTGAAATAAATTTAAATTTGTACCTGTAAATATTTTTATGAAAAGTAGCCAAGTATTAAAAAAAAAAACAAACAATGTTTTTACTGAAATAAATGATAAAAATCATGAACAGGAATTATTAGTATATATTTACAAATAAAATTCAATGGTAAAATTTATTAATGCTAAAATCTAATCGTCATTTGAAGACATAATAGTAGAAATTAACAGATTGAATACAAAATCGAGAAAATTAGTTTTAGCAGAACTGTGAAAAATATCTTTTCTTTTTCTTTTGACTTGTCAGCTCTATTCTTTACAAATAGAATAAAAAGACAATTTAAAAACAACCCGAGTCTCTCGAGGGCATATGTTTACAAGATTAAATTTTCAAGTAGACAAAGTCATTTTCTTTTTGTACACTCATCACACTTGATTAAGTTTCTTCAAGCAAGCATCCCATTTACAAAGCTCAAATCATTCAATAAATGAACAGAGTTGTAAAATCTGATTGTATTGCAGATAAATAAATCATCTCCATATGAGAATCAGAGTTTATAACACCGACGTCCTCTCTGTGCAAGAGATACATCATTGAGACATGGCCTCTCAGCAAGATCCTCACCACCAGCATCTATGGCTTTGAGTCCCACACCCACAGGTCCATTAAGGAGGGTGCACTAGTTCAATCTTGTGTCCAATGAAGAGATCTGCCAGAGGACCAGCCAGCCGAACATCCACTGCATCCTTGTTCAGTGCTGTGTTTGCTGGCTCAGTCATGTCTTGCAACAACCTGATGACCACCCTATCAGAGTCATCTATGACCTGCCATCTACAAACTGGGGACAAGCTCACAGCAGACCCCACAAACATAGGAAGAACATTTTCTGCCAGGATCTCCAGCTGATTAACCTAGTGCTAGAGGACGTTCCAACACTTTGCTAAGACTGAGAGCTAAAAGAACAGGTTGGCTCTTGTGAGCTCAACACTTCTCTGACATGAGATTTAACAGCAGCATAAGAGAATTATCTCTGAATCTCACTTCAGTAAGTAATAAATTTTTTTTCAGCATCCAGTGCTGAGCAATTTGTATTATTCCAAAGGTAAATTGATGTCATCAAAAAAAGATGAAACTAAGAGAAATAACTAAAAAGACAGAAGGAAAATTATAATAAATATTAAAAGATTGTGATAAGTGATTGTACTGTGAGATAGCCATTGGGTCTATTCATTGGACAGTCAAGTGATTGAACAAAGAAATAAATGAGAACAACATTTACTCAACAAAAAGAAAAGCAATGAGAAGATGAACACTGACGATGACATAGAAGCTTGCAAAATTTAATGAAATATGAATTAAAATAGACCAAGTAAATGCTAAAAAAGAGCTTAAACACTTCAAACACTTTGGGAATAATAGCATTTTGTGGCACATTAATATGCTTAGAGTTTAAGCACATCAATTCTCTCTTTTTTTTTTCTTGTAAGGTAATAATTGACTGAGTAGACCAGACTGCCTGTCAGATTGTTTCATAAAACTTTTCAATATAGTGTTGTTTGTAACAACACAAATACTAAAGTCAGAAAGTACTTCTCAAAATGATAATTACATTCTGAACAAAAGTTTTATTTACATAAACAGCTAAAATGAAAGGCACTTCTTGAAGTGGATATTATTTCCTAAACAAAACTTTCATTCAATGAAGAAATATTTTAAAGGTTTCAATTGTTACTTTATCCACAAAACTACATGCAATTTATATACTCACTCATCAGTTCAACAAGTGTTTTTTTCTTTTCCCTATCAATTTATGCAACTATAAAAATCAATGGCAAAATAATATCCTGATAAATTTAAGAACAGGTAATATTTACATATCCTACATAAGCATACAGGTAACGACTCTTCCCAAATTTTTCTTGTCCCTCTTAGCTTTGTACCACACTTTAGAGACTATATACTTCTAGAATATTCTTCAGAATAAGAATATTATCTTCATTTTCTTAAATAAGCTACCTTGGCATAAACTGTACTGCATACCAGATCTGTAATGCTGAACAAAAAGTTTTTTTTGTTTTTTATCAAAAATGCTAAATGAATTTAATTTCAGAGAAAAATTTATGTGTATGTAAGAATACAAAGATATGGTTTTATATAAAAATAGCAAAGAAGCTGTCAAAAGACCACATGAATCAGTGACAAATCAATCCTGTGTTGATCTTCTTCCTATTGCTGAATTTACCAACAGCAAATCTAACAGTAAACATTTGTATATAGGACATGCATAAATTCATGCATATAGTTTCATATATCAAACTAACAGAGTATTCTAAAAATAATATAAAGTGTAGATAAATAGACAGATAAGGTAACTATACTGTTTAAAATTTGCTATATTTATGGGGTAAGTACTCAATATTGAGTATAGAGTATTTGCAGTTATACACAATATAGACATACACACATAAGTTTCACATTAGTGGATTTGTACCAGATTAATCCTGGAATTAAATAATAATCATATTTTTCTCTAACAAATTTGAAAATTTCTGCAGGTCATCATTCTAAAGGCAAGATGATGTCCTAAAGTGGTTTATGGATAGTTGCTGAAAGTAGGCTCTTTGCAATTTAGAAGCTTACTACAAGTGAGATTGATATATTTATTTGCATAATCATATTAAACTCTTAACTAATCTGATCATAATGTACTCTTGAAAATAAAAGAAGGAAAAGTGACTTAATCCAGATAAAGTAACATAGATTACGGCCTCCTCCAGTTAAGCCGCTTTTATCATAATGTATTGAGAGGTCTAAAAATGGCTAATATGGAATCTTTGTATGAGAAAGTGTCAAAATGCCAGCTCATAAGAGCTATAGTTACTGGATATAGAAAAGAATAGATATAGTTTTGTTCTGGTATAAGATTAACATTTTCTTTCAATATCATTTTTGATTAAACTTCCTATCATCACAATTGAAGCAAGGACTTCTAGTTACATCCTCTTATCACTGAAGCATCTACAAGTAGTAGTAGTAGTCAGAATTAAATATACATGAAAAATAAAAATAATAAACGTAATGAAAATAACAAGCACAAAGAATTCTGTTGCACTGTAATAAGGTTTACATAGCAGGTGAATCTGATGCAAGAAGATATGATGCTGGATATTTTCTTAGAAGAGACATTCACTGATAATGCTTGAAATCATTTTCAAATCTAACGTAAAATTTAAGTCTATAAAAGTTATTCAATCAGACAACATAGTCAAAAAGATCAATGAGATCTTATTGAGATTAGTCATATAAAGAAATGACTCAAAGTCAGATCAACTATTCTGATCATATACAAAATATACAGACATCAATTGAAGTTACTGTAATCTCATAAAACATTTAATATTTTCATGTTCATGAAAACACAGGTATTATAGATTTTACAAACATTAGGTGGATTACAAATAGAAAAATAACCCTTTGCCTGAATTTTAAATCAAATTCTTAAAAATTTATTAACAGACCTCGCCAACAAAAAAATGACCTTTTTTTTGCTGCAAATGAACAAGTTTAGCAATTAACCAAAATTAACAAATATCATAAAATTTATGTTATAAAGGTTAGGATATTATAAAAGCAGGAAACATGTTGGAGGTACTAGTATCAAATTCACAGCCAGGATTAAATAAATAAAAATAAAAACAACCACTCTCTATGTGCACAAAATAACATAAAGTTAGATGATATAAAAAAGGATCAGTTGCAACCAGTGTAGTGTGACTGAAAGAAAAGGAAAAAAATCTGCTGTCCAATATTAGAAGTGTTATGTTTTGTAAACTTCTTTGCCAGAACAGGGAGTGGCAAAAGGATATGAGAAGGCGGTAATTGCAACTTCCAAAAATAACCAGCATGAGGATCATTGAAAATGTAGTGAATAATCAATAAGAATGTAGAAAAATTGTTATTACAATAAAATACAAGGTTGGGGTCTGCACTCAGATGTAGAGTTGTGTTTTAAACAGTTTCAAACCTTGGGCACAGACATCAGTATCATATATAACCTTTTGCATTAAGTAATAACTTTTTGGTTTTGAGTGTGATGATATTTAGAAATTCAAAGAGTAAATTAAATCATTTTTATATCATACAGCCTTAGGTGTGTAAGAACAAAATATTTTATGAATATGTGCCTGATGAAAAATATTTTGCAAGTTCATGGGGACTGTACGCACTTGACGTGTGTTTGTCAACTCATATTTATTTGATATGAATATTTACATGTTTCAGTTGACATGTCACAAAATAGGCAACAATTAATTTTATTTCTAATTTGTTAAAAGCTTCTTATAAATTCTTTGATGTGTATTTTCTGATCTCTCTTTATGTCAACACTAAAAAATTACCAATGAATCAGCAGAATGTAAAAATAACCAAAGATTCCATTATTTATTCAGTGAGGTATGCTTAAAAAACTGAAGCCTACCAGGACTATTGTCTATACATACATAAGTCTGGATGAAGAAAGAGCTGAACCTGTAAGAAAATAAACAAAACTTTGTTCTCACAGTTTCAAAATTTTTATTATTTAACCTATCATATCTAGAAAAGAAAAAAATAGCCTAAAGACACAAATTAAGCAGAATAATTCTGTGAGTATTTTGTTGTGACATTTCCAATATATAAATTTTAGGTTCTGAAATATTTCAGATTAGCTTAAAAAGTTTTTTTCTTTAAATATATTAGAAGTGATCCAAAAAGGAAAGCTAACCATTGGAATTTTTTAATTGATAATTAATATGATGACTTTATTATTTGAAATGCCTGCAGCTGAATACATATCTTGAGTGTAACTAAATTATTTATGGCAAAAAGCTATAAAGAATTGTCTATCATATATTTTATTTACCAAAGCCTTCAGTGGATTCTACTGACCTGAATAGAATGCTATTAATGTATGGAATGGTCTGATTTGTTGTTTTTCATTATATTCAGAATATATTAGTTACTTATATAAATTAGTCAACAGTAAACTTTTTTGAAAGTAAATTTTTTCCCCTAATCCACATATCATCCCTTGTGTGGAAGGTCCTGCAATTGTCCTGGAAAAAGGTAGGGAAAGAAATCATCCAAATCTTCAGTAGTCATCTTTTTTTTTTTTCTTTTTTCAATTTTTCTGCTACAGTGCCTATAACTAAACCAACCTGGACGCCTGTTTACCACATTTTAGTAGGCACAAAGAGTGTGATTTGTTACTCAAAAGGAAGAAAAATAAGACCGATAAAAAGTCCCTAAGAGTCAACAGGCAACTAATTTAAGAGGCTGGGGTGTAAAAAGAAATCTGCATGGAGAAGGCGACAGGAAAGCCATCCATTCTCTCTCCCAACAACAATTGTAGCAATTCATAACTGGTAAATATTAGACAATGGTATGAAGGAACCAACTTCTCACCTGGTAAAGAGAGACATGTGCAACAGGGTTACCCGTCATCCAGCAACTGTCAACAACAAAGGTAAAATCATAATCAGGATATTGAATAATAGGACACTCCACCAATGTAGAAAATTAGAAAATATAAAAGAGGAAATGGAGAGGCTGAATATTAACATTCTAGGTGTATGTGACAAACAATCAGGATTTTATAAGTGATTATTACAGAATCTTACATAGGGGAAGCAAGAAAAATGAAGTGTTAGGCTAATGTTAGAATGAGAGAGAGAAGAGATTCACTGTCAAACATTTCTGATGAAACTGAAAGGGAAGTCATTCAATATGGCGATCATAGTGGTTTATATACACACATCAGAAAATACCAAAAATGAAATACAGAAGTTTTATAATACACCAGAAATTGCCAAATATCAGAGCAAGTCTCAAGGAATTATTATTATGGTACAAGCAAAAGAAGGAAGGAAACAAGATAGCGAAATGATTGTTAAGTATGGACTTGGGTCATGCAATAAGTGTAGAAAAAATTGGTTGATTGGTATGTACAGCAATAAATTTGAAAACTGCGTCAAACACTTGTCAACTTGGCATAAGACATTAAAAAGCCAAATAGACTATTTACCATCAACATGATTTAGAAATGCAGTTTTGCACTCAAAAGTATACCCAAACACTGACTGTAACTGTTTTATGTTAAATAAAGGTAAACTATAAAAAATAAAGCCCAAAGCAATGCCTAAAATATAACTTCAAAACAATACCATTTGCAAACAAACAAATATAATTAAAAACAAATATAAATCTTTTGAACAAGTCAGTAACTCAAAGGGGAACACCTGAAGGGAAGAATCATGAATCATAAATGATTATTGCAAAAAAAAAAAAAAAAAAAAAAAAAAAAAAAAAAAAAAAGAAGAAGAAGAAAAGAAAAAACAGAAGTGGATGACTATGAAATTTTCAACTTAATGAAATATATGCACACAGGGAGGATGACTTAATGAGAAATGCATAGAGATTGAAAAACTGCAGAACACAGACGTAGCAGTTATACATAAATAACAGAACAGCAAACATGTTCTCTGGTAGGATATATTAAATCTAAAGAGGAAACAATCCTCATGGAAAAAGAAAAGGTACTACACAGATGGAATGAATACATAGAAGAAAAATCTATAAAGCATAAAAGCTTAGAAGGACCGATAATACTAAAATCACATTACCAAAAAAACAGGTGAGAATGAATGCAAACTGCATTGGACAATCAGATTGATTCCCATAACTAATAATTAGGATTCTAATGAATAGAACAAGAACAAAGTGTTTTTATTCAAAGCACTTGAACAAGAAATATAATTTTTATTATCAGAATGCTGTCAGAGCAATCAAGAAGCATAGAAAATCTATACCAAAATTTCATAGATTACACAAAAGCATTTGAAATATGTGATACCAATTCTTCTTTCACTAATTTGTTAAAAAAATCTTTTTTGAATAAATCTGGATATTAACAAGAACTGCTTACTAAACAAAACCAGAACTAAAGTAGCAAAAATAAAAAATAAGGATTACTCTCGCATTTGATACAAGTGTTCAACAAGACATACATCTAAATTAATTAAATTTCTGACGCACTATCACAACCCTATAGAAGAAAAAACAATAAAATATATGACTTGACTTACAGACATCTTTATTACAAATATCATCTACAGAAAAGTAAATTTACATATTCATTTATATTTTCTTCAACCAACTTTTGCATATCAGCTTTGTATAGACAAAATTTCAAAAAACCAATTGTATCCCAAACTTCCTGTAATTCTTCTTCATTATCTGTAGGCCACTCATTTTTGTTATCTGTAATTGCACAAGGTTAATACCCTTCCAGTTACATAAAAACAAAAATTAAAATTGTTAAATAAAAACCAACACCATCCAAAATAATTTTTATGATAAAGCTTTGAGGAAAGCAAATCTTAAGAGAATTGGTTCAAATTTCATACTTTTTGCTCTCGGGGAAGCATTTTGCTGTTAAAGACATTCTGTTTGTACGAAGGAGATTCTGAAAGTAACATTAGAACAAATAATTTAAACTATAAATCCATGAAGTACAAGTAATTTGTTTATAAAATAACAAAAAATTCAATTTCGGCACAACTATCTTCCACTTCTTTTTTTTTTTTTTTTTTTAAATCACATTTTAGCTTGACTAATTCTCAGTTTCTTCAAGTTATGCAATTTTTTCTTTAAATCTAATAAATAATATTTGAACAAATGTAAGTATATAGTGAAAACACAGACAAATAAAGTGCATTTCTTGATGGAGCTCTGGATGAAAGAACTTGCACATTAAAGTAAAAGAATATATATATATATATATATATATATATATATATATATATATATATATATATATATATATATAAACCTAGTGAGCCAAACAAACCTACCCAGGTTTCACCTAAACAGATCGTCTGGGAAAAGCGGCTTTCCCTGACAATCCGTTTAGGTGAAACCTGAGTAGGTTTGTCTCGCTCACTAAGTTTATCTAGGTCTGTGCTACGGTTGCATCGAGCTCTTTTGTTAGTTGTTTACTCATGTCTGGGTTTTTTTTCTTTGGGTTTCAAACCTGTATCTGTGCAATTTTTTTCGACAGACTTTCATGTTTCTAGCTCTTTCTTTTTTTAAAACTCCTCAACCCCTCGAGATTGATTTGATTATTGGCAAATCAAAAATTCAAAGGTTTTTTGAAACAAGTATAGTTACCTATATTTGTATTTATATATATATATATATATATATATATATATATATATATATATATACACACACACACACACACACTTACACATATATATGGTGGATTCTCCTGCTGTATTCAACGTATAAGGGCCAAGAAGCTCAGTACCTAGACACCAACACACATGGTTATAGTGGTGAAGGCTTTGCACTTTCCACACTTTTTGAAGGGCCGAATACAGAGACCTGGTGCACTATGTGCCACTACGTCCCCAAACGACAGGTTTTGAATTCAGAGTTGTCAGTCTCTTGACCATCCAAAGATATAGAACCCAGGAGGGAGGGAGAAGAAGAGGATTCATACCTTTCCCAAGGGTATTAGTACATAAGTGAATGTAATGGTTTCGACTGAAATTCAAACTCAGCTCTCCGATTCCTCAATCCAAGCCACTATCCACTACTCCACCATGCCACCCATATATATATATATATATATATATATATATAAAGAAAAAGATTTTTATTTTATGGAAATGCTGTGATTTAATTGTATCTATTGTATAATGCATATTTATATGTATGGTGAAGAAAATCACATGAACATAAGACAAATATGTGTGTGTGTGTGCGCGCGTGCGTGTGTGTGTGTGTGTGCATCAAATCATCCTGGTTATTAAGAAAGAGAAACAACAAATTTGCAGATATTTCAATTTCTTTCTTTTATAGTCTAAGTTGGACATTGGCTAGAAGATAGCAAATACTTAGACTCATTTGCTTGAGAAACAAGACTGGCAAGAAAAGCATAATTATATATGAGGAGGAGGAGGAGGAGGGAGTGAAGAGTTAAAGGGAAAGCTGCCGTGAAATGGCATATGTAAAAGTGAAAAACAGGATAGTTCAGCATCATAAAATGTTGGAGTAAGATACTGTGCTCAACCCCTACTAAAAAAAAAGAAAAAAAATTCCTCAAGAATTTCTTGTAATAAGCATCCCACTACAATTACCAAAATATCATTTGGAGATGAACAATTCTGCAGAAATTTTTTTGTCTCTTACAATTGTTTGGTTAACTGCATCCGGTATTTCACCAAGGTGGGGGTGAACAGACGAGTAAGAGTCTCAAAATGTTTATTTCCAAAAGTGTATAATATCAACTACATTACCTTATTTTTCTTTCTGATTATTAGTATTTGTATGATTTAATAAAAAGACTTTATATACTAACTAAAAAGTAATACACAACAAGTTTTGAATAGTTAGTTATTCTGCCACAGCAATCAGTACACTCATGTACTTGTAAAATATACAAATATCAATAATGCAAACATTAACTACTACTATGGGTTGTTGCTCTTGTGGCTCACCTGGTAAAGACAAAGTTCCTAACTCAGAGAAGATATGAATGGGTTCTTGCCATGTAGACATAAGTTTTCTTACACAAAGGCTCACTTCCATCATCAAAATAAAAGATGTTACAGAAAAAGAAAATAATTGCATAAAATTGTCATTTCAACTATGAATAATCAGATATCATCTAATTTCTCATGGCCTTTGGAAAATAAAAACAAAAGCAATCTGTTGACTCACAAACAATTTTTGCAGACATTATAGTCTTACAAAGCTGTCAAAAAATCTATCTGGGTCGTCTTGTGGTATTGGAAAGTTACAGGTATTATATAGCTGCAAAATTTGTCCCCCTGGCACTTTATCAAAAGAAGAGGTGTCTTCATATGTGCCTTGAAATTCATGTAAAACATGTATATGAAATCTATTTACTATAGTCTTGGTGACAGTTACCAAGTATGATGACAAATACATGAACAAGGCCTGAGGATACATTGGCTGAAACATTGTTTGTACATTGGTCTGAATAATAATGATCCATGTTTTTTCTTTTTTATCGTATAAAATTATAAAATATTTCAAGCTTCCAGGTTCTCTAAATCTAAATTTGGAATTACTCTTCATATTTCATATGAAATCTGGAACAATTCACATTTGGTATGATAAAAATTACAAGAGATATTCATATGTTTATATTTTTCTTAATGATTATTGTAAACATATTTTCCTCATTTACCAAACAAAGTGAATAAATCCAGAGAAGGAAAGAAAAAAAAAAAAAAAGACCACAAAGATATTCACATGAAGTTCAAGTGGCAGAATCAGAACTAACAGTGCACATCTAGCCGTTAAACATGAACATTTTACTCCATAACAAAGATTACAGAGGTTCAGGTCTGTTTGTATAATTATGGCCCTTCCTCGAAAGATCTGAACAAATTTGTCTTTGTTGATAACTTTCTCTAGTTTCTTTTCACAGGGAGTGGCACAGATATTCCAATCTGAAGAAAGCCAGGTAAAGCAGTTGTTACTATTTATACATCCTGATACCAAATTGTCACACCTCAAAATGAACACAAAACACACTTTGATTTAAACAAAAATGGAGGTGCAGTTGATAGGCGAACAATGAAGATCTCACAAGACCAAAATGAATGAATAAATATCTCAAGATTTTTGCTTTTTAAATGAAAATAAAATTATTAAATAGAGTATTAGGAAGTGGATAAAACCCAGATTTCATGAGTTGAGGACAGAAAAATCCAGTTTCATTTTGCTAGCAGCTTATGCTATCAAAAAACTTATCCTAAAAAAGAACAGGAAAAATAGTTAAAAGGATGTTAATGCCAAAGATATGTTTATAGTGTGTCCCTCACATCTTATTTTTTTTAGTTAATTTGAATTGATTTTTTTTTCAGAAAATGTCCATAAGGATTTCAATAAAAAAAATAAAAATACACCTCATAAATCACAATAATGGGATTCAATAATAACTGATATTAACAATACAGTCAGAGAAATTTGGCCAAAAAAAAAAAAAAAAAAAAAAAAAAAATACCTTTGAGATTCAGCCAACATAAAAAATGAGAATCACATTTTGTGTTATATATTGTATTTAGATGCTGGAAGCAAGATAGAAACATTCTATGAGGAATTTTTTACTCCCAGTGTACCTATTAGGTTGGTGCAAAAATAATGACAATAATAATGTCGGTTTTTGACATTAAAAAATACATCAAAAAACGACATTATTATGTCATTATTTTTGCACCAACCTAATAATTACATTTTTCCCTTCATACTGCCATCATTATTTTATCAATACAATTTAATGAAAATCAATCATGAGGTATAAAAATCAACACATGATCTAAAAGAGGTGATTGAGTCAACAAAAAGCTAATATTTGGATGAGCCTCTTGGAAATTATTATATATATATATATATATATATATATATATAAAATGTGTGTGTGTTTGACACATTGGTAATCTATTAGGAATTTAAGAATGTTTTTATTCTGTTATCTATGCTAGCCATTAATTAAATGGCTCAGTTCAAAACTCCAGAATAGTTACCAAATTATAACAGAAGGCTGGATGGTACAACAGTTGAAATATTGTATGTATATCAACCAAGACAAGGATATTAGTTCAAATGGATCAATGCAAAAATTGTGATAATACTGCATCTTAGAAATTTAGATAGAAATTTCTTGCAGATTGTCATCAAGAAAAGAAAAAAATCTGATGAACATTCATAAGTGTCATACTCTTAGATTACCTCTGAGACTCAATTCACAATGTTGTGGGGATTGTTAAATGAAGTAATTGATAGAATATGTGCAGAGAAATGATATTAAGATAGACTTTTTTTTCTTTTTTTAAAGAGAATCATAGGAATACTGATAAGTTTGCAGATTTCACGATTAAATTCTGTTAATTGGCATGAATTCTTCATGATTTCATCTTAATTGAAGAGAAAATCATGAAAATGAGATTTATCTTTTATCATAGGTAAAAATAGTAAAATAAAAGTGATAATAATTAATGTGACAGCTTTGATTTATCCAGGTAATCCTGAATGACAGCATCTAAAAATAAACAAAAAAAAAACATCTAAAAGTCAGAAACCATCTTAGCCAAAAATATGTACATAACTCAAATATTAGATATGAATTTTCATGGATAGTAATGTCCTTGTATATGATACAGAAATGTTTCTTATTTTTTGTACCTGTTTGAACAAATTTTGTCATATCTACAAAGCATTTTCTAACTCAGTAAATTAGTACATTAGATTTATTATTCCAGACTTACTTTGTTTCCACCGATGTTACAACAACAATCTTCAGTCATGGTGGAAGTCTTTAAAACAGATTACTAGCAGGCTTTGCCCGCTCACTATCACTTCGCAAAGTAAAATATACTCACTACTTGAAATCTTTGAAACAAAAATTTTAAATGAACATTTCATTCATAAATTGGCTTGTTATAGTTAAAGATTTTACTAATAGATGCAAACTTGTTGAAGGCCAAGTAAAATGCAAATTTCAAACACTTTTCTGCACTATATAAGACAATATTCCTAAACAGAACTATTTTTGATATGAAAATCAAAACAATCCTCAAATAAAAGAACAGTAAACAAGGACAGTTAATTAATGAAATAAAACTTTTTTTTAAGATCAATATGCAAATTAGTTAAACCTGAAGAATGATATTCCCTAGAAGTAGATAATATATAATAAAGATATTGAACTTTCAGCATGTAAATTTAGCATCTAAATTACTCTTTTTGAGTAATTTCATGTCTACTTATCTCTCAGTTGCATCTCTGAGGAAAATTATACCAAGAGGTGCTGGCCCTAGGGAACAGCTACCTGAGGCTGCGCCTTCTCATTGCACTAGAGAGAAGGATCGGTGCATACACCGAGGTCAGCACAAGTGACGGTTGCAGGGGTTCGAGCTCCCCGCATTAAACCAACCTTGTGTCACAACCTGACCTCGTGGGGGGTTGAGTAAATACAAATTACTCTTTTTGAGTAACCTCACATCTACTTATCATCTCTCAGTTGCATCTATGCGCAGAGTGCACTTGCGGTGACTCCATCAAAGGACAGAGACGCAACTGAGGAAAATTATACTGAGAGGTGCTGGCCCAGGGGAACAGCTGCCCTAGGCCATGCCCACCCACTGCATCAGAAGGAGGGACCGGTGCTTGCACTGAGGCCAGCGCAACCAACAGTTGAGGAGGCTGAGGGGAATTTTTGTTCCTTTCGCAGGCATACGCACTTGGGTCCCCACCTAAAAATAGACCTTGTGTCACATTTCATCCTAGTGGGGAGACAGAGTAAACTTATCTCTCAAGTGGTTTATAACACATCTCAGTTGCATCTTTGGGCAGAGTGCGCTCAGGAGCAGCTCCATCAAAGGACAGAGTCGCAACTGAGGAAAATTATACTGAGAGGTACTGGGGAACAGCTACCAGAAGCCGTGCCCTCGAATTGCACCAGAAAGAGAGATTGGTGCTTGCACTGAGGCCAGCCAATCTGTACGTGCTTGGCTTCCCCACCTTAAAAACTGACCTTGTGTCACATCTTGTCTTAGTGGGGGAAATAGAGCAAATACCATGTGTAAATTACTATAAAGTAATTTGTAACATTTATTTATCATCTTTCTGTTGCATCTCTGTCTTCGGGCAGAGTGTGCTCAGAGGCAGATCCATCAAAGGACGGAGTCACAACTAAGGAAAATTATACTTCGAGGTGCCTAGCCCTGGGAAACAGCTGCCTGGGGCTGTGCTCTCTCATTGCACCAGAAAGAGGGATCAGTACTCACACCAAGGCCAGTGCCACCAACAGTTGCTGGGGCTTGGGGAATTTTTGTTCCTAGTCCGTGTGTATGTGCTCAGGCTCCCCCCCCAATTAAACCAACCTTGTGTCACAACGCGACTCCAGGTTATCATCTCCCAATCAATCTGTCTTTGAGCAGAGTGCACTCAGGGGCAGCTACATCAAAGAACAACTGAAGAAAATTATACTGAGAGGTGCCTGTCCCTGGGGAACAGCTGCCCGAGGCCGTATCCTCTCATTGTACCAGATATAGGGATCGGTGCTTGCACCAAGGTCAGCGCAATGGACAGAATTTTTGTTCCTATCCTGGGTGCACACACTTTGGATCCCCACATTCAACCAACCTTGAAGGGTCAAGTAAATATCAAATTATTATAAAGTAGAGCTGGGGCTTTTTAATCTCAGAAGTTGTGGGAGAATTGAGCTCCAATTTCACATTTATTCATACAGATTCCATAATATAGGTTTTACTTAATTAACTATTGTTTTTCTAACTCTTCAAATTCTAATTTCTCTTTTCCCATCTTTACACTATATTAATCTTTTCTTATAAATTGTCCCGTTTTGTCACCCATGAAATAAAAATAATTGTTTGTACAGAAAATAAGGATCTACATACATCAAATCATCTTTAAATTAAGTGGCAGCAGAAGAATTACCATTGAACTTTTAAAAGGTAAGCTTAAACATTAATTCAATACTTAAATGCAGCAATCAATTTTGAGTTCTGTAGTTTATTGATGTCTATTGTATCTAATCCTCCCTAGCTTTTGTGATGATGGCCTTGAACCATGAAAGCAACAATAAATGGCTAGTATAATGTATTAATATATATTTTTAACTTCACATAATCTGGCAACCCTCAACAAAATTCGTTCCTTGCACCTAACTTTTCTAGGGCTTTTGAATGAGCTATGAATCATTGAAATCAGACAAGTGGGAACGGAGGAGGTGCTTGGACACACACACTAACACACACACTGTACTTTATATATAAGATAACTTAGCAAAATGTGAAATATAGATTTCATACAGTGTAGAGAAAACAAAAGGTGAAGTTTGCTTGTTTACTAGACTTGGCCAAACCCTTTTATATATATCCCTCAGAGTTGATGTGCACTGGAATTATTGTACCCAGAAGGTTTTAATTTAATTTGTTTTCATCATCAGGGAGAAAGAGTCACTCTACTAGTTTTATGTAATATGTAAAAAAGAAGACACTACCTGTGCCTAAAGTAGATTGTAACTTAAGAATTTCAGTTATTGTGCATTTTTATACAGGCTGCTACATTCCCACGAGTGGTCCAGGCTGGTGTGGAATGGATGTTTTTATCAAGACTCCATCTTTCAATAGACTGCTAACCAAGACTTAAGAGCTTTTTCCTGCCTATTATCATAACCATTGACAGTTTCCAAGCAGTTTCATCAACTCAATTTAACTTACAAGGCTTGAGTCAACCTGTGGTATGGTTTTCAGGCACTTCTCAACAGTGCCCTTTACTAGGGTCATTTTTCCAGGGCAATATTATCAACAAGTCAACTTCTTAACTAATCAACCAGGGTGAGATCTGGAACCCAGGTCTCATGGTCAGGACATTGACATGCTAACCATTCACCCACATATATGAAAATATCTTTTTTGTAACAATAAGCATTGTTCAATATCTGTCTATATTTCTGAGATGAGGTATTGGAAATATTTACAATATTTACACATTGTTCAGACTGTTGTCATGTTCATGATATTTTGCCTATTGTATGCTCTGGCCTTCTTCAAATGATTGGAATTTCAAACCAAACTCTTTATTTCGTCTATCGGGTTAGATTGTTCTAGTTCCATGTCCTTGGGTATACATGGCACAGTGAATAAAAGCGTAGGTAGAACACTACCTCGCGGTGGAGGAAAGAAAAGGTTCAGTTCAAAATTCTAACCTGAAGAAGGCCAGAGTATACAACAGCTGAAACATTGTGAATGTGACAACAAAGAGGAGGACAACAGTCCAAACAATGTAAATAGTGTAAACATTGTTCAATATATTTTCTTTTATTATTAATACCTGGACAAGAAACATATTTGAGTGCTTTAAATAATCAACTTCACGGAACAATTTTCCTATAATAATACATTTTATACTTTTCATAGCATTTCTTCATTTGAAATTTACTGAGAACAAATGAAATCTATTTTGCTTTTCTTTTATACTACTAATTATTAGGTTGGTGCAAAAATAATGTCATTTTCTCACATAGTAACATGTGAGAAAACGACATTTTTGCACCAACCTAATACTAATACTCAATCACTGTACATAACCAGTGTTACATATGAATAATGATAATAACAAAGATATTGTAAAATAAACATTTCTTAGTTATCTATTTAATGTTTTCAACTTAGTATTAGAATTTATATAGGACTACTTTTCATGATCACATGCACATATTGCATAACAGTCTTAACCAACCTACAATTACAGTACTAAGGGAATGTTCTACTGTCATTATAAACAGCTACAACTTATGTCTTGACCTCTTGCCTGCTGTAGACAAGTACTTCATCTCATAATGCAACCAAAATTTTTTTTGTTTACCATCTAAATCACATTCTCTAAGTGGAATATGTGGACATAAAATTGCACAATTAGGGAAACCTGGATGGAAAGTATTATTATTATTATTATTTAAAGAAGGAAAAAAAAAAGATTTTTTAAATGAAACTGCATGTATCCAGTGTATTCAGTGATAAATTGGGACAATTGGAAATTTCCCAGTGTGATCTTCTTTCATTTTATATGTATTTTTTTTTTTTAAGGATCTTTTCAATTTTGTTTGATCTATAAGATATTAAGCAAAAAAGAAATATATAATTTTAAGAAATATATTTTTCAGTAATTCAGTCATAATTTCAAATTTCTGTCCCAGTAAATTATTGGTGCTGGTTGCAAAATTAAGTGTTACTAGGTTTTGTGAACCTGTGAACAGAGGCAAGCTATCCCCACTTGATTTTCTGCATTTTTGTTTTTTAATTCTTGCTTACATTTAGTCCCATAATGGTAATTAGTGGCACCCTACAATACACACCCAATATAGTTCTCTTTATATAAACCTGAATAGTGACAACATTAAATAGCATTAGTCAGAATACTTCATGCATGCTTTTGAACTTGAAGTCACATGAGGCTAGAGTCAAAACACCAAATGTGATAATAGTAATTTTGATTACCCTCACTTCCCTTTCTGATGCAATAGGAAGGTATTTGGACTACCAACATTTTCATGTTAGGCTTTAAAAATTGTCTCATATATTTTTAATCTGATCTTAAAAAAAATAAAAAATCAAAAAAAAAATCATACAGACATGAATTAAAATCATTCCTATTCTTTTATGCTAGGTTTTCATTGTCACATTTTATTCATTAAGATTGAAAAACAAGGATAAATAGAAATTTCAATGGGTATTCATAAAGCGTTTAGATTCTCCTTCCATTGGAAGCTGAAACAGAAGTGATTTAAAATCACTTGAATCCATCCAACATCTTGACCAAAAATTAAATAATAACTACCATAATGAATTTTTTAAAATATCAAAAAGCAGAGGAATTTTAAGTAATTAAGGAAATCAGCACAAGTATTTTTTAAAGTAAAATATGAAACCTATAAAATAAGATCATGTCTTTTAGCAGTTACTTTTAATGGGGGGGGACAATTTCTTTAAAAATTTAATGATATGAAAGAAAAGGAATCACCTATAAGGAAAAGTTCACCTATGAAAGACAGATTTACTACAAATTATTTTCATCTTGTAACCAATATGACTTCAAATTTGTTAAGCATAAAACTGATAAACATTTAGGTTCCTAGCGTCAATATATCTGGTCCAAAATATTCTGCTAGTTAAAAAATTAATTGGGTTCTTGTTGCTTCAGAGAAGATGTGTGGATCAGTAAAACTGAACATTTCCAGATTGCAAAAATTCATTGATGAACTAAACACATGGCCTTTGGATATATTAGGTTGGTGCAAAAATGACGACGTAATAATGTCGTTTTTTGACGTTAAAAAATATGTTAAAAACGACATTATTACGTCATTATTTTTGCACCAACCTAATATTTTTGGAAATTGTGACTCACCATAGCTTGAGTTGTTTCACATTTTTGATTACTGTCTTCCTTTGGATTGTCAAATCACTTTGTGTCAAATTTGATATGAAAATTATTTATGAGGTAAATCCTCTTCTTGGTAAATGGTGTATCTTTGACAATCATTTAACAAATTTAAGAAATTTGTTATCCTAAATGTATAGTAACCTGAGAATAGCTTAAAAATATCTTCAAATTGGAGGTCTAAGTTATTCCAGGATATGCTAGAAAAAGTGAAAGTTTTTAAAACATCTGAAATTTGAGAACATCATAAAAACAAGAAATTTCCTTTAAGCAGCAAATCAAATGTTTAGTAATGAAGAAACTGGCTTTGCAATAAAGGGGAATTCAGAAAGATTCAATAAATACCTAGTGAATCCCCTATGGATGAAAGATTTGATCATCCAGTGGAAGCATTTCATCAAGTGATTGACCAAATTACAACTATTGCTGAATGTTTTTCTAACAACATTGAACTTATAATGGACTCATCATGTTTTGATCCATGTCATTTTTAAAAACTCATAGAAGATAAACAGCCACTATAAGTGCTGAAAAACATATGCAACTGTCTTGCTGTGGATAAACAGAAAATGAACAATGAATTTGTCTCTGAATGAAGTTAGCAACAAGCTGAACCATAAAATCAAAACAGGTACTTCAAACATTGTTTAATGTAATTTCAGGTTCACATTTCACTTCTGGTAAGTCATGTAAGAAATTCCCGCTTTGTTATTTCCATATACTATTTAAGTATTCTACCAACACATCTGCATACTTGAATTGGTCTTAACTTACAAATATCTTTTGACCATGTCAAGTCAATTGCCAACACATATTCATTAAGTTAGAAATTGTTAAAAAATCAACTATGCCCCAAGCTATAAAATGAGCTACTTGAAGGTTTTATGCTAATGAACATTGAAAAAGATTTACTTTCTGAATTTTCTGTGAATGTTGTTATTCCTTTTCCTGTGAAAAGCTTTTTCGAGCTTGTTTCCTAAGTGATTTCTGCTTTGTAAATTATTTAATTTTTACTGTTTTCATACTGTGCACACATTAAAAAAAATGTATAAATTACAATTTTAATTATACTTTGAAAACGAAAAATTACTCATTTGTTTTTTGACAGATTTTCATTTTTATTAAAAGATTATAAAAAAATTTCTAGTATTTGTAGGTACACATTAATATAAAAACAACAAAATAAAATTTTATTTTTGTAAAACCTTTATACTGATACTTATTCTGTTTGACTATGTCATAAGATTAAATAAGCCCTTTTACAAGTTCCCAGGTAGAAATATTAGATCCAGTACAGCACTGTGTAGAGCTATTTACATAAGTAAGAATCACAAAATCATACACAAAGGATTTATGTACAATAACTGTTTTTTTTTTTTTCTTTCAATTGGTTGATTTTTAAATCTCTTCAAAAGATTCAATAGTTAAAACAGTCAAAAAGCAAAGTAACTGGAAAGGTCCATTGCTTGCACTGTTTTCAAGATCAAAGTAAAACAAGAAAGGAAAGGCTGAGAGATTAAGATTGTATGTGTTAAAGATTTTCAACTTTTTTTCTTTTTTTTTTTAATGTATTACTGCTTCCTACTTTTTACTTCCAGAGGAATATAATAAAAATTTACAAAAAAAAAATATTTTTATATATTATTAAAAAAGAAAAAAAAAACTATTTTGTACTTAAAACAAAAAGGTTCAATCTGTATTAATTTTGACAAATGAAGAATATTTATAAAGCAAGTAAAATAAGTTAGAAATATCAAATCATGTTAAAACATTTAAATACTAAGCACTTAATAAAAGGATATAGTATTAATGAAAATTCATTTTTCTATAATGTTGACAAATATATAACCAATGATACAGTGCTTTTGTCTACTATTGGCAAGAAAGATATTTTTCATTCATACACTCAAGAACTGAGTATGTAGGAGTGGGGAATATATGAAAAATATGAAGTTAAAGAAATAAGAACATACAGAGAAATGTTTCTTCAACAAAAAGAGCACTCATGGATTTCAAATTAAAACAAGACTTTTTCTGGAGGAAATGAAGTCACAATTAAAAAATATACATGCTTATTTGAAAGATAATTTGAAAATTGTACAAATATAATTAAAAATTCTTAAATTGGCTTACCTGATAGACTTTTTCGTTTAAAATTGAACATATTGTTAATAGATTAAGCTCATTTATAAGTTTAGTAATGAATCAGAGTATTTAAAACAATTTACAAATATGAAGTAATAATTATCCAAGTGAGTTTCATCATTATCCAACTGTAAGTGTTCATTTCAGACACTGTGGCCTTAACTTCTAATTGTAAACAGAGGAAGAACACTTTTAAGAGTGACTTCCTAAAGTCATCTTTTTGGCGAACTGCTTGCAGTTGGTACATAGCCAATATGCTTCAAGTAGACAGGTCAGCAGATCAGTACAATATGATGTAAAGAGGAACAGTATGCCAACCTTTGCACAATAACCAGATTGTTTAGACAACTATATAGCCGATTAGGAAACCACTACAATTAACCTTATCACTCAACATCAAACTTACAGATTGTAACAAATGTTGCCAAATATGTTAATTGCCAGCATGAGTGATGTCACAATAACAAGCAAATATAAAGAGGGTTCAGAGCCACAACCCTACCAACTTTCATTGTAAATGATGTCCAGGTATGTAAAATAATCATTTATATCAGTTTCATCATCATATTCAGCTTGCAAAATAATAAACAACTACTTTTAAGAAGATTTATTGGCTGTGAATAAAGTTTGGGATTTACAATTAAATCCTTTATTGTTACTTTATGCCAACAAATACAACTCAAACACTAACTGAAGTTTTTTTTATGCTATTCTTAAAAAAAAAACAAAAAAAAACAACAAATTTTGAAGCCCAAAACCAAAAATTGGTGCAATACATGCCAAATTAGACAATAACAAAATCTTTGTCATCTGATTTTAGTCACTTTAAAATAGAATGCAATCTTTTTTTTTTCTAATGGCAATTCTAAATGAAAGTGACTTACTTTACCTGAATAAACATTGATAGCAACACAAACACAAATTACAATGAGAATGAAAATTCATAGATTAAAATTACATGAAAAGACTATCTTTCATAGCTCCAAACCCACTGAAACTTTAAAGTAATACTTTAAGTGGAAATAAAAAAAAAGGTTTATTTAAACAGAAGACATTTTGTAAAATAAAACCTAGTCCTATATATACACATTGATATTAGGTTGGTGCAAAAATAATGACGTAATAATGTCGTTTTTTTTACGTTAAAAAATACGTCAAAAAACGACATTATTACATCATTTTTTTTCCACCAACCTAATACTAGTAGTAGTAGAGATGGATGGAGGTATGTGTACACAGGATATGCGATGTTCACGAAGCCAGTTCATTCAATGTGCAATCCCTGTGGCTGACCATTGAAGGGATCTCTTCAATCCAAGCCTTGCCTTGTCCCACGTTATGTTTGATTTTAGATTACAAGGCTGGCAAGGATCAATTGCCAACAGGAATCATTGAACTGGTCTGGTCAAAGTAAAGCCATAAGTCATAGGATAAAAAAAAAAAAAAAAAAAAAAAAAAAAAAGAGAAGAAAAGAAAATGTTTTATATAACGTTTCTTGTACAGAGCTGGTAGTACAATATCTGTTTTTCATGCAGGAATATATTTGTCATGCAAAGTAATTTGACCCTTCCCCTCTTTGAATATTTTGTGACACTTTGCTCATCATGAATAAATCTAGACAAGGCTTCTGGAACACAGCTGAAAGTCAGAGGTCTTCTTCAGCAGCAGGTTGTCACATGAGTTTGATGAAGTAGTCGTCTCTCACCTGGCGTCTGGCACCTTCTTTTTCAATCATTTTGATTCTCTTTTTATATGGACCTCTGTCCAAAAACTCCTACCTTCTCGTAGCTGTGCCACATACCAATACTGTTCAAGGGGTGTAGGCAATTCCTCCGCTTCCCATGAGATTCCACTTAGGTCCTTCACTTCTGTGGTCATCTGACCAATCTGATCACTAGACTGCAGGGCAAGCTCCAATTATTAATTTTAATTGTGCCAAAATTTTCATCAACAGAATTCCTTGATCCCTTCTGCTTTCTCAATCAGGCATTCATCAGCTGTTCCCCTTACAGCCTCTTCTTGTCGCACTTTGGCTCTTATCCAAAGAAATATCATCTCTTCAGCAATTCACACCTTCCCTTCCATTTTTTTTCAAGAAATGATAAAAAACAATTCTCCAACTTTGCCCATTTCCAGAAAACCTTAAATTTTATCTCTCAACTGGAGCTTTTTCTTACCAGGTCTTGGCCAGCAGATAATTCCTTAACCTGGATTTTAAAAACAATAGTGTCTCCATTTTGGCTTTTACACCACCTCTCTCCATGGGTATAAAATAATCAGGATGCTTTTTCGACTAGAGTTCCAAAAAAAAATAATAATGCCATTTTACTCCCAGCCAGCCCCTACTCCTGACTTGGTCATCAGAAGTCCTCATATCTTATATGGTTTTTAAAAAAACAAAAATTTAAAAAAAAAAAATGTTTGTGTCTTGCCTTTACCCAAAGAAGAAAAGAAAAGAAAAAAAAAAGCCCTCTGAATTTATTAAAAATTTGGTCTCAGTTCTCAGTTCTCAGCATATTTATCAATCTATTCTTTTTCCCTTAAGGTGTCACAGTTCACTCGGTATAGCTATCATGCTATCCCTTCAAACCTTTGTCACATATAGAATGCTCAGCTCCTTAATATTAGAACAGAACATGTAAATTTAAAAATTAACTTTACAGTGGCTAACATAAATTATGTAGAAATTGTCCGAATGCTCTGTATGTCCAAGTGGTTTGCACTATACTTTTAGCCAGTATCAAGGACGATTTTATTTTTACTTTTAATTGAATGTATGGATTTTCTTTTTATGTATGTATCTAGAGTTACAGGAATGTTTTATTTCCCAAACATAACACATTGTGGCCATGTTCATATTGAGTAACTATTTTGCATATGTGTGTGTATTCACAGAGAGAACTAAACCAATGGCTTGATTACGAGGTGGAGAAACACAGATAATTCAAATGTAGCCAAGATTAGGTTACGAAAATAGTATTTTACCTTAGATATCAGCAGGTAGAAGGTTTTTTTGCAAACTCTATAAACTGCAAAATGAATGAAAGAGAAGATCAGTGATCAGTCACCCCCACTGATTACTATCTCAAGCATAACAGGAACAAATTTTACTCTTTGACTTTCACACCACATTGAAATAAAAAGAAAAATATAACTACCAAACTCACATGCATCAAAGAAAATAATATCAAGGTCAACATGCTTTATTTGACCCTGATATACTTTATCTGAGAGAAGTATATGGCCTTATCCTGTTGAGATAATCTCAATTCAAAAGTGTAAAAGTATGTTTGGTGTGTATGGCTGTGCATTACACAAAGACTACTGAAATATTTCAGCCCAATCAAAAATGCTTTAGGAAAAAATATCTGGTATTTGGTCAGATTTGGGAAAGTGAGCAATACTGAGATCTTTTCAGCACTCCCTCATATATAAGATGGTGCACATGTGTGTGTGTGTGTGTGTGTGTGTGTGTATATTTTACAGCAAAAAAAAAAAAAAAAAAAAAAAAAAAAAAATTACCTCAACATAGAAGCTATCATAAGCTCTCTCTCTCTCTATATATATATATATAAAATCATCATCATCAGCCTCTATATATATGTGTGTGTGTGTGTGTGTGTATGTATCTGTAAACACTTTTTTTTTTCTTTTGGAAGAAATATGCATATTATCCCTTCATATATGTACTTGACAAAAACACATGCAGACACACCAAGAATCACATAGATATGCACACACACACACACATATATATATATATATACGCACACACACCAACACATGCAGTCTCTCTCTCTCACACAGAGTATCAACTATAAATGAGCAAAGCACTAACACTTTCTTTTTCTAAAATAAATGCAGAATAATTTTATGACTTTTAATAGAACATTACCAAGGTGATCCGTATAAGAAACATTACCAAGGTGATCCGTATAAGAAACATTACCAAGGTGATCCGTATAAGAAACATTACCAAGGTGATCCGTATAAGAAACATTACCAAGGTGATCCGTATAAGAAACATTACCAAGGTGATCCGTATAAGAAACATTACCAAGGTGATCCGTATAAGAAACATTACCAAGGTGATCCGTATAAGAAACATTACCAAGGTGATCCGTATAAGAAACATTACCAAGGTGATCCGTATAAGAAACATTACACAAATGAATATTACCTGGAATTATTTATACCCAAATCCTACAGCACTTAAACTCTTGCCAAAAATATGTATATGCCTCCATCAAAAAATGGATAGACACCTATGAAAAAGTTTATTTCATTCTATACAATAAATATATTTTTAAACTATTGATATTTTTAAAATACATGCATCAAAGAGTTTGGTGTCATCATGGTAAGGCATACAAGGAAAGGTGTTTTTTTTTATATATATATATATATATATATATATATATATATATATATATATATATATATATAAAAGTTTTAAAGTATTCTATTAGGTTGGTGCAAAAATAATGACGTAATAATGTCGTTTTTTGACGTATTTTTTAACGTCAAAAAACGACATTATTACGTCATTATTTTTGCACCAACCTAATATATTTATGGGTTAAAATGCTCAATATCAGGGATAGAGCCTATGCAAATAATAAAAAAAAAATGGATATTAAGGTGAACACCCAGTGGCAACAGTCTGTTTCATGTTTACACACAAATGTTGGGCCATCTGACAATTGCATTTAAGCATGAAACAGATTGTCGCAGCTGGGTGTTAACCTCAATGTCCAAAATATATATATATATATATATATATATATATATATATATATATATATATACACACAGACATATATATATATATATATATATATATTACACCACACACACCGGGGGGGGGGATATTGGAAAGTTCTTTACCCAGCCCACTTCTCAAAATCAGTCTTTCAATGTTTGATCATTGAAATACTTTTTTTGGGAAGTGGGTTGGGCCAAGTAATTTTCAGCACCCCTTCAAATATATACATAGACATGCTTCTATAGATTCAGGTCCCCATGTTTTATAGTAACGTCTTTTTTTACATGAAAATATATATTCACACATATACATTTGTATCTTCTATCTACAAGTCCCTGTTATGAAAAACTATTAAATAAATTGAAAGCAAGCTTGCTTGCTTGTATGAAAATCACATATGCCAGAATTTATCTGCTGCTTCTTACAACTGGCATAAATCAAAAGAAATGCTATGTCATTTTGCTCATGGAAAATGCACAGCAGAAAACAGCAATACTCCCCTGGATAAATGTGTGTGTGTGTGTGTAAGTTGTCAACAGCTGGTGAGGAATGGTTATTTCTGAACAGGTTGTATAATGTTTTCAAAGAAGAAAACAGGCTCAAGTAGGCAATCGTCACAAATTCCAGAAACAACCAACGACTCACTTCAGATGGATATGAACAAAGACAGCTTATGATCAGGTTGAGATAAATAGAAAAGTATACAAACTAAAATAAACTTATAATCATAGGTGAGGCTTATGACTGAAAATATGATTGAAAAAGAAAATATGATTGAAAAAGAAAATAACAACCAAAGAAAGATAAAAAATATCAGAAACCATTTGAAATATAGATAGGAACTGACTGACGTGGATATATACAAATAGAAGATAGAGAACAAGAGATAGATCTTTATACCACTTAGGTATCACAAACTGAATACATCTACTGAGCAGAAATATTCTAACAAATGTTAGGTCAGCTTATTTTTAAAAAGTGAGAATTTGAAATTATAGTCTTTAACATGTTTCACTGGAATCAAACTCACTCCAAACATCAAACAGGTAGTTTTTTTTTTTAATATCATGTAGTCATTGTAGACTTAGAAATATGTCAATGTATTGGTTGATCAGAGTGGGGTGCACTGATCTAAAGGTAGAGTGTCTGCCTGACTTGAAAATAAGCATTTGAAATCTAGTCTTTTACTAAAGTTCTAATACCAACTAGAAATAGCAAAAACAAATAGTGAACTCTTTTGCCAATAAACAAACCCATAGTTACATATTCAATAAACAAACAGGACAAAGAGGCCAGAAAGAAATTATGCAACAGCATAAAACCACAATCAAGTGAGGATTATTAATCTGAGTGAGATTAAGAAAAAAAATGTATTTCAGTTTCTGCAGAAGACAATAGCAAATCAATACTCAATGGAAATATAAAACAGTGCCTCATCTAGAAACAAATGAGATTGCAGTAATGTGTAATCTCCTATGTCCTTCAAAGAATAATAACAGAGTATAGACTATAATCAGTTGACTATAAAAATAACACAGATTTCTCACTTTCTACACATGTTGATGGAAATATAATTGAAACACCTTGAATATGTATTTCACTTTACTCAAAATGAAACATTCAGGTAATATTGCAGGATTAGAGTAAATGATCACAGATACAGATCAACATGTACATGTACAAGTTCCAAAATAAGGGATATATCAATATTATTCGGGCCTTATATTCATATACTTCTTGTCTGCTCATTGTCCTCAATGTTACAATGTTTCAACACACTGGCCATTATTATTTTTCACTGATGAGGAAAATAAAGTTTATTACTGTATTATTTTAGTCCTTGCAGTAAATTTTTCTTATTCACTCCTGCTCAAATGGAGTATATGGATTTCATTACTTGACCCAAGGAATGACTCATGCCAACTAGGAGACACTAGCCAATTACTCTATCACTATTTCCATGACATATGATCTGACGAGCTACATTACTTTATCCCAATACCTCTGACCTTTATAACTGGGACCCACTCTGCAATGCCTACAAGGGTGAGTCATTTCCATTCCCTTCGTATTCCAATAGTAAGAAGTTCCATTCAGACAGCTTCTTCCCAAGATTTGTTGGTTTGTCAAAAAGTCTCCAAGATAATGTTTTCTCAGTCACTACAACCTTGACCTCTTCAAGTCTAGGGTTAACCGTCATCTTTCCTGCATAGCCTCATGAACCTCACTTTGTGCACATTTTCATGCTCATACAACACTATACAGTTACACACTGCCTTGAGTTGCTCTCAGGCCTTGTATTGGATGAACATTAGTATTAAAAATCTTTTTTAAAATAAATTAACACATGCCTTTACGTCTGCATATATACAATCATCCAGATTATGAATACCAACCTGCAATATCTTACATTGTATATTAAGTAGTATTGTAAATAGGGGTTATTTTGTGAGAACATCATATCATATCTTGCTGTTGCAGGAATACCAGCAGAATTGATTGAACAATCTTCAAAGTTACTTTCACTTCTTACTAAGTCACAAGGATAGCTGAAGAATTTAAAATTTTTATCAGAATATCAGTTTTTCCTTAGCAAGCATACACTGTACTTGTATCAAAAAGAGCATTTTCTGTCAGTGAATGTAAAATGTTACTCTAAGTTTGAATACAAGAATATATCGGTGCTCAACAATGTTACTTGCTCATAGGGATTTTGAAAGACGTTTTGTAAACATGTATTGAGCTTGTAGAGCAGGATAAAAATGTGAATAAATTATTTTTTAATAACATAATAGGTCATTCATTATATATATATATATATATATATATATATATATATATATATATATATATATATATACACACACACACACACACACACATACATCCAATATGTGAAATAGTCACAGCAGCAATAAGGTGTTAGCTATCAATCATGCTCAGCTGTTCATGCCTAATGTATCCCAAGTGGTTTTTACCCATTGAGATGAATATCAGTAAACTCTCAGCCCATTAGGGGGTTCTATGTAAAGACTGTTGTTGTTGTTGTTGTTGTTGTTTACCATGTTATTCATTCCAGAATTATTTAACACCTAAAAATAAATCTTTCACAATCAACTTCAAAAAACTCAAAACAAAAAAAGAAGTAACTCCAGCTTTACTGAATATGGAAAAAAAATAATTAACAAAATAAAATGTAGCACTTTTTAAAATGATTTTTATTGTTTATATATTCATAAGCCTTAAATCCTGTGTAAATAAATTATTCTAATATATACAGGATGTAATTTGGAATTTTGAAGGGGTGAAAGTGCTTTTTGTCTAATTTCTCCTGATGTGTTATCAGCAGCCAATAATAAAAGCAGTATTATCAGCAGAAATACCATTCCATCTTGGTTTTCATTTAGGATGGATTGAATTACTCTAAAAGTTCATTTGGTTTACTAAGTAAAAAAACAAATGTTTTTATTGTGAAAATGAACAAAATTTTGTTCCACAATCTTCTGTCATCTTTCAGACAAGACATTTTCTCAGAAAAGAACTGTACTAGATGCATTTTGCAGTCAGCCAGTAAATTTGTCTAAGAGAATTCTATAAGATTAGCATAAATAGTAAATTTAAAGTGTGCTATCTGCTGAAAACGGTTGTGTATGAGCATTTATTTAAATTCTGTATATTTTAGCAGCATATTTTCATTTAAACATGTCTGATTAAACAATTTAGACTTGTGCTTACTTATCTTCAATAAGATCCTTTCATAATCATATATAAGTTTTCTTGTTTCATGATCAAAGACACCAAGAAAGGTACTGTGGTTATATTTATTCATTTTTATTTTTTCCGAGTTCTTTCCATATTTTTTCCAGTATCATCATCAGGGTTTTGATGACTAAGACAAATAGTTGTTTGTCTGAAATAAGTTTTTGCTTTTAAAATGTCTAAATTTTTTAATCAGACATGTTCAACTCAAAATATGCTACCAAAACATACAGAATTTAAATTACATGATCCAGCAGCTTACCAGAATACCAACACTTGGAAATTTAAATTATATAATGCACAAACCTCTTCTGTATAATAAATGCAAATGTCAGTGTGTCGCACTTTTTCAACTTTACTCCTAGATGCCATAGCCCAACTTATACCATTTTGGAATCAGGCCAACTACATGAACAAATTTAAAATATTCCAGGCTGGATCTGGACCAGCAATCATGAAATTTGGGATTTCCAAGTTTTCATTACGGTGATTGTTTTTTGCAATTTTTTACATGATTTTTTGCAACAAAACTTTTATACAATAACAATTTTTATAACTTGGGATCAAATTTGGGAATGATCAACATTAATTGTAAAATCCAGCAAAAGCCACCCATGAAATAAAAATGATTGTTCGTACGGAAATTAAGAATCTACGTACACCAAAATGTCTTTAAATTAAGTGGCAGCAGAAGAATTATTATTGAACTTTTAAAAGGTAAGCTGAAATGTTAATACAATACTTAAATACAGTAAACAATTTTGATTTCTTCTGTAGTTTATTGTTGCTTATCACAACTACTCCTCCCTACCTATTGTAATGAAGGCCCAATCAAGAGCACACCGCCAGAACTTAAATACCACCCAACAGAGCTGCTTTTAAGCTAGTACTATAAGATAAAGTGGATTTTCTATATATATATATATATATATATATATATATATTATAAAAATAAAAGTTAAATGGTCAGAGTTGAATTAGACCAGGAAACAGTAGTATTAAAAAGTGCTCATTACACTTTTTATTATAAACTGTTGAAACAGTCAATTCTGAAATTGAATTTTTTTTTTTTTTAAGTGGAAGACCTACACTAGTCTTTGTTGAAAAAGTGAGCTCAGCTAGTCAATCAAAAATGTCTGTTAATCCTACATGATAATGCAAGATCACAATGCATGCAGGAAAATATTTTGGAATTTTTTAACTCATCCACTTTATTTTCTCCGACTTGTTCCATTTGATGATCATCTTTTCAAATCTTTACACCATTTCCTGGATGAGAAATAGCATGCCAATTATAAAGAGATTTAAAAAGAAATGTTTTGTTTCAAGAACCAAATAATTTTATCCTCAAGGTATTAATAATTTGCTTTCTTGATGGCATTATACAATTGAAAATGAAGAAAACTATTAGCTTAATTGAATTCATAATTGATCATTAAAAACAAGTCAATTATATACCTCAACAAAAAAGTGAAAGGACATTGTTTCTAAATACACAAGTCTATGAATTCATGAAATCAAAAACTTGTTTTCCTTTCACTTAGCTTATAGTACTTGTAAAGTGTTAAATTAAAAGCCTTATCTACTTAGGTTTTTGATAAGAATAAATAGATCAGAGAAAGAATTAAAGGCACAATAGCTAGAATACTAAGATTCACTAATTATCTTTTTCTTAACTTATCCTTAACATCCTAAAATCATTGGTTGTTTTTCTATTCTTTTATTAGTTTTTAAATCAACCTTTTTTTAAGCCACTTTGAAAATTGTGAGCTATTTAACCTATCTATTAACTACAACTGACTTGCTGCCAGTTTTCTAAATGCTGAACCATAGAATAGTAATAACCAGTTAATGAATTAAAATCACATTTCAAGCTGGTAGTCTGTTTCACACCAATATTATAATCTAAACGAGTACTATCATAAAGTAATCATTTTGCTAGAAGTGCCATTTGAATACATACAAAAAGTATACCAACTGTCAGTATGGTTTAGTGGTAGGGGATTAATGAACTGTTAGTGAATTTCAGTATCATACAAATATACAAGAAAATTTAATTTCAAATCAATATAAAAGTTTATTTTACTTATCCTATAAGTCTGTTGATGTATTTTTGTGCATCCACTGCTGAAAAGACATCTATAGTTACAGAATGGTTAGTAAATCATTTGCAAATTGAATGTTCCATTAGTGTATCTGAGTGCCAGCCTTAAGTAAAACAACCTTATTGAAAAGCATACATGTCAGATAAGTAGTAGTTACCACACCTTGCTCAAGAATTGGGAAAATTTGAAATAAATGTATGATACTAGTCTACATTTATTGCTTTTACCCACTTTTCTCACATTCTCTATACACACTTTCCTCATTATGAAAATTTTCTTCTGCTATGAAAGAATGAGGAACCACAGGCAAACATAGAAGGAATCACACTAAGAAACAGAAATATATATCACCTGATATAAATAGATTCTTTCTACTGTTTATTTTTTGTTTGAACTATTTGTCTACATAATAAACACACAGAATTTAAATTATACAAAGAGAACACTCTAAAAAGAGACTGCAGTCACAACAACTGCAATCAAGGTTAGTGTACTTAGTGTCCTCCACCATTTATACTCTATTGAACATGTTCGCTTACAGTCTTGACTTACATATGTAAATGATAATACAAAATTTGAAAGGCAGACTTAATTAAAATCAGGCTAGAAACTTGATACCTCATACTTTAGAAACTACAGTAACAGCTAGTTGCATGTATTTCTGCTTTATTTAAATAAAACTGCTGACATATGTGTACAAACTACAAAATGGAAAATCAGAGTTTCTATTCCTTATCCAAGATAGGAGACAACTTTTACTAAAAGGATTAAACTGATTTGCAAATCTTCCTTCTTTAGCATTGTTAATTTATTACAAATACTTAAAATCAACACAAATATACAAACATGCACCTTCATAAATGCCTATACACATTTACAAATTCATACATAAAAATCTTAAATGTAACACAAGGAAACAAATGTGATAAAAGGTAAGGTATGACACACTGCTTGAAATTGTTAAATTTTTGTAAACAAATACTGAGTGATAAAATCAGAAAATCATAGCAAATTTCAAATGGAATCTCATTTACTGACTGAAATCATTTTAATTGACCAGTCTCCCGTTATGTTGGCAGGTAATTTAAAAACGGTTCATATATTTGAAGACTCCTTTTCAATGATAATTGTATGACAATGTCTATGAAAAAAAATTAGGAAATTATGAAAATTGTGTCATAATTTTTGCAGTTGTTTCAACCTCAAAATATCTGACTAATCAAGGAATGAAATAATCAGAAAATGAAATCTATTACAATAATTTTAAATTTTTAGTATTTTGTGATGACAGTCAGACATTCAAAGTCACATAAATAAAATGAAGAGATAAAGACTTGTGATGGCATAATGAATTACTGATGTGGTGCCCCAAGGCTATTTGATAATAATGGTTTGTACCCAAATTCATCTGTTAAAGATTTTCTTGTAAAATCTTACTTTATCAAATACATTTTATGTATTTATGTGTGCATGTAAACCTATGTGAGTGGATGCTGAAAACATAACAAGCCTATCACAAAATAAAAAATTTGATATAATATTAATCTTGTATTGTCTCAAGGGAGACATGCAAATGTTGTTCAGAGGGAGGCAAAAATTTATCATCATTAGTGACATGATGTGAAATAAAAAGTTTGTTCTTGACGCCACCACAATGTACAATCAATTCAGCAACTCTTTGAGTGAATAACTAATTTAATTAAGGATTTTGTCTGATGCAGAAGTCTTGTACTTGTAACATCTACAAGATGGAGAAGAAATGAAGAGATTATTTCAGTTATCTGTAAAGAAATCATTTTTGCAGAAATTTGGTTTCAATTTTGAATCAATGAGCCAAATTTATAGTCAGTATTTTACACTCAATATGCACTGAAGTGATTTTGTTCACATGCTTTGAGAGGAGGCACAGTGGAGCAATGGATAGCTACTCGGATTGAGGAATCGAAGAGCCGAGTTCAAATTCTAGTCGAATCTATTACATTCACTTACATGCTAATAACCTTAGGAAAGGTATGAATCCTTATCTTTTCCCTCCAGCTATGGGTAAATAGCAGGATAGACTGGGTTCTATAGCATTGAATGGCAACTGGTCTACTGAAGAAAGAAATGGCAACCTATTGCAGGAAAAATCTGCCTCATCAGTCATGTATCGAGACATACAGGATTGCCTAAGCATGTATAATGCATGGCACATGACTGACTGAGAATAAGTGCTTACAATGTCCAATAGAAGTTTTTAGCTGCCATGCTGTGCTGATTATTAAAAATAGATTTGCAATTCTACAACTGAAAAGTACAAGCAAGAAAAAGGAAAGAATTTCTGCTTACATTTACCTCAGGCAATTCTCGAATGGAGCATCAATAATAAACCAAAATAGAATGATGATCTTCAAGTAAATTGACACTTGTGAAGAAGTACCAATAATTTCCTGTTCTACTGACAATTGTACAGTAAGCAAAGATTGGGCATTTGTAGCCTTTTAAAAATCTGCAAGCAAAAATATTTTCTGTCCTTCCTATACCACATCTATTTTGAAAGAAGACTAAAGATGTTGCAACAGCTGCAAAAGGCATTTCTCATCTGTCACAGGATACTACAAAGAAAAATAAAAATGAAAAAAATATTACAAACTACCTCTATCGATCTTTTCTACAAATTAAACTATTCACTTATGTATGATAAGCACTTATTGACTGTGGAGGCAGCTCAAATAACCATAATAAAAAAAAAAATTATTCGGAACCTATGATAACTAGAATTCCATTGGTATATGTGGAATCGGTAACTTCACGTCAAGAATTAACTAATACTAAAAGACACTGACACTCAATGTTTACTTTTGATCTCAAAAAGAGTTATCTGAAAAACTATCTTTGCAAAGGTTAAGAGAACTTTTAAAGTTCTGAGACTATCAATGGAAATATGAACCATTTCTAAACCACAAAATAAAAACAGTTTAATATCCACCTCTTCACTGCAACAAACTGAAACTTCTAATGCAGGATAGGGTTTATATATCAGTTAAAATAAAGAGAAAGAATTAAATGCTAAAAAAAAAAAAAAAAAAAATCTTATTTCTTAACTGAATTAAAAAAATTTTTAAACACATTTAACATTAGAAAATTGGTGAAGAATTAAAATATTTCAAGTTTTTAGGACAGGACACACAACTATCTATCCTCAAAGTTTCAGTTTTCAATCAATTCACAAAATCAGGCTCTTTTGTTATTTATCACTGTGAAAAACTTTTGGTCACAACTTCAAAAACAACATTGCAAATACATTTTTTTTTTTTTCAAAAAGAGTTTTATATTTCAAAATGAAAAGAGTCCAGAAAAGCTATCATTGGAGCAGCTGGAATTTCTCAAAAGCCGGTTGAATGGCGGGAGGTAGAGAAAGAAAATAAAGAAATCCAAAAGAACTACACAAAAGACTGTTATTACCAAAGATAACCTTCCTGAATTATGCTGTTGAAAAATTAAGCAATAATTTTAAAACAAGGACAAAGCTGTTACAAATTAATTAAAAGAGTAATTAAATATTAAAATTTGCCTGAATATTTAATGAAGATAGAGGAAGAGAAAAAAGAAATAGCTGATAAGAAAGTCAAAAATTGACCAAAAAAAATTATATATGAAAAGAAGGAATAACATAAGGTTAACAGATAGACAAATGGAGGTTATGACTTGCTTTGGTTTGATTGGCTCTGAGTTGCTAACATTATTTATACAAACAATTCCTTTTTCTTCTTTTTTTATCAGGAGCCTTAGTGTCTGAGAAGAAGTGTAATGCTCCCAGGCTCTGGCAAGTTGCTTAGGCACAATGGTCATGCATCTTTATTCAAACAAGTCTTTTATAAATATCTTCTTGTTAATTCTTTCAGAATAGAAATGACATCAGGTATATGAATACATAATATTAATAGACAATATTTTTATGTATCTCTCTCTCATATATATATATAGTGTGTGTGTGTGAGAGTTTTTATCACAAGCAATATTTTATGATGAATTCATACAGTTAGGATAAAAAATTTTTAATCCCAAACTTCCAGTAAATTTAAGAAAATAAGAAAATGTCTATCTAGTAAACTAAATGCATGTAAACCATAAGAGACAAAGTAAGTTTCATTATCATTGATTACAAATATGAGCATTATAAGAAAAATAAATTTTAGTAAACAGTATAGTGGATAAATGTGCATGCATATATAGATATATATATATTAGTTATTCGAAAATTATACCATATATATGTTATAAAATCACTACAAAAATAGCCATTTTGTTTCAACACTTCTGCTGTCTTATCAAGTGATGGTGTTGAATGTAGAAAAGAAAAAATTTTTAATTTTATTATATCAATGCCACCACTTGATAAGACAGCAGAAGTGTTGAAACAAAAATGGCTATTTTTTATATGTGATTTTATAACATATTTATGTTAAAATTTTTGAATAAATTATATTTACTCTACTCTGTATTGAGCACTCTTAAGAATAGTATATTTTGATTGTTAGAATTTATTCTGCATACACCAATCAAATACTTGTAAATATATATATATATATATATATATATATCAGAGATGTGGTAATATTTACACTATTTATATTGTTCAGAAATTCCAATCACCTGAAGAAGCCTAAATGTCATGAATATGGCAACAAAGATGAGGACAACAATCCAAATAATGTGTGTGCATATATATATATATATATATATATATATATATATAAAATTCAGTCTTATGAATATTTTTGGAATAGTTGTACAAAGAACATAAATTTATATATTTTCACAGCATCAAAATGAATGAATGAATGAATGAATGAATGACAAAAAGATTTTTTTTTACTTATTGAGAACCAAGCCTAATTTATGGTCATAAGATTGCATAAATTTTAACATAAAACTTTTGTATAAGATTAGTCATTACTTTATTTGGATATTCAACCTTTGACAGTTATGAGGAAGGCAACATTTTCAAATTTTTTTTTCATTGACAACTTGAAACATATATCTAACTTCCTCATACCATCTCGACTAAGTTATAGATGAAAGATTTGGTTGTACTTGACAAAAAATGCATATGCTAAGTTCTAAAACTGTATTATTTGAGAAAATTATTTAGCATTTAAGTCATTAAAAAATTTAATGCATAATAACATTCTAGTTATCTATATATATATATGACAAAGACCCGACATTCAAAGAACAGTTTCTGTAAAATTACAATGAAAATAAGTATGAAAAATTGTTATAACTCCTAGCAGTTATAATGTCTTGCTTAGGCTACTCACCGTGACATCATTAGAATTCTTCCCGACTGACTGCAACGGACGACTTCTGACTCAGTTTGGGTTCTTTATTTCTTTTCTAGCACATTTGTGTTACCAGGGGTTTCTTATTTACTCCACAACATTCCCCTGTTTGAGATTATTTTTTTTTTTCTATTAGTAAATATTTTATTTTATTTCTTAGTATTCACCCACTCCTCTTTCTGGTGAGTTCACCATATACCGAACTTTGTATTTCTTTCATTTTGGGTGAAACTATAGTTTTTCCACATATTTCCTTTCTCTGGTAATCATACTTGTATGTTCAACAAATTCTTGGGGTGTTGGTACATCAAAAATATCATACAGCACTTGCATAGGTTCTTCCTTTCATGTGGGCCTTTCTAAAGAAAACCTTTTATTTCACTGATTCCAATGTCTTTTGTGTTCTCATTCTTTTCCTTTTACCATGTACATCATTTTTCCAATTCATGACCTTATTACACAGTCTTTCCACATATTTTTTTTCCATATTTATATACTCTGAAAAACACTTTTTTGCCAATTTTGAAAAATTGTGTATTTTTTTTTTTTTTTCTAATTCTTTTTTGACCTGGTAACAACTTGTCAAACATTGATTTAATTTTTCTTACAAACATCAATTTTAAAGGTAATAGGCCTGTCGGTATATTGGGATTCAACATTATTCTGTATGCTCTCAAGAATTTTTGTAGTGCTTCTTTGCTCACTTTTTCATTACTTGTTTTTTTTTTTTTTTTTTTTTTTTTTGTTTTGTTTTGTTTAAAAAAAAAGATCTAGTACCTACAAACCATTCAGCTTGTCAATTAGACCTTGGGTGATACAGCAGTGTAGTAATATGTTCAATCAAGAATATTTTACAAAATTCTTTAAATTTGTAAACAGTGAATTGTGTACTGTTATCAGAGACTATGGCATCCGGAATGCCATATCTTGCAAACAGTTTGTGTAAAGTTTCACTGTAACTGTAGAAGTTGGTTTTTTGCACTTACAAATTTCAGGCCACTTAAACCACCACGTGATTCGTTTATTGGATCTGCAAAATCTATGTGCAGTCTTGACCACAGAGTATCTGTCTTTGGCCAAGGTTGTAATTTCATGGTAGGTGATTTTGCTGCCAGAGCACAGACTCTGCATGCTTTTACTAATTTTTCAATGTCTTGATCCATTTTGGTCCAGTATACATAGCTTTTCATAAAAATTTCATCCTTGAAATTCTGGGATGTCCATTAAAAAATTCATTTAATATCTACTTTTGTAATATGATGTGTATTACTACTCTTTATGCAAACATCAGTACTCCATCACACAGCAAGTAAGTGTTGCATTCTAAAAATCAATCTTTTTTTTACTTTTTTAATAGTTTCTTTTATTTTTGAAATAACCATATTTTGTTCTGCTTTTACTTTATTTCTTCCAGGGTAACTGGTAGTTTGCGTACTACATTATATAATGTATTTTTAATTTCTATTTCACTTTTTAATGCTACAATAACAGTGTCCTCAAACAGTTCAGTATTTTTTGGTATCAATCTTGATAAACCATCAGCATGTCTTTTTTTTTTTCTTTTTTTTTAGACCGTTAGTATTCCATCCTGAAATTCTAATTTAATAAGATGGTACCCCAGCATTGTAAGCTATTCACTGTATGCATAGGAATTCTTTTTTTTTTAATCATAAATTGATAATAGAGGTTGGTGACCTGTCTGTAAACAAAAACTACTTCCATATATAACTTTGTGAATTTTTTTCAATATGGCTGCAGTTTTTTTCTGCTAGCAGTAGAGAACAGGAAGCATGTGCAATGGCTTTCATGTTACCATCATCATGTTTATGTAGAATTACTGCTCCCACACTATAGTCACTAGAATCTGAAGCCAATACAATTTGTTTTTGGATCATAATGTGCTAATGATAAGTCTGACGTTAGTATTTTCTTAATTTCTTCAAACTTATCAGTCAAGTTCCACTTTACACCTTTTTTAAGCAAATTGTTCAGCATATACTGCATATTAGGTATATATCGATTTGATAATAGTTTACTAGTCCCAGAAATGCTTGTAACCTAGTAACATTTGTTGGAGGAGGCATATTCTTAATTACACTTGCCCTCAACAGATCTGCTTGCGGACAATGGTACTTGATTTTAGGCAAAAACAATTTTCACTTTTCCACACCGAGTTTGAACCGATACTCTTAAAAAATCTTTTCACATGTTCCTTAGATACAATTTTAATTAATATATCATCCAGATAAACAACTGCAAAATCACAATCTACAGGCATAGATTAGTGAAATATAGATGGAGCCACTTTTATCCCAAAAGAAAGTCGGTTGAAATTATACAGTCCCTTGTGTGTATTTATAGTTATTAACTTTGAACATTCTTCTTCAATCTATATTTGCAAATACGCTTCACAAAGATCTAGCTTCAAAAAAAATTTTTCCACTGTTTAAATTCACAAAAATTTCATCTGGACTTGGCAATGGGTAGTTATGGGATTCTAAATATTTGTTTAACCCTGTCGCAAAATCAGTACAAACATGAATTTTATTATTTTTTTTCCTTTACATACACTGCTGGTGCTACCCATTTTGAATGGTCAAAATACACCTATTTTTTCAAGTCACTCTAATTCTTTGTTGATTTGATCTAATGCTGTGAACAGTACACTACATCTCAGTTTAAACACTGGCATTGACATTTTTTCATATGAAATTTCGCTTTGACTTTGGAACATCGACCCAACTCATCTAACAGAACATCCAGAAAACATTTTTTCAATTCTTCCTTTAAATTTTCACAATGTTTTTTAAACTGGTAGCTTGTCCATTTACATTTTGCAATTAATATTTATAGGTAACTCTAACAGCTCAAGTAATTCCATTAAGTCAGTACCAAATAAGTTTGTAGTATTTTCTAACAAATAAACCTTAGCTTTTACACACTTGTTACGAAATGAAAGATTACAAGTTATTTCACCAATAAAAAATTTCTTATCTGACACGTGTGATTCGAAGTTCTTTTTAATATAGGCTTTCCATGCGACTTCATTGATTATTGTGATATCACTACCAGTGTCTAGTTGCATGTAATGTAAATTCACATTATTAATTTTCATACACAAATTTTCTTTGGTATCAGTAATTATTTTTTTTCATCACAACACTGTGTACAAAATTTTTCTTTGCTTTAGTTTTACAGTGTGACTTTTCCATATTTGTAGCACCTTAAATTCTTAAAGGGAGAGTCATCTCCAAGAGGTAACCTTCCACATCTGAAAGGTGGATTAATTTCCCCCCCCCCACACCACATTTTTCTTTAGCTTGTATGTATGTGCATCCTTTTTTCTTTAATTTCTTTCATATCATGCCCCAGATTTAGTATTCTCTGACATTCGTCTGATATTTCTTATAGAATTATTTTTTTGATTCTGTTCAAGTTTCATTAGAATTCTAGCATGCATTTCTGCATCATTTTTCACCGTTAACACTTGAATGAAAATTAACCCTTTAAGCATATCCAGAGTCAGTTCATTCATACTCCTTGTTAACGATTCCAGCATATGTCACAAAATATTTGTCTCCTTTTTTCGTCAGATCCATAACCTTCCAACAAGTATTGAATAACAAACTTTTCTTGCTAAAAATTTGTCAAAATATTTATTATTTCTTCAAAGCAAATTACTCTTCTTTTTTTTTTCAATAGTACTACCAGTGCTAACTTTCTCAACAAATGTCTTGTTTTTTTTTTTTTCATCTTCCCAGTCGGCTACATTCTTCTGAAAATCTGCTTATATCTTCTAAAACAAGCAGAAAAGGTAATTCCATCATCTGAATTGTATATGAATTCAGCTATGGCATTTGTCACTGCAGCAGGAGAGAAAGAGCTTGGGGAATTTTGTTTTCTTCAGTATTATTTCAATTAAATTTTGTTGTTGTTTCTAGAGTTCCAACAACTGCTGTTGTTGCATTTTTATCACTTGGGTTAATAATTCTTGAATATTTAAAGAACATCAGGGGCTTCTTTTTTCTTTCTTTTTTACACACACTTAAGAAAAAAAAATTAAACCAACATGGTTCTAATTTCTCATCATCACTGTTATCATGTGAACCAATGCAAAAAGTACTTTTTCCTACTCCACGAGTTTCGATCCCTCATTGCCACTCTTATAAACCTCTCCTAGTAGTTATAATATTATGTCTCACTTAGGCTACTTGCTGTGGCATCATTATAATATTCTTTCCGACTGACACCAATGGGCTTCCCTCACTCACTTTGAGTTCTTTATATAAGGCGTCTTGCCTAGTTCATTTGTGTTACCTTTTGGGGTTGGGTGTCTTAGTTACTCCACAACAAAAATTATAAAAATTGTCTATAAATAACATTAAAAGCTTATCTAAAAAACCAAAAGTGGATAACAGCTGCTGCTTCAGCAGACCTGGTCAAATTAGGGAGATATGGAAATGAAAATACAAAGAGAAAAATTACAACAGAAACAAAAATAAAGCTGTTAGTCTTTCTTCAATTCCTGTTTTCTGATGGTTCACTTGCCACTAGTGGTGTGTTTGTAAGTGGACATGACTATAATTAATCAATCAATTCATTTAATCTAATTAAATTTTCCTTGTGAGATTGCCTTCTCTGAGAAAACGGACACCAAACTGGAGCATTTAAAAATGAAAGAAAAGAGGAATACTTTATTTTAGTTGCTAGTTGACAGGAGAAAATGATATGAAGAAGTCATATAAACTTTTAGAAGTATACAAATAGAATAACAAGAGACAATGAGTATGAAATTTAACCAATAACTTGCCATTATCAATGCTAAAAAAACAACCAACTATGCCTATATCATTGTGACTAATTAAAGTGTCTAGAATGTTAAGAGAAAGATTGTTCAATAGATATTTACAGGATTTATGCCACTTCATATTACTGCTTCTTGAATCAAATATCACATAAGATAAAAAACTATCCCAGAGACTAGGGTGATGCTTGCTCAGAAGCTTCAGTTTAATCAATCCATGTTAATACTTAATTCAATAGTTAAAGATGTCATATATTTATGAGAGAAATTCAACCATACAATTGTAGGTACCAAAACCAAGTATAAATTGACTGAGTGTAGTTAATTACATATTAGACGAACAAAACTAGTTAACCTACTGATTCACTCCCTAAAATGCTATGATGGAAGTGGCCTAAAACAAAGTTTGATCCCTTAAATCTATTGAAAATATTTTAAAATTAATGAAAGTAACTCAAAGGCAACAAAAGTACCCTAAGCATAGGGTAGCCCAGAATTAACTGTTTCATTGAAATCAGGCAATTTTTTTTAAAATTCACTTTTACTTCTATTCATTATGTTTATTATATTAGAAGTGTATAAAATTCTAATATGGTTTATAACTTTAGAATTTTTATTAATAATGAATACACAAGACTGTATCTTTGCTGATAACATATTTCTTTGCATGAGGTTTCACAAAAACAAAGGTTTATCACCAAAAGATCAATAGTTCAGCTGAGCTTAAAGAACACATTCAGTCAGCAGTCCAGGAGATAACTCTTGAAATGCTTCAAAATGTGTTTCACAACGTTAAGGATTGATTCAAAATTTGCAGGGATACAGATGGAGCACTTGTTAAAAATTTACAATAAAGTTTTGACATAAGATTTATAAATCTATTTGTTTTGTAGTATAATTAAGTAATAAACATAAAATTGTGTCAGTTTTTTAAAAATTTGCCTGATTTAATTGAGATAGTTAATTCTGGGACACCCTGTATAAAAATTAATGATTCAATTTTGTTATTTTTTAATGCAAAGAATTAAAGAACTAGTATTCTTACCAAATAAGTCTCAGTTTCACATATAGATTATTCTATGCTATTTGACAAAACATCCCACCAAATTAACTCTAAAACTCAATGCAGCTAAGTAAATCACCTTGAAATTTTTTTTTCCTATTAATAATTGTAGAATGATATGAGAATTTTGCTAAAAAGCAACAGAAATTAGATCAAAGTAATTCCTTACAAAAATTAATAACAGAACTGATACAAGTCTGCAAAAAAAAAGATCAAATTTAATTTAAAGATCATACATGATTTTTAGTAAGAATATTTCCCCATGGTCCAGTGGATAAAAGTGTTGGTTGAAATAACCCAGTGACTTAACCCAAAGAGTTGTGAATTCAAATCCTGGCCACAGAGGGGAAGAAAAACTTGAAGAGTTGAGTTAGTTAAAGGGAATTAACTGAAACTGAGATATCCAGAAAAGGCATGGCACGTGGAACTAGAACAATCTATGTCCATAAATAAAGGCTTCAGTTTGAAATTCCAATGTATATCACCTGAAGAAGTCCTGGGCATACAATGGCCAAAACATTGTGAAATGGACAATGTTGGGGATAACAGTTTGAACAATATAGTGTAAATATCTCAATATTAATGTAGTCCCCTGATGTAAGCAAAAATAAATCACACAATCGCTACTATTATAGTCAACTGCAAAGAGTTTATCCAGATTTATTAAAACAAAGATTTTTATTTCTTTCATGTCACATTTAAGATTATCATTAGATTGTACCACAAGAAAACAATAAAAGAAAGTCCCTACAAATAGATCAAATTGACAATCGTAATTTCCAAGTCAGATTTGAACTGGTTTGTCTTAAAAGTTAAGAGATTTAACTTCTTTTTTTATTGCTACTTTAATTATTAAATGGATCAACTTCTACAAAGTTTCACAAATGCTTACAAGCTGGAAGATAATCATTTAATCGTATAAAAAGAAAACAAAAATTGCTTTACTTGAAAGCACTAACATTCATGTCTTAATACCCCCACTTAGAAAAACAAAAAAAAATTCTTTTTAAAGGCACTAAATTCTTTTTTTTTTTTTTTTTTTTTTTTTAGGAAATTCATCCAAACATCTTCTCTTAATTACAATTTTTCTCAAATAATTCTGTTCAAATTTTAGATAATAAGAACACAATGAAAACACCCAATGTCTGGTCAGTATCAGAAGAAAACATTTTAAAAGCTGTAAAGAAATGTTTTTTTTTTAAAGAAAAATCAGGTTTCAAAAGAGAGTACAGAGAAGAATAAATAAAACAATAAAGAGATCTCTGACTTGGTACTTAACAGTTTCTTTTAAATACTAAGCAATCAGTTTTTATAAAGACCTAGCAACACTTCATTAACACAAGATGGGATTTCTTTAAACGAAATCATCTGCTTTGCAAAAAACAACAACAAAAAAAAAACAAGAAAGCACTGAACACATTCAGACAACTTTGTCACATTGTTTAAAAAACACTTCTGAATTATACACAATACCCCTAAACAAAGGATGTTGTGTTTATAGTAAATGATGAGTCAGTTTAAGAGCTACAGTTGGTATGTTAATGAAAATCAAATTCATTTTAAAAAGTGATGCTTTGTTAAAGAAAAAAAAAAGAGTGCAATTCAGAAATTTAATTTAGTGTATGTAGAAAACGCTATCAAGTTTAATTAACTCTAACACAATTTCTATACTTGAACATTTTTAAAAAGCCGTTTTATTTGTTTCATAGAAAGCATACTGTAATATTTATTCTAAATTCTAAACTTTAAAACACCAGGTGTACTTATCAAATAAGAGAGTTCTGTAATTAACAATTCATCAAAAACAATTCTAGAAAGGTTAAAATAATGAAAAAAATTTGTTACTTACAAATTAGTAGTTATGGTTCAGTAGCATGATCCTCAAAAAGTAATACAGTCCTTTGATAGTCAAATTATCACAGTGGGTATCTGCAATAACAAAAATGGATTTAAAAAAATTAGATATAAATATACAATATTGATAATTCAGTAATTTAGTGACAACTTTCAATATTATTAGTGATGACACAACATAAAAAGTTTAAACTTTGATCAATTATAAAAATCTACCTAATTTTGCATATACAGTTCCATGACATTTAAGCTTTTTTCAGTAACTGATTTTCTAAGAAGAGAGTTTTTATTTTAACACTGCTATTACTGTACACTCGCTTCACAGTAATAAAACTATGAAACTGGATTTATAAATTTTCCTTTTTTCTTGAGAATTGAGTACAAAAATGGTATACACTATTTATTAGATTGTTTATTTACAAGAATAATTTTATATTTACAATATTATGAAAATATATTAACCAACTACAATAAAATATTTATTATTTACCATTTTATAAATAATTAACTATGGAAGATTTTTCATATTTACAAATTTACAAAAATATCTGAACAAGAAAATTCAAATAAGCATGCCTTATCCAGATATTACAAATTTTCTTAGATTATTTTACATCTCACATTACTATTTGTTTTAACTTTACTTTTTTTAAATATAATCTTGATCTAGGATGTCTAATCAATAGAAATCCAAGGTTTGAAACCCTCACCAATTATAGGTTAGCTTCTTTCCTGCTGTTCTTTGAAAAAATCTTTTAACTCTTGCTAATTTTTCTAAAAGTTTACATGAAGCATGCCTAGAAAATCTGTAGATAGATCATCTACTGTCAGCCAAGTGATGACTGACAAAGAGATCTTAAATAAAGAATAGACACTAAGTACCTTGACCAAAGCAATTGGTAATGCCAACAAATTGTGCTCTTTTGTATGACTGGCAAAACACTGGCTAATTGCCATATCAATTTGAATGCCCAAAATGTTACCATCAATGAAAGAACATCTGTAAGAACAGGTTGCTTTTTACTCAAATTCCCCCAGGTTGGATCTTGTACAAGTGATTCTCTTTATTTACTTCTAGAGTAAAAATATGCTGCAAGCAGGATGCAGCTGCTGAAACTGGAATTGCAAATGGTAAGAAAAGCATTGTATTGATCAGGAACTGTAGGCGGGAATGTGAAGAACACCTGTCATGCAACCCAATTAAAATCGGTGGCAGCAACATGGTTGCTGAAGTGGACAAAACCTATTTCAGAAGGAGGAAATATTACTGAGGAAGGGTGCACCAAGGACAGTTTGTATTTGGTGGGGTTGAAAGAGAATCTAGGTGGTGTTATTTTGTTGTTGTTGTTTTGTTTTGTTTTTTTAACTAATCATAGCGAAGACATCAAAACTTCTTCCTGCAATTGAAGATCATATTTTATCAGGAATACATAATTTCAGATGGTTGGCCACCATACAGTGGTATCCCTCAAACAACTAGTAAAAATTACATTCTGTAATTATACACAAGGAAAACTGTCCACCCAATAAATAGGGAGATACACACTCGAAATATTGAGTGTTTGTATTTCTTTATAAAATGGTAAATTTTGCCTTATCCTTATTATTATACACTGATTTACTTAGACTAATATCCTCATCTTCAGCCAAGTAACAACCAACATAAGGACATTTTGAGTAAATCAGAATACAATAAGCAATTTGTACTTCTTTTAAAATTAAAATAAGTTAAAAATATTTCACTGTAGTGTTTCTTCATGAAAAATTTTAGTACATGTTTTTTTTTAACTTTTAAAATTTTAGAATCAATTTAAATGAGTGAAAGTATTATTTTTTTCAGTGGGCAGGGGGGAAATCAAAATAAGTCATATTTTGCTTGGGAAAAAATTCATCCTTCACGAAAATAAAAAGGGAAATGTTTTTCAATCAGTTCCAATATAAGAATCCTATTAATCCTACAATTTTATTTTATTCAACATTATTCATTTACAGAATCAATTTTCATGCATTAAACATAATGAAATGTATTTGCATAAAAAAGACTTAAGTCATTCCACTTGAATTTCTTACTACATACAATCCTTTCTTAAATTTCTAAGATATTTATTTTTGAATTTAAAGTAAATACTGAAATACTTTTAACCTTTCAATTTAGAAAACATTTCATATAAAATACATGTTTATATACATTCTGTACTTATCAAAAGAAATGCCTACACCATTGTTTAATAGTAAAAAATAACCCCATTTTACAAGCAAAGTGATTTTTAATATCAAAATGAAAACTTAATTATTAATGTTACCTTCTATTACTTAAGTAATACCAAGCTTTTAACATTATCAAAATGATTTATAGTTTCATATTAATATTTCACAAAAAGTAAATCAAATATAAATTCAAAAAAGAAAATGTAAGTCTAAAGAAACCTGCTTATTTCAGTGTTTTATACTGAGAGAATCCAATGATTATCAACAAAGAATTTTAAAGTTTCAATTTTATTTTAAAATTTCAAGTACTTTATAAAGAATTTATTTTTTTTAACTTTAATTTTAGCTTAGATGAATAAAAAAAAAATTAAAATATTTTAAATAAACCTCCATGTACAAAGTTAAGAAAATTGTATTTGTATTTTTTTTAACTTTATTGTTACATACAGAAATACATTAACAAGGGTCACTTTAGTGTTTTTACTTATTAGACATTCTAAAAAGACAAAAATTTCCAACATTTTTGAGAATCTTTTATTCCTACAAATTCATAGTGCTGTTATTCAGTTGTCAATATTTTTCTTGGTTTTCTATGACTTTACACCAACTTTCAGATCATAAGAAACTGATTTTGTTTCTTTCAGGAATTTTTTTTCGAATTTTGTTTAGAATGAAACAAGTAATGATAATTTGAAAGTAACAGGTCTGAGGAATATGTTGTATATGGAAGAATTTCACATCCCACCTTCATGAGCTGACCTGGATTGAGTCATGATTCACATAAATACATTTTTCTTTATCAACAATGAGCTCGTCTGAAAATTTTCATGAACCAAGCAAAAAGAGAAAGACAAGGATTTAAATACTGATCAATGTTACTTTTTTGTAAATTCTGGTCGAACATATTTTCCGAGATTCTGAATTTTTCATAAAAGTTGTAAACAATTTCTGACAATTGCAAAAGCAATGAGAGAGCTGAAAACATTTGCAGCAATATTCTTGAAATTCCGAGCTGTATGATTTCCAGTATTGAATATATTGAAATAGAGAGAAGAATGAATTCACTAAAACTAGTTTCCATGATGAGCACAAATTATCTCCCTTTTGTTCTATTTCTGACTAATTAGTAACAACTAGCAGTAGAGCCCGGCGTTGCCCGGGGATGTAACAATAAGAGATAGATCAAGTATCGACCATCATAAAGACTGAAAAATAAAATTGACAAAGATTATTGTTTAAGATTGACGGAGAGATGTCTTAATTAGTTTTTTTTTTTTTTTTTTTAACGAATTGGTCAAACCCAAACAAAAACATTGTTTTCAATCATTATGAGTCTACCGATTGAATAGCATTTTAATATAAACAATTGTCTTGTAAATGGAATTTTTAAAGCATTCTGAATGTAAAAATAAAGAAAAAAGTGTGCAAGTCAATAAGAAACACTACCTGCCAAAAAACAAAATTAAGTTTTGTTGAAATCAGTTGAAAAATGTAGGAAATCCGATGCCTCTTAATAGTGTTTTCAAATTGATTTTGTGCAAAAACAATTGTTTTTCCAATTTTTGGCACTGTTAGAACCACCGCAAGGTAATTTTACGTAGATCTGTGAAGTTTTGTTGAAATCGATTGAAAAATGTAGGAAATCCGATCCAATATATAAACGTACAGACACACAAAACACAATCTGCGTTTTAGAATAAGTAAGATGAAGAATGTTGGAAAAACAGTTTCACACAAAAATTGGATAAAATAAATTTAAAAACAGAGGAAGAGAGTAAGCAAATAGTCTGTGTGACTTTCTAAATATTTTTTCTATCTTACAATTTGGAAGACACTTTTTTTCCTTCAACCCATGAAAACCAAACCCAAAACAGCAATGTAAAATTTAGCAAATGAGCAGAACTCTTGTTCCTGTAAAAACTCTCTGGATTCTCACTTTAGCAAATGAGCAGAACAAGAAGGAAAAGGGATTCTTGTAAAAACTCTCTGGATTCTCACTTTAGCAAATGAGCAGAACATGAAGGAAAAGGGATTCTTGTAAAAACTCTCTGGATTCTCACTTTAGCAAATGAGCAGAACAAGAAGGAAAAGGGATTCTTGTAAAAACTCTCTGGATTCTCACTTTAGCAAATGAGCAGAACAAGAAGGAAAAGGGATTCCTGTAAAAACTCTTTGGATTCTCACTTTAGCAAATGAGCAGAACATGAAGGAAAAGGGATTCCTGTAAAAACTCTCTGGATTCTCACTTTAGCAAATGAGCAGAACATGAAGGAAAAGGGATTCCTGTAAAAACTCTCTAGATTCTCACTTTGTTATCATAAAATCTTAGTGAACAGTTGTTAGCAAGAGAGATGCGTAATGTAAATATTTGAACAGTCAGTGTTTTTGGGGGTGGGTTACGATGAAACTTCATTTTTTTTTTTTTCTTCTGTTAAGTAATCAACTGCATTTAAAGATTGCTGAGAAATGAACCCCAGTGAGACTGTTTAATATTTCATGTCTTCATCTTTTATTTCCAATAATTAATGCACTTGCATGGTATGAATGAAGTCATTAGAAATTCATCTCAAAAATACAGAAAGTGATACAGAGACCAAATTTGGTTTATTCCCAACAACATTATTTAAAAAATTCCACATATATTAAGCTACAGATATACATTAATTTTATATATATATATATATATATATATATATAAACATCCATTTTAGCGATAGAATTTTCCATATTATAAATCCTTCTCAGATAAGTAGGAAATCCTATCTGAAATTGTTCAAAGTTTATTTCGGAAGAAATATGAACCAAGTTTTCGACTTTCTTAAGTCATCATCAGGTAGGTAGAGATAAATGGTGAGTTTCATAGAATTAGTGAGTGTAGTGGCATGAACCAGTTTTTAAATTGTTGAGCTTTTTTTAATTTTACATTTGTGAGAGGTATTCTAGTTTTGTGTGATAAGATCCAGTTGGTTGGTGATGTTTGAGTAATGTTTGGCCGTAGTGGATTTCAAAGTTTGCTTTGCATTATTAACATCCTTTACAAGTTTTTCAACCTGTTTGTTAGAAAGAACATTTGCTATCTAATTGCATAATCGTGCAGTTTATCAAGATATCAACATTCAAAAATTCAGACATGTCTTGTTGAAGGGCAAATTCAACTCAAAATTAATCAACACAAAATGTCTCGTCTTTAGTAACATTTGCTGCCTAAAAACAGATACTATACTGATCCTTGGCAGAAGTACTAGAGTGACTGATTGTAAGCACAAATACTAATCCATACATAAACCAATCATTTTTGACAGGTACTATACTAGTAAATAAATCCACAGGAAAAAATACCTGTGCTTATTAAAACAAAAATTATATGATTAAGAATATGATCATATAACAATTCAAACATTTCTATCAGAACTATGGAAATTAAATTGTATCAATTGTAAATTCTACAATTTACAAAAATGAATGTCAACTCAACATAGTCATTATAAGAATAATGATAATAATTTCTATTATTTTCCTGAGCCAATATACTTGCTGTTATTTATCTTAGATTCTAAATGTTGATCAGCAGATCATTTTAAATTTGTCATGATATATTAATAATTGCGACAAAAAAATGAACTGATTAATAGACATCGTGAGAATCAAATCAGTTTTCATTATCAGCATTTCTAAGGAAATTTTAACTGAGTCAGCAAGAAATTTTCCTTATGATTCATCAGAGATATTAAAATTTTTAGAACATATATATATATATATATATATATATATATATATATATATATATATATATATATATATACACACACACACACACACACACACACATGCCATTCCTGATACCAATCCATTTCAATTTTAGAGATTTTTATGGATGTTTGTCATCACTGCAATTAGTCACAGGCTTCTAAGTGCTCAATTTTTCAATTCCTCCACAAAAAAATTAATAAATAACAGACATTGTAGTAAATATGAAAAGCAGTAAATTAAATTTTGTCATATTGAAAAATTTTTGTGAAAAGCACAATTTGGAGAGATGTGTTGTAATTCAACTGGTTAAAATCTAATTTTTTGTTTTACAAATATAAAACAAGGATGCTTTGGATTCAAATTGCTGAAACACATTTTTTTCACTCTGCACTAACTGTAATCAATCCATTTATTTACTTGCAAAATCTGTTGCACTTAAGATATTTATGAGATTCATCCAACTTTAATACAAATTCACAATCATGGAACACCAAACTCAATCACATTAGCTTCTCAGATTCACACACTGATTTCTCAACAAAAGTTGTTCTAAAGTTAAAAATATATACAATAGAAATATTTTTTTCTCTGAAAAGAAATGTAACAAAAGAAGAAAATAAGTTATAGAGTATTTTATGTCACTTGGTATTGAAAAGGTAATTAATATCTGACATTATCTGAACTTCTTAGATGAAAACTTTCACTTATGAATAAAGGATGCAAATTAAAATCTAGTCAGGACATCATTTTTTTTCTAATCCATATTGCTTACTTAATATATGTAAACATAACCTGAGATTTATGAACAATCTTTAACTGCCATCTAATGCTTTTTTTATTTTATTATATATAATAAATACAACCTGCTACAAATGATGAATTGTACTGATTTCTCTTAAAAAGAACAAGCCAAACATGGTGTTAGCAAAACTTCAATCACATACAATCATTGGCTTCCCAATGAGAAGAATTCAAGAAAGATCAAAGTTCTCTTCAACACTGACATTTTATTTTTTTACAGAGCTTCTTTTATCACTACTTACCCAATAAACGCTAAAATGAAAAAGAAAACAAATATTAAAAAAAGAAAGGAAACCCTGCACATTACCTATTCTAGAAATAGCTTAAAGTTAACTTGATCTCAGTTTTAAAATGTCAAAACCAAAGTGACCCAAAGTGACCTTTCAATTTACTTTTGTAAATAGTGGTGGTTAAGGACACTGGTGACGATAGCAATAAAATGTGAATGTTTTATAACAGTTGTGTCGGAGATAATTTCAGAAGAGTATTAGAGGTGGTAAGAGTTTATAGCAAGAATAATTATGTTCAGAATGAATTCAGAAAGATCTAGGGAGAAGAAATTCCATTTTCCTTCAGTTTCAATTTTTTCTAGAAATTTGCCAAATTTATCTTGGAGATTCTGATTCTTGTTTACAACACTTACCTCTCACAGCTTATAAAGAAATAGAGTCTAGCATCAAATCAATCAGATGCATTTCTCAAATGTACTCTTGTTGCTAAAGGCAATTTCTATCAAAAAACTAATCTTAAGAGATTCCAACATCCAAATATTAGATTTACAAGGAGAATGTTTATATTGATAACAATAAAAATCATAATAAATGTGTAATAACACAGCAGCCTCTAGTATTTGCAAAGAGGGGTTTTAGAATATATATAAAATATTAAACAACACAATAAAAACTAAATAAAATGTTACATTTGGAGGTTATTTATGCTCATTTTTAGGAAATATTATCTATAAAGTATAATTTCAGCATACTTTTGCAAGCGACACTTAATTTTACTGAAATCATCTTTACAAAAATGAGAAGCTTACAATTTAACATAATAAAAAGGAACATCACAAGTTATGAGTTACAATTTGGAGATAAAATAAAGCAAGTACAAAAATTTAAATATTTAGGAAATGTTTTAATAGTAGATAGAAAATATGACACCAAAATCTGAAGACAAATTGAAATAGTAAAAGATGGCTTCCAAAATATAAGCAAAGTATGAAGGAATAGGAAAATTTTGTTAGAAACAAAGAAAAGGGACCTGAACTTTTATGTAATATTGGTCCTTCCATATGGAAGTGAATGCTAGACAACCTCCTCGTAGATGAAGAAGAGACTCAAGGCAACAGAAGCATGATTGTACTGCAGCTGAGAATACCAATACCATGAACATGTGAGTAATGAGGAAGTTTAAAGGAAAAATGAAACAAAAATGATCCTTATATACTTAGAATCAGAAAGAATCAGTTGAGCACACAATGAGGAAAGAGGGCTTGGAGAATTTGACACTCACAGGACATATTGAAGAAAGAGGAAAGCAGCAAATAACCTACTTAGTTTGTGTAAATGGTTGGCAAAACAGGAATTAGGAAAGATAGTGAAAAGACAAGAAGTTTTGGAGAGCCATGATCACCACCTCCTAAAGAGACACAGTACATAGAAGATAGAAATATTGACAATATCAATCTACCATGTTGTGTCTGCCAAATACAGGATACAACAATGGTTAGATAATCATTCTAATATCTTCAGTTTCAAGCCTACAACATACAAATATCAACTGATATCAGTGATTTATTATATAAAACAAAATCAGGAACCAATTAATTGAGGATCACATAATTTAGTACTAAAGATCTGATAACTTATGAATGAAGTCTCTTCTAACAAATATCATATCAAGCCAATCGTGTCTGCTTTGGTTAGATGCTTTTCTTTTCATTCTTTTATTTTTACAATTTCAAACTAACAATAATTGGTCTAGTTAATAGGCAATCATACAGTCACTAATAGCTTTTATAACTTTTAAAGAATGACAAGTTAAAGTAAATGTTTACATGATAGGGAAACTGATTTATCTTTTTATACAACAAATATAATGTTCTTAGTTTGAATAAATTTGAATGCAATCATTTTTTCTCTGAATCAACAATCTATATATATTAGTCACTAAGAATAAATATAAACCAAAAGTCAGAGATCAAATCCATTCTATATTATTAGGTTGGTGCAAAAATATTGTCGTTTTCTCACATATTAACATATGTGAGAAAACGACATTATTTTTGCACCAACCTAATAGTTGCAATACAGATCTATTGCAACTTGTGTGTGTGTATATATATATATATATATATATATATACACACACATCATAAACCTGTGGCTGATTTAATGTTATGAAATCTTTAAAAAAATCAAATCTAACATACTGAACTTATATTTCAGAAATTATCTACATCAGTTCAATATAACTAAAAGTATAAGAGAATTCTTTAATTTTTTTGCTTCATTAAATTATCAATCAATGAAATTCTAAGTATTAGCTACTTATTTATATCAGAAAATATAATGCAAAATTATATATATATATATATATATATATATATATATATATATATATGAGAGAGAGAATGAGAGAGAGAGATTTTAATTGACTGCAATATGTTCAATAAAAATATTAAGAATAAATATTTGATTTTAGCTTCCCACACATTTTTAGAAAGGCCCATTTAAATTTTTGCCTCTTCACTACATTTTCTAATTAATTTAAGAGGTAATTTTCAAAAATGACTTCTTTCTAAGCTAGTTTTCAATTAAAAAAATATAAAATGGCAGATTTGCATAATTTCCTTCTAAATTTAAAGATACTTAAGTTTTAAAATTGTTTCTATATTAAGGACATGAAATAACTTTTTATTTTCAAAAAAGAGAAAAAGATAAAACTTTTAACTCTCAATAAATAGACTCACTTTCTCAGACTAAATCAACTTAACATTTTTATTTTTTCAATAAGAATTAAAATATCATCAGCAGCAGCAGCATCTTCTTCATCATTCTGTGAATCAAACTCTACTGAAGCAGGAAGTTTAGATTTAAGGCTCCAAATTCTCCACACGGAATTTTACCACTCGACAATAGCCTAGTGGATTAAAGCACTGATTTGTGAATTTGCTGACATAGTAATTGCAAGTTCAATCCTACTACGGTACTGATGCAATGGAATAACCAGTCACCCCCATGAATGATTACACTATAGGTAGTAAGTACCTATAAAGTCAACCGTCTACGAGAGACTCAGAGGAGAAATGAGCAAGACAACTCAAGCACGTCTGACCTTCCAATTAGTGGCACTCACTACTAGATTGACCTGTGTGTATAACTATACAGTATTTCATATTGTACTTGTTGTGTACAATAAACCTTTCTTCTAGGATCCACCTGGTGTTATGCATTTATTCCCTTAGCACAGAATATAACAGGTACTAAATAAAAACTAGACACGGTCAATGTTTTTGATCAATCTACTCACATAGATTAAATAAAGAGTTCACTTCTATATACCGTGAAGGCTACCCAGACTGCCAAGCACATAAAGGTCTGTGTATAAATAATAACTCCTCATCCAAGAAATTCAGACAGAAAATATTTCTAGTTTGTTGTCAAAGCAATTTGTTAATGGAAATAATTAAAACAATCTTCATTTCAACTAATCCACACATAATTTTTTTGTTTTTCATTCTGAAAATTTATTGAAATACTAATTCAATAATGACAATATTTTGTGGCATACTTTGTGCCACAGTATTGCAATTGAGTATCACTAATATACAGGGAGTCCCCTCTATTTACAAGGGTTAGGGACTAGAACCGAATACTTGTACTCCTCTCTTAAAAGTGCTTATAAGTACCTATTTTGATTGTTAAAACCCCATATACCTTAAATTTTCATCCTAAACATTTTACAAACTTTTCAGACGCTTTTTAAAACATTTTTGAAAAATAGTATTGGTGACCATACACTTAGCATAAATTTTCTTTCATACATACAATAACCATTTTTAATTATGCATAGATTGATACAACCATTGAAAATACTGTATAAAATACGTGTAACAAGTCATAAAATATAAAGTTTAAAACATTTTCTAAAAACAGAACTGTGATGATGCCCCCAGATTTAGCATAAGCCACTTTTAAGGCCCCAGCCGCAACCCCTAACAAAGAACAAAGCCCAAGCACTACGCATTTTTTGCGTTTTTGTTTTTACAAAGATGTACAATTCTATCAATTTTTACCATAAATTGGGACTGTTATACGTTTCAAATCACTTAAGTAACAGGAAAATAATACAAGAATATTTTAAATATGTTCTATCAAAAAAATATGCAAAGCGAGGGAGTTTTCAGCAAATAATTCGTACACATGTTCTTCAGCAAAACATGCAAATATTTGGGGTTTCCATGAATAACAAGTACATCTGTTCTAAAGAAAAATCCGTGAATGTGTGAAGCTACGAATGCTGAAACATGAATAGACGGAGGCTCACTGTAGTATATGAATCCTATCATTCAAAAGGAAGATAGGTTATTCATGTACCACCTTCCTTAAAATTAAGGTACATCCCATTCATGATAACTATATTTTATAATAGCAGTAGCATCTTTTAGTAGAAAAATGTATAGGAATGGTTTCAGGAATAAGACATCAAACTCCTTTGATCTCAATTATTGGATGTGTTGGATCAACAAGTTCACTCTGCAAAACCTTTACCACATAACTTGCACCAGATCACCAGATTTGGGAATTGTAAATAATTTATATTTAAAACTCATCTGAATAGAAAATTAAAAAAAAGATTGTGTACTGAAAAAAATCTAATAGTGTGATATAAATAAACCAGACAATATATGCCATAAATAATGTACATTAAAGCAAATATAGAGAATAAAATATTCAGTATTCAATAAAACAAAATAAATTTAATGAAACAGATAATGACAGCTTTCCAGACAGAAAGGTGTTACAGGCCTTATATAAAAAAAAATAAAAAAAAAAAAAAAAAGAGATTATGTCCAATATTATTTTTAGTTCTAATATGTCTTTAACAATTATTATAGCTATCAAGTTTTATCACCATTATTATTACTACAATCACTAGGGATTTAATTCTTTATATATCATTAATATCATGACATTGCTACTTGATTATAATTCAATTATTAATATTATAATTTTTAGTATGACAAATATAATTGTAGCTACTACAAGTATATTCTTATCTATTTATTATTTCATGACTAATGTATATTATTACAGCAAGTATATTGCTATTTTGACTAGTTTTTAAGACTAAAAAGTAATCTGGGATATAATTACCATAGTAGTATTAGGTTGGTGCAAAAATAATGACGTTTTTTGACATATTTTTAATGTCAAAAAACTTCATTATTTTTGCACCAACCTAATAGCATTTTAAAGCAAAATGGCTTCATGGTAATGTTGTAATTACTTCTCAGTCTAAAATAACTACAAGTTTTAGGGTAAGAAAAATTTCAGTTACTATACTGAACTTTCTTCCTAAGTCAGGTATTCTAATTTCTGATTGATTTGTTTTCTATGGCTTATCAATTCTTTGCAGGTTATTTAAAGCGAGAAAATATTTTTAGAATGTAAAACATTTTTTGAGATAATGGTTTAGTGATACAAGTTTTAAAATTAATCCATATCTGGACAGAGAAGAGGTGGATTCATACCATTTCCCAAGGGTATTTGCACATAAGTGAATATAACAAACCCAACTGAAACTTAGCTCTCCAATTAACAATACCAAGCAACTCTATGGATGCAACTATTTAAAGCTAATCCCCTGTTTAATTATCAAAACATTGGCCAATTTAAAAAGAGCACATCAATTTCAAAGAGAACTCTTTAAGCTGATAAAAATTTTACTTAGACTGAACAACATTGGATTTGGATAGAAACAGAATCCAATAAGATTTCAACATATCCTATGATCATAAATTCAATATAGAATCAAGGTTCACTAAATACAGATCCTAAAGTAATTGAAAGATTATTACATAAGATAAAAAGGTTCACCATCAACCTGTGAAAGTAGTTGTCTACATCAGCAAAGAAAAGTTATTTCCATTATTTGCACACAGAATATTGTCCTCAATTTTGTTGGTGTTAACACAAAATTTCAGCCATTGTGCTTTCCGGTGTGTCAATCTTGATTACCTTCAGAGAATTTCAAACTGATCCCTTTATTTAATCTACAGGAGTAGACTTTTCTAATTCCGCTGCTCATGTTCAGAGATATCTTGTATAGTTATTATTTAGTACTGCTCAGTTATTGCCCACCCCATTTACACTAAATACCCACATTGCCCAGCCCTGGGACTGAACTTATAATTACTATATCCTCAAATTCACAAACCCTCACTTTACCCCACTAGGCTATTACTATATAATAACCCCAATTAATGAGTTAGTTTTAATGTTCACCGAGACGCAGGTTGATAAGTTGAAATGAAAAGCGAGACAGCCACTGGAGAAAGCCAAATGCCCCAAAAGAAACATCGCAAGAGAAAAAAATGGTCATCAAAAACCTGCAGAATTATACTAATATTATCATACTAGTAGTATCAGACAAAGGCAACACAACAGTTAAAATACTGAGCCTAGTTGTGGATCGTAGCTATTCTAAGTTAAAGAAGGATCTGATTTTGAAAACTGAAGAACAAAAAGGACCATTTCACATTGAATGAATACAGACAGTAGACTCAATGTTACAATAAGCTATCACATATGTACAGTATCTCCAAAATTCACAAAGATGGTATTTCATTTTTCAGGGATCAGCATGGCATCTGTTGAGAAAATTCCTAGTAAACATAGTCAACTCACTAAAAGGTGAGTATCTACTCTATGTAAAGGAATCAGACAAATTAATGACAACAAAGATGCTTCCATTAATTTCAACCAGATGGTGATTTTGGACATTGTGAGTTTGCACACCAGTTTAAAAGATAAACTGAAATCAGATCCCTCTCTTGGGAAACATACTAGTATTTCAATAGATAAACCTTAAAGAGATGTTGACGTTCTGTGTGGAAACAATATATTTCTAATAGCGTTGACAAGAAGAATGTTTGTTTTGTATTTACTGTTATCTTCTGTAATGGCAAATATATACATAGAATACTTTGAGAAAATGACAAAAAGCACCACCACTAAAGCTAATTATCAAGCTGAGATATATAGATATGATCTTCATATTTTGGCCTGACCACAAAGATGTACAAATCATGCTTGATCCAGTAGTAAAACCTTCACTACAGTTCACAATGGAAGATAAAGATGGCCTTACTGGAGATGCTAATAATAATAATAATAATAATAATAATAAATATGAGTTTAAGGCTTCTATATAAGCCAATATTCACTACATATTATTAGAACTTCAATTCCCACTATCCATACAGTGTGAAGAAAGATTGCTGTGTATAACATTGAGCTAAACTCATAAGTGGTAACCCAAATACATACCAACAGATGACCAGCATTAGAAACATCCTTCAGAGTAACAATTATCCTGCAAGAACATCAGTTTCAATAAGCAGGTATGTAAGGGTCGAGAACAATAATCAGAAAATTGCTGTGGCCTATCCACCTTACAGTAAAGGCATGTCAGAATAGATTCAGAAAATCTGCTCTCTTTCTATACAACATCAAGACGGTATTTAAAAGTAATTCTATACTTTGGAGATATCTCTCCTGAACAAGGCCTCCCTCAAAAGCAACCATGACAAAGAATTGCATATATTCCATTCTATATTATGGCAGGGAATACAAAAGTGAGACAAGCCACTCCCTAAAAGTAAAGCTGGAAGAACATCAAAAAGTTGTAATTCAGATGGGGTGATGATGAAGTCAAGGGACAACAAATGAAGGGTAAATTTAACTAAATAGAATTAATTGATAAGGATATCCTCTGGCAAAAAGAGAAGAACAACAATCTATCTCTGGATTAAATAAAGGACTGGGTTTGGAATTCCTAGAAAAGCATCAACTATGACAGACACCTAAAGAAGGTAGGAAGGCACATCAACTAAAATATTGTAATAATAAACCCCAAGATAAAGACACTAGTCAGAACAAATAAGTGTATAAAAATTCATTTAAAAAATTCACAAAAACTAGGGTGTAATAATTTCTCATAATATTTAACTATGTACTAAGAAAAATTCTTTGCGACGATATTTCTTGCCTCTAGTACTAACCATTAAAACCAAACAAAATAGAAATGAGGGTAGAAACTAGGGTTGATGCTCTGGTAGCTGAAATAGTAAAAGGGGAAAATGCAAACTGCATTTTCGAAACTTAAAACCAAGTTCACTTTTCTGCAATGGTCTTATCACTTGTATTTTATCATATTTAGGTTGTTAAGTTTACTATCATTATGACAACAATTATTATTATTATTATTCCATTTTAAGTACTTTCTTACTCATTGTCAATTTCCAGATATGGCTTAATCATTATATGAAATTAATAAGAATAAAAGAAACAAAAAATAAATTAACTTTTTCTCCTACTTTTGCTTATTTTCAAATCTTTCTTTATCCTCCACTCTTATTTAATTCTTCTTTAATTAGCTGCCAATAACATTGATTGCTTGAAACAAAATGTCCACTTTATTTAGATTAATGGCACAGCTGACATGCATGCATCTGGCTAAAGACATTAACTCATCCATCAGAAAGAATGACAGCTCAGTCTTCAGGTGAGAGCAGATGTTGCATATCTTGAGTCACTTTTTTGCCACCACTATTCAACTGAGATTTCTGAAGCTAAATTTATGGAAAGGTAAAGTTTCTGACTACATTCCTAATGTTAATGGAGAATGAGATATTATTGAAACTAAATTAATTTTATATAAGCTCAACACATAACAGCATAAAACTTAGGCAAATCACATTATATATATATATATATATATATATATATATATATATATATATATATATATACATAGAGAGAGAGAGAGAGAGAGAGAGATTTTAAAAACTCTTATTTGATTAGTCTGTTGTAAGATTCTGCATAAGCTAGAATATAAGAGTAAGCCTTTAATTTTACACTCATAAATCCACCAAGTTCAACTTATAAGTTATCAAATATTTTTGAGATTTCTGATGACAGTCAGAAGTTGAGAAATGACATTGCTATTATTGGTCATGTATTCTATCAGAAGATCAAATTAATCAATGGCTACTAGTTTGACGATATAAAATCCTAGTGGTTACAAGTGGTTCTAAGACATAAAAATAGAGCAAAAGTTCATTTGGTGCAATCAGGTTAAAATATATGGCATCAACTGCAAACAGACAAATTTGGTATTAATCCAGAAGTGACAAATAAATGCATGCACATTTGGCATAAAGTAAATTGCAGTGACGTTTACTGACCCAATCTGTCAAAAATTACAGAAAACAAGTGTGCATTTTTTTTTTTTTTAAATTAGAAATCCCTCATTAATACACACACAAGCACAAACATTTCATTTTTATCCATTCTTTTCATTCCACTTTATAATATGTAATGAAGATCAATTTTGTTAAACAGATTCCTGGACATCATACATATATTTTTGATATATAAATTTTAGGTACTTAGCAGATCATTACACCTCTAACAAGTTCTTGATGACCAATCCCTAGGATCTTGTGCCAGACTAAGATTAATAAATACCTATAAACAAAAGATCTGGTCACAATTATATAAAAAAAATTCAACAAGTTATCAGGACACAAGATAATTTATATAAAATTAACTTGTATTTTTTTTTTTTTTTTTTTTCAAAGTTTAAGATTGGAATCTAGAATGAGAAATATTCTATATGGAAGTAAAAAGAAAAGAAAACTAACACCCTACAAGGAAATAAAAAGGCACTTCCCCCTCCTTCTGCTTCAATTTTCATTTTATCTGTTCATAAATGAAAACCTAAAGGAAATACTGTTTACTTAACTAACTTTAATGAAGTTTTACTTTTATATTTTTATTGCACATTTTATCTATTCCATGTTCCATTAAATGCTATTTAAATTTAAACAACAAAGAATATCATTAGCCATTTTAATCCAGGCAATACCAGATGATCTTTATTAATCTGAATTAAGAACAAGATTATGTCAACAGTGTTTAATATGCATATGTGTTCTCAGCAATGCTTTCAGTTAATTAGATGATCTAATCTTACCATTTTTTAAATGGCTTTTCTGGAAACTCACATTAAAAGCACTATCAGCTAACCAAAATTCTTTTAAAGATGCAATAGAGATAACAATTAATCACAGAGATTGTTTACCTGTAACCTAAAGCATGAAGAGCAATTATCAGAAATTGTGATCTTTTATTTCCTCATTACTTTATCAGCCTAGAAATATATTTTCAGTTACTACCCAATAACCTTTGCAATTCCTATTTATATCTTTAATAGATTATGAAAGGTTTCAACTAATTTTTTAAAAAGACTGAATGATTTTTATTGAAACAACTTTTTGTTCTTTGGTCAAATGATCCGATGATCAGATATTAGTAACGGCAATCAGAAGAACAGCTCTTATAGTCATTAATACTAATATTACCATATCCTCAAATTCTAAAAGTAGTCTGACAACACAACCTCTTTTATAGAAGATATACTCTAATGAATTACTTTCTTGCCAATAATACAATGGAATGATTGGACGAACTTATATAAAACTAACAAAATTCTGATATAATTGAGATACATTTTCAAAAATAAAATTGCACATATTAAGGGAACAGAAAAAATAATGAGATGCATCTATAATATTCAGATCAATTCATATTCAGATATTCAAGTCCTGAGGTGATGTAAAATAAGAGAAACTGGATGAAATCTCAGAAAGCAGAAACTTTAATAAATTCACATTAACAATTGATAAAAACTTATTTCCTTTTGTTAACCACCCTTTTTTATTATAACATTTTGAAAAAAAGTTATTAAAAACACCGAATTGGTTGGTGCAAAAATAATGTCGTTTTCTCACATAATAACATATGTAAGAAAACGACATTATTTTTGCACCAACCTAATGAAAATGTAATATTTATGATTGAACTAGCAGATGACCAACAAGGAAATGGCTGAAACAGAACTGTATCAAAATCATACTTTAATTTCTCTCTGAAACAGAAAAAAAATAACTAATCATTACAAGCATGCTGGAAAATAAAACTTCTTTAAAAGAAATTTGTTATCCAGAAGTGAGTTAATTTTTTGTAATTTAAACTTCCAAAATCAAAAACAAGTCCCCAAGATAAACAAAAAATCATAATTGATAAACATAAAAATATATACAAAGAAACTTTTCCTAAAAAAAATCATTAACCCTTCAAATTGAAGTGAATATTGAAGAGAATATATATCAAGATAGGGGACTAAGAAGAGAGGAAATAAAATGAAATAATCAAATTCTACAAGTATGCTACATAAAAGACCTTTTATCAACAATTAGAACATTGCATTAATTATTTGATGTAATGGGATAACTAGTCAACCCCCCATGAATGATTACACTATAGGTAGTAAGTACCTATAAAGTTAACTGTCTACAAGAGACTAGTGAAGAGTGAGAGCAAGAAGACGCAATCACGTCCAACCTTCGAATTAGTGGCACTCACTACTAGATTGACTTGTGTGTATAACTGTACCGTATTTCATATTGTACTGGTTGTGTACAATAAACCTTTCTTCTATTATCCACCTGGAGTTAAGTATTTATCCGCTGAGCACAGAATATAACATTATAATATAATCTGTTAACCAGCAACACTGACAGTGGCAGTACCAGAGAAAAGTTCTGTAAGTAAAGGCAGTGGAACACCTAAGTGTAATGAAAAAGTCTGTTCAGCCAGTCAGCCAGAGATTTTCAAGACATAACTCCTCACCATTATCAAGCAGTTGATAGTATTGTTTTTGTTTTTTTTTAAACTGTTATGGCAAAGAAACCAGGAAGATCAATCTCTTTTTATGGAATCATATTTTCCTTCATTGCACTTCTTCTTATTTTTACAACTGTCCATAACATTTATCATCCGTGTGTGTGTGTTTCTGCAGTTGAAGAGAGTTAAATGAAAGAAGCCTTTTTCAATTTCTCACAATTTTCTTTACCCAAATTTCTCCTCCTCCTCTTTTGACATATTTGTCTCACATTCTTTTGAACAATCTTTAAATCTACTTCCCCAAACCAGAAAGGATGTTTTACTTTCTCTTTCTACCCCTTGTTTCTAGTATTTTTTCTTTTCTCCCCCATTTTATTTCAGTAATTCCCTCTTCACCTATTCTCCTACCCCTATTCCCTTTATATGCACACTCCCACCACTCTATTCTGATTGATTCTCTTTCAGTCTTCACTCTATAAATTCTGTCTCTTTTCAGTTTGCCATTCAACCTTCCAGCTCATCCAATTCTTACCTTTTTTTTTTCAAACTTCTGCACCCACCTTCCTTCTCTGCCCACTCCGCCTAATCACCAGTATCCCACCCCTTTTTATACACCTTTTCATTACATCTTGTTGCTCTGTTCAAACACAAAAGATTCCCATGTCAGAGAGACAGCGGCATAACATTAACATGGACAGGTGACGTAAGTTGGGAGGAAAAAAGATCCTCTTAAGTGAGAAAACACTCTAATGAAATCTGAAAGTTTCACAAATTCAATTTTGTAAACTGAATACAAAATTATTCATGCCAACAAAGGTGAATGTTCAGTGTAACAAGAGAGAAATGCATAACTGAATAAGATGGGTTTTCCCAAAAAAAGACAAACACAATTTAGCCCATCATTAAATTCTAAATGTCATTCATGCTAAAGTGTATCACATCCATATGAATTGATAACTTTGAAGTCAAGAAAGAAAAAAAAATATAAAAAGTGATAAGAGCTATAAAAGTAAAAAGAATACTACTACTACTACTAATAATAATAATAATAATAATAACCAAAGAAATTCTTACATAAACCTTTCAGAAAAAATTAAAATTAAGTAATGTTGTCGCCCAAAACTCACATTGTTAACATTCATATTTCTTTTAGAACATTAATAGAGATATCAACAGAAAATTAATCTTTTTATGTACTTTCTAAGAGTAAAACGTGGCTTATTGTTCTGTACTATAGCCCTGTGAATAAGAGTACAGTATTATAGTTCCAAGTATAGTCCAAATCTTCTTGTAACTATTTCTATTAATAGATTAGCTGACTTTTGTCTTTTTCCTTCTTACATCACACATACATGCACATACACCTATAAAATACTATTTTATATATAATTATGTCTGGTGTTTATGATACATGCATAAGATTTTTAGCATGGACAATTTCAGTATAAAAATGAAATTTATAAAATTATAATTTTAAAAAAATATCAGAAAGTGAATTTTAATACCTACATTAAGAATATTCAAGATATATAAAATTAACCAATTTCTTTTATAGATTAGCATCTGTAATAAAAAATATTACATTATTAGTGTTCCTGCCCTGATAAGCCTACAAATTTTAATTCAAATCTGAAAAAAATAAATTTTATTAGTATAAAAAAATGGCCAAGGTATATTGAAGTCAAAATCTTAGCTAAATACAGCATTGCCCCAAAAATACAATCCTACCTTTCATATTTTCTTCTAAACAAAACATACCAGGATTTTATAATTTCTAGTGGAAGATTATATAATAAAAATGGTTACATTTAAGTATTATATTACCAAACTCTACAGCATTGAAAATAATCTGTATACAAAAATATGAATATGTAGCAGCTCAAAAATAAATACAGACCTGCAAAAAAGTTTATTTCATTCTATATAGTAAGTATATATATATATATATATATATTTAAAAAAAAAAAAAAAAAAAAAAAAAATCAAACTTTTTTTCTTGTAAGGGATTTAAGTAAATTTCAATATCAACAGAGCATGCAATATTAAAACAGTTCTTTTAATGACACTGTTTTCTGCATACAGACATTTATAACTCCTTTCTGATTTTATGCAACATATTCATTTCCACAAACAGTACAGTATACTTGTTTCATATACACTCAGTTTTAATTGTACTCCTATAATTTTCAGGCTCCAGTAAACTTTGCCATAATAAATTTTTTAGTTAGCCTTTAAAGAAAGCAAACAGGAACAAAAGTGAGGAAGTGAAATGCTGACTTCTTCTCTTCAACAAAAATGTTTCAAGTGTTTTGATACAACCAAGTCATATAGAAAATAAGTACAAGAAGAGACAAGAAATGACGTGATCTTTCTTTTCCAAAATGACTTAAAAGATTCTTCAATCTGTAGAAGCAAAATAAACAAAATATTGAATATTAGCAGTAAATCATGTATCGTAAATTACTTAAAACTTGCATCCAAAGTAGTAAATAAATATTTCAAATATATTTAAACTAATTTTTTGGCTAATGGGATATTCTTGTGAATTATTTCTGAATTTATTGTCACAAGTGAAATATAGAAGGTCAGTTACATCTACATCTGGGATTATTAACTAGAGAAAACAAAGAAAGAAAAAAAAAAAAAAAAAAAAAAGAATGCTAGTACCATAAGGTTATTAGACTTACTAAACATGTTAGTTTTAGTAACATAATAGGTCATGACTGACTCTACCCACTTTTCAGTGGCTGCTTCATTTTATTTGTTTGTTTTGTTTTTTTTAGAGGGAAAGCTAAGTATTATATCATTTGAGTCAAAGAGTAGGCTTCCTTGAGTGTCATAGTAAGACAACATTGCATACCATTTCAAGTGTTGATCTAATTACAAAACTTTATTACTATTTGCTCATCCTTTCTGAAAGTATCTGGTTGGTAAAGAAATCAACTACATATGACATATGCATACACAGATAAAATCTATTACATAGCCACAATCTTATCTACACTGATCTAGATATTAACTATCTACTTTAATGTAGAAACTTTATTACAAGAGTTGAATAATTTATTCAAGATAAAGACACATTGTTGTTTTTAAGAGAAAAATCTTATTTATCTGAATAAATATTAAAATCATATCACTAAGGACCTTGAGACATACTGCTCACACTTTATCACTGAAGCTTAATCAGGACACTGTCAAAAGATCAATGTCCATTTCTGAAAGGAAATTTATTGATAATAAATATCCACAAAAATTTCTAAAGGAACATTCTTTCATAGTTCAATATTCTTCTCATTCTAATCTGATACTTACCAAAGTTTATATAGCAATTATTAAACTCAATCTAAAATTCAAAGTTTGTCCAATAAGCTATTTTTCAGCAATGATAAATACTATTCAAAGAAAAAATTAGAGTATGAAATTTTTTACAATGATCACTTTAGCTATTTTTTTCTAATACTTAACAATTTACAAATTATTCTGGAAAAAGTTAACATAATTTAACTAGTGCATAATAAATATAAAAAGAATATAAGATTAACAAGAAATAGCTATTAAAAAAGAGCCCATCTTTCAATTGTTCCAAACCTTCAAAATGGAATATTACATTATCACCAGAGAAAGCACAATTCTTTATAAAGTATGAATGCTGAATTCTCTCAAAAATAAATAAAATGAATTCAAATATTTTAACAAAGATTTTAAATGTAATTTTTCCTTTTACTTTTTGCCCAGCACCAATTTTCTTTTCAGTATTTCAAGCAAAAAGGAAAAGCTAAAGAAATGTTGAAAAATAGAGATAAACCAATGCCACAATAGAAAACCAACATATTCAGGTTCAATCAATCAAAAGAATTAATGACAAATCTTTCAAGCAACACCCTTGTTCTTTCTAATACCATTGGTTGCTAACTAATTTATTTTCAAATTCAAGGAATAATCATTTTCTTCAGATTAGAATACTGAATCTTTCAGTCATCACCAGCAATCCATATTGTTTGGCTATCTTCCATTAATCATGTTATATCAGGGTTTTTTGCTAAATATATATCTCAAAGAGTTCTCTCAATATAATTGTTATTTTCAGTAAAAAAAAAATGAAATTAATCAAATTGAAAAGAGCAAAACCATTTTTTTTATTTAGGTTACCAATGATTAATATTATCTGAAACTAATACCATTATAAAAAGTATATATTTGATGATTCCTAGTCATAAGTTGATTCATACACAGCAATGATGGTATTTAGATCAAACGATTCCAAGAATTCTTTTATTATTATGAAGCCACTTTCCAACAAACTCCTATAAATTCAATTTTCATTATTTTTAATTTTAGAATTATGTAAACACGTATTCACAATCGCTATTAATGTTGTCATTAAGGGCATTTTAACAATGAGATGTGATAAAAATTACCAGCAAATCAATTGTTAAAGTGAAAATATTTTTGTTCAAATTCTAACAAAACATCATTAACTTGATGCATCAAATCTTAATTTTTAAAGAAATGACATTAAAGCAAATTGGAACAATACATTTTTTTTTTCTTTGTCTCTTTCTTGGCATTTTATTAAAAGCATGTGTCTACACCTTTAACATTTTTTTTTAAAGCGAGTCTCATTTCCTAATTTGTTATTGCCATAATCTCATAGAATGATCTAAAAGCACCTTTCTTCTACAGCAAGTGTTACCAATTTCTAAAATGCTTCCTGTAAAATTTGAAACATTTAGAATTGCAAGAATATTACATCATGTCTGTGTGGGTGTTGGCATTAACAACAAAGAATGTGTTGGAAAAAATTAACGTAATTGGAAAAAAATCATAAAAATACTTTTATTTTAATGAGACTTCTGAACAGGAGGAGAAAATTTCTGCCTGTGAAAGCCTTCATAACAGCTGTGTTATGATTTCTTGATTCCTACCATACTGGCATATATCAGCCATCAACGTAAACAGCAAAATTTATGATTTTGACAACTCTTATTGTATCATGATACAAACAGATTTGATATTCCATCTCACCTGCTAGATTAGTGAAGCCTGTTTCTCTTCAGTCTCTGAAGTGAAATAAAATTGACTAAAAGGCACTCAATCTCAAAGTTATAAAATTTGTGATGCCTATATGAGATGAATAACAAATGAGCATAGGAGTGGAAGTAAGATCATTTTTGAGCAGTTTATTCACCATGAACTACCAATAACAAAGGATTATTTGATTCAATTATATCTCAAATATTTTATAATCTAATTGTGTTCAAGTCTTTTCTTGCAAACTACAGCAAAAGATTTGCTACTACTGACAACCAAACAAGATCTATTATAAGCTAAAGAGCATTTTAAGATGTCTCCTCCCCCCTCCTTGGTGGAATAAAGAGCTCTCATTTATTTGGGAACATAAACAAAAGCCTCAAAATCTTTGGTTAGTGCGTATGAATAGGGTGGAGTTGAACTGATAAAATCTTCAATAATTTCAAAGATGAATTTGATTGGACTGGCCATTCTAACTACAAGTCAAAAACTGAGCTACTTTAATGGCTACTTTACTGATGTTTATTTACAAACATGTTTGCCCAGGCCATAAAAAAATAACACCATATTTTATTAGTTACAAGACTCATTTGTGAAATTAAATAAATTTTTCAATTATTAATATGTAATAATTCTATGAGGATCAGTGTATATATATATATATATATATATATATATATATATATATATAAACAGAAAAATGTATGTATGTAAGTTTGTACAACAATCAATTGCACATCTTGTTATAAAAGAACAGTAAACACCAAATTCAATAAAATACATACCCTGTTTTTGTCCAAGAATGGTTTTAAAAAAAATGATCAAAAAAAATAAAACAAATTACTAAAGGATAATAATAACCAAATGAAACACAAATAAAAGGACAAACAAAGAAGAAGAATAATAAAAACAAACAACCGACTAGTTACCGAAAATCAGTTCTGGATTGTAAAATACAAAACCCAATAAAACTAAGACATTATAGAATTAGAAAAGTATTTAATTCCTTTTATGAATAATATGTTAAAGATAATATTGTCTGAAGCAAAAAAAAATTACATGAAAAATTAATTTTTGCAGGAATTTTTTTTTTTTTTTTCCAATTTCAATAATTTATAAAGTTGTTAAATCTGTTAAAATTCATTTACAATGTACTCTTATTAAGTAAAATTATTTTTACTAAACATAAATCTAAAAGCTTATTACAATCTGCTAACAACCAGTATTTAAAAAAAGAATTTTTAGATGGTTTCTGGATGTGTATAGACATGCCTTTTATATATATATATATACACACACACACGTTCATACATGACATTCTCATCAAAATGTCATGTGATTTAAGAGTTGTTTAAAATTTCCCGAGATAATATAAAAATTAATAATAAATAAAACACCATAAAATTTCATAAGAGATGTACATAAAAATTATAGGTACCTCTCTTATTTATGAAATTTTATGTTATATTAATTTTTATATTATCTTAATTATGAAATTTTAAATTTTTTATTTGTGATATAGTATTCTAAATTTCATTATTATTTTTCCAGAAAACATAAGACTATAAAACTAAGTATTTTGCATGCTGGGTATAGGAAAGTTATTCCTTTACCTTTGAATTAAAGATAAAAAGAAAGCTTCAAGAACGATTTTTCATTTTCTAAATTAATTTTAAACTATAGGCATGCCATTTTTTGGCAAATTAGTGGAGATCCCTATAAGTGTATAATATACTGTTGAACAAAAAATTAAAAAAATCCACTTATTCATAAAAATGAATAACAAGTTTTACTATATTTATTAACAAGGCGCAAGGCCAGACTACCAGTTATTGGACTACAGTTAGAAGAATCCTGTTTCTCTCATGGACAGTTGTATGTTTGTTGTTCATATGTGGAAAGTAAAACCAATTTGTTTGTTTATGCACCACAAGGAAAGACAAAGAAGATTGTCTATCAAGAAGTATTGTAATGTCAAAACTGTTTAAAGATTTTTTTTATGTCTGAATAAATGAATTTGAAATTATATTGTTGTTATAAATTTATTTTTAACTTTTTTAAATCCTGGGCAACACCAGGTAGTTCTGCTAGTTAGCTATGAACAATAGAAAAACTAAGTCCTCGATTTATGTCTAGGTGAATCTTCAATTAATATTGCCTAATATTTGTTTGTTTTTTTTTGTTTTAGATTTCACAAAAAAGATATTATCTTTGCATTATTCAAAGAAACTGTTATAAGAAAGACACTGCCACCTGGGAATATATTTATCTCCCTTGCACTGACAGATTAAAAATATAAATAAATTAGATGTATTATATAGCAAGATCACTTGCAGGAAACATCCAATTTATGAAATACCATTTAAAATGTGAAATGTAATTATCTATCACGTAAAAGCAAAAAGTATAGCTATTAAACAAATTCAAACTAAAAAAAAGAGAAAAATAGAAGTGAGAAAGAGAGAGGGAGAACTGCACAGATTTTATTTAAAGCACATTATGTTAACCTGTAGTGAAAATATATATTTTCTGAACCATATATATTTTGTGTATTTGGGCAGCAATCCTCTTTCGTACAAGTTTCATTAAAGACAATTAAGGTACTGCATTTAAGCTTTTTATTTAATTTTTCTTCTGTCCATAGAAGTTTTTTTTCTTTTAAATACACACAGAAACATACCAAACTCTATCCGCAACATACTCATGGAAAATAAAACTACAATTGCCTCATCAACGTGTAAAAAAAAAAATTAAAAAAAAAAAAGACTAAAAATAATGGAAGTATTGATAATAAAATAGAAAAAAAAAAAAAAAAATTCTAGATACATACATGGAAATCTACAAATTGTTAAAATTAAAAAACATCCTTGATAATGGCTAAAAAAAATAGCTGAAAGTGCTTGGGCATACAAAACATTCAGACAATTTTTACACACTTTATGTCCAGAAAAGAAAAAAAACTTATATGAACACAAGAAAAATTAAATAAGTTTAAACACAGTTCAAAACTTCATATATCATTCTGATATTAACAATTTTGAATGCAGAGTGATACGAATTCAATATCAAGTGGTTCGACTGATTTCCCTGAATTGGAAAGGAGAAAATATACTTAAGGGAATCCCTCTTCTATAAATAGAAAATTCACTACCAAAGCCTGCAAGTTAGAGATTATGTATTTTCTTCACTCTAATTACAGTCATCTTTCCCTTCCTATAATCTTTAATATATAATCACTCTTAAGCTTACAAATACATAATAAAATACAATGTCTATTGGAGTAATCAGTCTTCAAGGTATTGTAGAAAATGCTAGCTTTATGTTCTAAAATATTCTCTCTGATTCACCAAATGATCTCCAAAATAAGTGGACACTGAACCAGATAATAAAAAAAATGTACATGTTGCACAAAAAGTACATAAGGCACAAATTGTAGTGGAATACTTATTTATGAAAAGAAAATTTTTTTCTATAACTCTTGGTAATTTCACTGAAAAATTCTTGAAAGGATTACCGGATTCAAAAGATTTTGAATCCTATAATCCAATATATTGCCTATAACTTTAAGAGTCATTAAGATTCAAACTTTTCTTCAGACCATTGAATTCCTTTTTAATTCTTAAGAAAAAAATTTATTTCTCTCATTTTCTACATTATAGCCCCTGACAAGGGCTGATCCATTCTTCAACCTAAGAGTTCAAGAACAAAAAGTAGCATTTCAACTGTCATAATAAAATTAAACATATAGTGTTAAATATTTTCATTTAGATAAAAAATAAAATAGACTGTACAATTGTTTGCACTCAAGTAGCTTAAATGGCTCCCCTGACAAATGTTTCAAATTAAGATTTGATTCTTTAAAACGTGAGCTGAGTAGTAGACCTTGCTGACATGAGTCCAATCTTCTAACTATAGTCCAATGTTACTTTCTTCAATAAATAGATATATTAAAAAAAAAAAAAAAAAGTCTAACATCTTTGTTAGTTCTGGAATATAGACGTATATGCTTTCTTAATGTTTATTATCGTAATGATTAACAGAAACACCCAAAGAGTAGGAAATAAATACTGGGGGATGATAAAGGTATGAGTTTCAAATAATAATGTCATTGTATTTTAGTAAATAAAAGAAAAAAATCATTACCATCACAGTATGTGCAAACTCACTATCTTTCATCAGAGTGAATAAAAAAAAAAAAAAGAAAAAGATAGATACATAGTACAAAACACACACATATATATATATATATATATATATATAGTGAATAACAAGAAAACAGAATAACAAACAGGCCAAATATTTGAGATTCCGCGACACCCAAAGCAAGAGTTCTTGAATAACGACCAAAGAAAGAGTACACAGAAGAGAAAAAAAAAAAAAATAAATAGGTTAACTTTTTCTTCTTCTTAACCTGCAATTGACTTGCAAATAAAATAAACTGAACAAAAAAAAAAAAAAAAAAAAAAAAAAAGAGTAAGTGTTACAGTGGCAAGCACCATTCATGAGGGTGGCAAGTACAAGTGGAAATAGCAAACTAAGAAAAACTGAGGGGAGGGGGGTTATTCTGGAAGGAAACAATTGAGATGAAACGGGAAGAAGACAAAGAGAAAAGCCAAGCAACATGATCTGCTAGTGACAGACTTCCATCATAACTTAGAATACACTGGTAGCAGGTCATGACAGGCAGTATCCGGTGTCGCGTGCATGCAATTTAATAGTCAGCAGTACAGTCACACGATCCTCAGTTCATATGCCCACTAACTTAGTCATATTCATTTTAGCATTCCCATACATTATGTGCAAATATGTTAATTTATTAACTAATGTAGATAAAAAAAAAAAAGGTTACCCAAAAAAAAACAAAAAACACAACAACCCTCTTCTAAATTTTACATACACTTTAACAATAGGGTTGGGAGGTGCACATGGATGGAGTACTTTTCCCATGCAAATGACAGGATGTTGAACATGAACATATGTACAAGAATTAATATATATTTTTCTTTTTGGTATTTATCGAGCTTAGTTTAGAATATAAAAGACGCAAATATAGGACAATAATGGTTTAAAGGCTGCAAATATAGGATAGTAATGGTTTACAAAGTTTTAAGATTTTATTATACATCAATATTTTTCCCAACCACTCCAAAGAATATTTCTGATTCTCTTAGCGTTAAATACCTGTTATAAAAACTTAAGCAGAAGTATACTTGATATTATTGATTTTTTTTTTTTTTTTGATCATTTCACCCCAAGCTAGGTGATAATGCCATTAAGATAGAAAAGGTTACTGGGAGTGAAAGAGAATGAGAAGTCTTCAGTGAGGAGAAAGGACAATAAGAGCACAGGATTCTGGAAAACAGAAGATGGTGATTATTGGTGTTGCATTTAAGTTTTTGAGAATTATATGCAGCAGGGAAGCAAGAGACTGGAAGAGACTTCCACAGGCGAGAAGTGTGAGTAAAGAAAATATCTGAGTAGAATTTATGGTTACATCTAGCTAGTTCAACAGTAAAACAATGAGACCTAGTAGCCAATCTAGTAGTATGCTTAAATTAATGCAGCTGAGGTACCAAGGAGGAGAGATCATTAGAACAATTGCCACAAAAACTTTTGTAGAAAAGACAGAGGGAAGACATGTTATGATGGTGAGAAAGTGACTGCCAATTCAAGATTAATTACATTACAGACCATTTTTTGGATTTTGGCAAGAATCTCGAGATATATAGTAGTTGCACCAAACCATGTATGTCAGAATAATTCAATGCATGAACGAATGGCAGATTCATTGCAAGATAGATTCTGACAAGAAAAATTGTCAGACACAACACAGTGAACCAACTTTCCTAGCAGCATACCTAGCAACTGCTTTAATAAAATCACTCCACTTCATGTCAGTGGAAAATGTGAGTCCAAGAAGGTGCAAAGAGTTGCTTTCTTGGAGGTTAGCATCAGCCATGCTTATGGTAGGCAGAAAAGGTTTTCTATGATGATTAAATGAAAGCAGTTTTGTCTTGGAGACATTAAAATTTACAAGCCATTCCGTGCCCCCAGTTAACCAACAATTGGATGTCTTTTTCAAGAGCAACTACCAGTTTTACTTTGTTGGAACTGTTGGACTTACTACTAAAACAGGAGTAAATAGGTGTGTCATCAGCATAAATACCTAGTTGGGAACTGATAGCATCATGGAAAGTGGTTGAAGATAAGAATGATTTTTTTTTTTTTTTTTTTTTTTTTACAGCTTATTTTTATTTATATTTTTAATCAATTCACTCCAAGCAAGGCAATATTGTAAAAAGACTTTAGAAGGAACTGAAAACCTAATCTTAAACAAGAAACAAATAAACCTCTACTCTTGTTCAAAAGACCAGGACCAGGGATGTGTATGAACTGGACAATAGACAAATCTAGCTACTCCTATTGAAGAGAAAAAAAAATAATTAGTAAATAAAATTTCAAAGTTCCAGTGCAGACTTATCAACCCTTTGTAGGTTATTTAAAGTCAGAACATATTTCAGATTATCAGAGGTCACTTACACAATCCAGTGTCCCCAATACTTTATACTAAAAGATCTTCTAGTGAAAAAAAAAATTAATGCTATAATTTAAAATGTGCTCAGGAGTTTTATTTCTTCTTGTTGGAACAAAAATAATCAAAAGTTTGATTTACAAAAAATATTAATAAGTGAGATTTTAACCAGAAATCATCTGCTTTACAAGCCCGTATTTCCATTTTTGTTTGCAATTGCATCAGTTGCACTTGTATATCAAGATTAAATTGTAAAAAGGGATATTAACTTTAACACCTTTACTGGTGAACTTCTATACAGACCAAATAAATAAAGTCTAATTTACAAAAATTGTTTTTTTAAATTATACAAGTTAGTTTTAATGAATATTTGATGATTATCTGAAGTATTTTAAATTATTTAACACCATGTTAATTCAATAATATTTTAAAGGGTAAACAAGCTTAAAAGGGTAAATACATTTTTAATACTGATTTTCATCCAATAACAAGTGAATACAGCTTTTTCAAAACATTAATATCTCCAGTTCTAAACATTGCACAAAAATAAATTTCCATAGAATTTTCTCCAATATTTCATTTTCTAACAGTACAAAAGGTTAGGAAAATCAAATTAACTTTTTATGCAGTTTTTCTTCTCTCCTGAGAATCATCTCAGGTAATTTTCTCATTAAATAGTCATTGTACATAAGTTCTAAAATTCACACAAACATCCAAATCCCCAAACAGAATAAGGCCAGCATACTCACACATAACGGTGGATCATTATGTACATAGCTGACAAAATTATTGGCTGAATTTTGATCTTAAATTTTCATTGTATAATTTTTAATCTATGTGATTCTTATTATCTTCTGAATTAAGTCTACTGTCAAATAAGGATATTATGTTGAAAAATAAATATGAATCATAAAAAAAATAGATGTTTCTTTTTCTTTTCTTTTTTTTCTTTTTTTTTTTTTTTCAGGATTAGATGGCAGGATTACTGATGTATGTATGAACTTCTACATGAATGGAAAGTATATAAATTTTCTACATTCTTTTTTCAGAATTTAACTGCAGAATATTTCCCAACAACAATCTAATATTTTCCAAAACACTTAACAATCAACAAGTGGAAATAAGAACATTGGTAAATACCCAAATGAGAATGATCAAGAAACAATGTTCCAGAAAAGAGCCTACATTAAAATTATTGACATTTCTTTTTGTATACAAATAAGGAGTGTGAAAGGAAAATGGCTTGACAGGTAGTTGTAGTTACCTCAATAAGTCCATTGTTTAATGATGAAGAATCAAACATTTATTTTACACAGCAAATATTTATTTTTCAGTACAATCTGTTTCTTTGCAAAACATCCCCAGGAATCAAATAGAATATTATACAGTGAACATTTCAGATCAAAATTTGACTAATAACTATGTCAGGCTATACATTTATGAATCCACCATCATCTAAGACAGGGGTTGGCAACCTGTAGCATGCCAAGCAATTTCCAATGTCACACAGCCACAAATGACATTACGGCCAAACCAATAGCTACTACAACACAAAGAAGATATTTAGCTGTTTCAATTTTAATATATACTAAAGTATATATATACTATGTATTACTATATAAAATATATTGTAGAACAGGTATATTGACCTTTACTTATATAAAAATACATATGCTGTTGGCACACTGAATGATTTTAAAACCCTAAGTCAGCACAGAGTTAGTAAAAGGTTGCTGACCCCCGATCTAAGAGATTGCTTAAATCTTTGTTTATACATGAAGAAAAATGGTTTTATGAAACCTAATTGAATTATACACACACACACAACTGCATTCTCTAATAAACCAGGACAAACACAATGTTACCACATGCAGGTATAAAAATTTGCATATGCAAAACATATGCATACTCCTATTCCCCCTTAATCATATTTGGTCACATACAATCATGTAATTGTGTTAATAGTTTTGACTAGTTTTTGTTTGATTTTTATTTTTATTACTTATCACCATAGTCTTTTATTCTACAATCATTAAACAATGTGGATTCGAAATAAAGAATAAACTTCTGATAAGATTTGAACTTGTATCTCTTATCTTTGATAAGTATCTTTGCATTGAGGTAAATAAAAAAAAATTAATGCCAAAAATATGCTTGAAGGTAATCAATATTTGATTAAATACATGAATTATGTTTGTTTTTTTTTGTTTTTTTTAAATATTTAAATGTTTGTTAATACCATTGTCAAAACATTTCCAGGAATTATAGAAAAAGACATTAATGAATTAACAAAATTAATTACAATTCGTGTTTTTAATAAAATATGAATTACCTAAGGGCAAGTTAATAAGTTTATAACTTACCCTATCAATGTACCTACATACAAATGTTTGTCAGTTATTTTCATTCATATGTCTTAAAAAGTGAGACACATACACATAAGTATATTATTGTAAGAAAAGAAGTTTTTAATTTTTTTTTTTTTTTAAATCAAAAATGTCCTTTGTCTTTTTTAAAGAAAGTTTCAAATATTCAGTTATTAGCTGACATATTTTGTATATATTAGGTTATTATTAAATCAAAAATAATAAAGTTCAATATCATTCAATGTCAACATTTGAGTTTCATAATTTCTCATTCATCATTTGTCAGGACTTTCAATAACAATAGCTAACATTATATTTTACATATATTTTATTTTATATAGTTTATCCATCCATACCATCAAAAAAATGATAGTAATATTCATGAGAAAGTGCTAAAAAATTCTTGAATCAACCTACTTCCTAAAGCTGAAGCAAATGTCTAGGTCTCAGACATTTTTTGGGGAAGGGCTGAGAGCTTTTTTCCAGCACTCCCTCGTAAGTAATTTTGTAATTGCATTGTACATATAAAATAAACCTCTGTATTCTCATTTATTTTCAATACTTCATTCATATTAAACTAAACAAATGACATTCTGTTTAGCATTAAGTAATTATAGAGTTTGTATTGTCATGTTTAGTATAAAATTCTATTTCTACTATGTTATCAGAAAAATCCACAAAAGAGGAAAGTTATTCATCTCTATGTCATGAATTTTTCTGATGATGCAAAAACCTGTTACATTCGCAGAAATGTGCATAGATACACATTGTGAGATTATATATATATATATATATATATATATATATATATATATATATATATATATATATATATATATTAACAAATTTTCAACTCATTTTATTAATTTAATCAAATAAAAATTCCATTTTATACAGAAATTTAGAAAACCAACACAGTTATTCACACTGAAATACTCAAGAAATGCTAGACTTCACTTGTATATAATGACACGTACAACAGAACAGTTCCCAACACACAAAAATGTGCAGTCAAAGTCCACACAAACACACACTATTCACGCAAATAAGAGAAAATATTCAGTATATATTATTACAAACACACCGATTAAATTAAAAAGATTATAAATTACAAATAGAATCCTTCTATATTTAATACATATACATTTTCAAGCACATGCAAAAGTATAATTATCCACATTTATATAAATATATTGTCACATCAAGAAAATGTATAGACAAATTATTCATGCCTGTGCTAATGCAAACACACACACAGAGAACTTCCAAAAACAATTATCTTCATACATACAATTATAATTATCTATACATTCAACTCAATCATTCAAATACAATTGCACATTCAAACATCAAGTTATAATTATCTATCTACTCTCACTTTTTCAAAGTGATTTATCTTTTGAAGTCAAGTTTCTCTTTTAATAGAGAGTTATTGATTGTACCATCAAATAAGCCAATATGCATACATGTCAAAAATGTTTCATATTCAAAGCATTCTGACAATAAAGTAAAAAAGTACAGATAATGTACTATGACTATATATTGTATTTACATTAAAAAAAAAAAAACTAAAAAAAAGAACTATGCATTTACAATGACTTTCATCTTTCTAAATCAGAAATTCTGGTCGAATAAATTTTTATTCTAGAAAATAATTATTTACTTCAGATATTTTAAGTATAAAAAGTTTAAGCACACATTTGATGATGATACACAATCTCATCCTACTTTCTTTTTAATACCATGTCCCTTCAGGATGTAGACAATCATGGCCCTTCATAGATTCCTTTTCTTTATTATCTGCAAATTGCAATGAATTATTGGAAACAGTTGAGTGATTTCCCATTGTCTTCTCTATAATTTGGAATTTAAAATTTTCCTACTGGTTGCCACTCATTGTTAGTGAGCCTGGTCTACTCTGCTATTTAACCCATGGCTGGTGGGGAGAGAACTGATGGATTCAGGTCTTTTTCAAGGTCATTTATTTATTTTAACTCAATGAATCCATTTTCCAGATAGTCAAGCAAGATGTGTGGATAACAAACTAAAAAACGTTTAAATTATATGATTTGCCAAGATGAATGTAATTACAAAAACAGAAATTTGATTGTCAGCATCTAAAAAAAAAAAAAAAAAAAAAAAAAAAAAAATCACATTAACTTTTAGTAGAAAGGAGGAATTTCTTACAAAAAAAAAAAAAAAAAAAAAAAAAATTATTTCCTCAAAAGAGTATTTGACAGTTCTCTTCAGGGTTATTAATGAGCAATAAATAAACCCTTTCTCTTTCTACATCACTCCAAAATAATCCTTTATATTTCAACAGCTGAAGATCCTAACACAATCATTGTTTTCCAAGTAGGTCTTACTAAATATAACAACTCAGAATTTGTTAAGAAAGATAAATTGCCATCGTCAACAAATCCCGGTCAGAGTTATTCAAATCTATTTATATACAAACATGTTTGGATCAATATGGCTTCTTTTTTTTTTTTTTTTTTTTTGCAAAAATCCTAGAAATACTTTCAAAATAAGTAAGGATTACATGAGTTTCTGCCTATTTTGTGAGTAGTATTTCTAGGAATTATAAACACTATTAAAAAAAAAACAAAAAAAAACAGCAATATTGCTTCAAGCAGGTTTGCCAGAGATACCATAATTCTTTATGCTTTAAAACTGTTATATAAATAAAAGACATATCAAAGAAGAAAAAGCTTTTATATTAATTTTTATGAATTATCAAAAATGCCTTTTCATATTTTATTACAAATTTTTCAATTATTTATACACATTGCTTTAAATAAGATTTTAGATTATTCAGTTGGCAATATATATATATATATATATATATTATACACACACACACAAACAAACAGAGCCCCATAAAAAATGACCCAGGCATAAAATATTAAACTTTTAATAGCCAGAAAAATAAATCTTTTAATCAGGGAATAAGCAAGAATTAAACAAATTAATTTTTTATATGACAGCTTTTCCCTTTCATTTGTTTACCTAATAAACCCTGTTGATTTTATAGAAAGAAAATTCAATGTTGTCCCGTGCAATATTCATAACTTTAAATAGCCAATGTGTATTTGAAAGACATTTCCCAGCTAATATGTATTTAATGTTAACATTAAATATTTTCTGTAGGATTTAAAATCTTGACTGTGACCAGGCCAAAATACGAGCTTAAATGACTTATTTTCAAGCTACTTTTTGGTGGTCTCTGCATTGTGGAAAAGAGCATTGTCTTGTTGAAAAATAGCACCTAATCAGTGCTGTTTAGTAAACAACTCACCAATTGATTAAAGTGACCATTAAATTGCATGGTTTTTTTTTTCTGGTTTTATTTTATTTTTATCTTTTCAAACTGAGAATAGATAAAATGGGTGTCAACTTTTACATAAATAGGCCAATTTTTACCAATAGTAAAGGTATGCTACCGCTAGTTATTTACAAAGAGATATTTTGTGTAATATACACCTGACTAACCAATGAAATGAAAGAACAAAAAAAAAAAAAATGTAGTTACAAAAAAAAATTATAAAACTCTCTATAAATATGAAAATTTTGGGATAAAGTACAAGCTTGTGTTACAAATATGTATATTAGTTGCTTGCATATGCTAGTTTTGGTTTATATAGTTTGAGTAAATATGAAAGCATCACAGAAATTATCATTGATTTTGCTGTCCCAAAAGAGATAACAAGTAAAGCTTGAAATATTCTGAACAGCTGGTGTGTGTGTATGTAATATTTTAATAACAAATTTTCAACCTTTTGGGACATATTTATAACAAGATTCATTTTTTGAAAGTAATCCATTAAATTCTTTAAGCTTAAGAATGTTACACTTGGGTGACCTGCAATATGTTAAAGCAAGTCCGCTAAATTTTCTGAAAATTAAGTAAATATAAAAAGGAAAAAAAATTAATACCCACCTAAATTTAGGTTGGGAAACAATTGAAAAAAATTATCCATAAGTGGTTATAACAGATAAATAATTTTCTGTCTTGAATTGGGAATTTCTGGCAGCTTGGCATTTTAAATAAATTGTAGAAATAATGAAACATAAAATGTTCAGCTGATAAACTATGCATAATCATTTGCTGTTTGCATTGAAATGCTAGGTGATATTTGATAGAAGTGAAGACTAAGTCCGCTCAAAGTAAATGCAAGTCTTATATTCTATTTCTATTACAGTAACTGTTTTGAGAATTCCAGGACTTTTTGTATATGATAACCGGCTTAAAAAACACATGGTTCTATTCTGGAGTCTGGATTGGTAAAGCTTATTAGTTTTCATTAATTTTGTGAAAGAATAATGCCCCTACCAGTACATGGTCTGTTTCTGAACCTTAGAAGGCAATGCATGTTGAATTAAGGCACAGTGTGGTGAAAGAATTCAGTCTAAGAAAGTTTCATGTCAGTAAGAGGCACAGATTCTTCATGCATTTAATAAGAGCTATTTAAGAAAGGCTAGATTGTGGGCTTTCAAAGGTTGGATAGTTACTATCAAAAACCTACTACAAATTCTGACCAAGCTAAAAGCCTGAATTTCCAGATTCAAACCTTAGAAAAAAAATTATCTTGCAGCACAATAATACCTAGCTCCATACCAGTTTGAAGACCATGGATCACATTGCAAATCTGGGCTGGAATGTCATCCAGCATCCATTGTACAGACTATCTTTCAGTGCCTTCCAATTTTCCTCTGTTCAAGTCAATGAAAGATGGATTATGTGGCCAACATTTTCTTCACAAAAATGGTGACATATCACTATTGTATAAAAATCAGTTGCTTCCACTGGTGCAAAGTTTTATTCTTTTATAAACACAGGATGCAGGCTCTTGTTTATTGCTGGCAAAAAAATGTGATAATGTAGAAAATAGTTTTGTGTTGTCTCCATGGAAATAAACAGGGGGCATTACTTTCCAAGCATGAAATGGTATTTTTTGTTCATTTTAATTTGAGAATGCTAATGGCTTTTTTTAATTAAAAAAAGATCAGCTACACTTAGAAAAGGTGTAAAAATAAATAAAATAAAATTAATGTAAAAATGTTTTTACATTATGGGAACAAGTGAAAATGGACTGCAGATAACAAAGTTGATTTTTTTTTTTTTTTTTTTTTTTTAAATAGCATATTTTTTTGTCTTTTGTTAACAGGAATTGCAAGTTTTAGTTTTGTTTTTTCTTAATTTTAAAATGGTTAGTTTCCTCTTTCCAGTCCAATATAGCATCATAGTGTCCAAACATGAGTAGATCAATCAGCTATGCATATAATAGAAACAATATGTCCCCAAGGCTATATTTGTCTCAAAATTAAAAGAATCATGTACCTCAAATATAACTTAACACTGCTATATTGTAGCAATTAGGACACAACCATATTATTTCAATTAAACCTCTTAATTGAGATAGAACTATCATAACCTAGCTCTTAGAATAAAACAATAAACATCAAACCTGCCACTCTGCTGCAGCAACCAGAAATCTTCTTTCATATAAATTTGTTCAAATAAGTACAACAAATCTGAAATTATATAGAGCTCCAAATCACTGGGGTAAAAATTCTCAAAGGAGTGTGATTAAAAACATTATTAACCCAATACTTGCAATAATTTGAAGCCTCGACTCCAATCAATCCATAACTTTAACTGCTGGTCAAAAACTGTGAGACTGTCAAGAGGAAAAATAAAATAATTTCCTTCTTTGAACCCAGCTAAAGATTTGTTTTTTTTGTTTGTTTTTTTTACTGAAGTGATAATACATTAGATTTCATCCACTTTTTTCATGCTTTAATGAGTCAGCATGTTCAGCCACTAACAATGAGCATCCTCTAAGTACCTAGCAGTAAAAGGTGAGAAACGATAGCACCTATCCCTTGAAGAATAGCTTCTAACAGGTAAATTAGTATCAATAAAGAAATCCAGTTATAAAATTCCAACATAAAAGAAACTAGTGATAAACAGAAGGAACAAACTCACCTTGCATTTAAAAGATTAGGGGAAAAAAAGAGAAGCCACCACAAGCATCCAATGTGATATCAATGAATGAAATTTCAGATAGCTTTAGATTGAAGAGGTCAGACATTAGGAGTGAGTATTTTTTATTCATTTTAAGTTTGGAGACCATATTCCAAAAGTCTTATCAGTTTATAGGTAAAATAAATGATCATCATCAAGTTTTATTTCTCTTCAATGATACATATCTTTGATAAGATAAAGAACAAATAGGAAATGTTTATCAATCTAACAGGTTTCTCTTTTATTAAAGCTTTATCAGAGAATGGTTAATTGGTTAATCATATTTTAGATGTATTTGACTTTTTAAACCAACATTTGTGATGTTCAGAATTCAATAACTTTGTCCACCCAAAGCTACAAGAAATTAACAGATACCAAAGCTACCTGAAATATTTACAGTTGCTAATATTGTTATTAGTAAGTTCTCAAAGTACTTTCTTTGTAAAGAACTATATTCTTTGTTTAATTAGGGTGGCATTAGTAAAATCAAAGTTATGGCTGTGTATTACAGGAGTGTTTGAATGGTTGTCTAAACATAAATCTTTTTTTATGTTCATAAACACAGACTTTTAGATCTCTTAATGTCTCTCCAACATAAATTCTTTTACATTGTTAACAATTTATTTGATAAGTACCTATCTTTTTTATAAGTACATATCGTTGTTATTTTTTGTTTCAACATTTAGCCCACCCTAGTGACATGTCACAGTAGTTATATCATCTCACTGGGTGCCCCATACTTGTGGTCATGTACCCAAATTAAGCTATTAATAAATATGCATCATAAAATATTTTTTATTAATGGAAACTAATAAGCTTTACCAATCCAGACTCCAGAATAGAACCTTGTTTTTTAAGCAGGTTATCTTCAAATTAACTGTAAAAATATATCAAATTATACTAACACTGTCTCCACGAAGCTATTCTTGCCAAAACTAAGGGAAGATAAACCATGGCTTTCAATATGTTCCACGCCTGTTATTCTTCCTTTGCTTGTGGAGAGCCTGTTACCATTTATTCACTTTTAATGTATGAAATGTAATAAATGTTGATGAAACACTGATTTGGACACCATATACAAAAAGTTCTGGAATTCTCATAACAAATTTGGTGATAATGCATTTAAAAATTTATGTAGTCACATGTTAGTAATCAACTTACTGGTGTGTATGAAAGTTTTTTTGTATTTTTTATAATTACATAGTTGATGGGGATTTTACAAGTATATAAATATACTGGCTATAGGAATTATCTTTTTTTAAATTGATTACGGTTTAAATAAGACTTTCTAGTGATCCTCAAAAAGACAATAAATAAAACCTGAAGAAAATTTAAATACCTAAAGCAATAAAATAATGAATATCAACAACTTGTCTCAGGCCCATACAATTCTGAATATTACTGATTTTACAAACATCTGTTTTTACAATGTAAACAATTTCATCCAGCTTATGTTCTACTTTTCCTTTCTACAATGCCCAAATATTTTATAATCTAAGATCATTAGAGAGAAGGTCAATTGTAAAACAAAGTCCAAGAATTGAAAATTGGAAGTCCAATACAAAGGTATTCAATTAAATACATTAACCTTTATCACTCTGTATGTGACTTCATTTGCTGTGAAAAAAGTTTATCCTGCCACTGGAGGTGACTGATCCTTGAATTTGAATTTCATAGTTGTGTTGTCATATCCTGCTATGGCAACAGAAAGCACCTTGAAAAAGAATGCAATTGAAAGGGAAATAATATTAATAATGCAGTGCTAAAGGTTAAATAGCATCGTTTAACACTCTTTCAAAACTATTACTAGTGACCATTGAGTTCAATCCTTACCAAGAGCCCTGCAATCATGGCCTTGTATCAAAACTAAACTTAGTTACTAACTACAAAATTTAAACACTGAAATAACCTAAGAAAACTATGAAGGTGATCACAAAGAGAATTAACAAAATAACATTTAATTTCGACAAGTTTAATAAAAAGAAATTAATCTTTCAGGAAACGCAGGGCAATGACAAGAAGTGTTGTTCATGTAATTTCATTAAGACACTCAGAGATCATTAATCAAATTAGAAGCAATGTTCACCCAATCATAATATATCACATGCAAATTATTCTTTATTCAATTAAATGAAGGAAAGGTCTGTGAACTCAATGACTCACTTTGAAAAGTATTATTCAAGTATTAAACAAATGATATTTACAGGTGAGATATGTCATGTCAACTTGGATTAAGAATCTATTACCTGTGGCTTTTTGTCCTTATTCAATAACAAAGTTAATTTAAAATTAAAAAAAAAAAGAAAAAAAAAAAAAGGACCATGGCAAGAAGAATAGTCATATACTCAATTTCTAATTGATCTATATTTGTCAAGATCACACATGTGCATGTACTTTATAAAATAACAATCATAATATAGATGTTTACTAAACATCACTTAGTTTGTCACAAAGTCAAAGAGGGTGATTTGAGTGATCAGCAGCTTGCATAATTTGGTATTTGCTGCCATTGATTTGTTCCTTAAAAAAAAAAAAAAAAAAAAAAATTTAGCTTTTACTTGATCATGTGTTTCGATGTTTATCTAGTCACTGGACCTGTCTTCAAGCCATTACCACTTTTTCGAGGCCTTAGATACATACATGCCAGTAGGTGTATACCATTGCAAAACAGGTAAAAAATGATTTACAACAGTTTGTCAACTACCATGATCCTACATTTATTATGATGTTCACTATAACATTGTGCCTCTAATAAAGTTGTGAAGTTTTAATCTCCAGTTCAAAATAATTTATTTTGTTCCAAACTGATACAAAATTATCACAATTTCCAAGATATAAAAATATATGATAATATTAGTCTGTTTATTCAGTGCATTGCTATATGCATACATCTATTCTGTATGCACATTTTTTTTAATCATATCACCCCAAGGAAGGCAATAAAGCCAATAAGGTGCAAAGGGTTACAGAGAATAAAGGAATCTGAGAAAAATCATTAAAGAGAGGACAGTAAAAGAACAGGATTCAAGGAGACAAAAGATGACAATTGACATATTTTTGAAAATCAAAGTCGATTGGAAAGTAAGCCAGAAGAGAGTTCAACAAGCAAGAAGTGTGAGAGAAGAAACTGTTAGCATAGAACTTGTGGTTACATCTTGCCAGTTCAACTGTAAAATGATGAGACTTAGCTGCCAATCTAGTATTGCACTTAAATACATAAGTCAAGGTACCAAAAGAGAAAGGTCATCAGAACAGTTACCATAAAAAATATTTATAGAAAAAGCACAAAGAAGCTACATTACAGCTTGAAAAGTATAAGACTGAGAAAGTGCAATGAGACACTCTCCTGCAGATTAGCAACAACCATGCTGTTGGAAGGTAGAAAGGGTTCTCTTTGACAAAAAAAAGTAGTTTTATTTTGGAAGTGTTAAAATTAATACATCCTAATTAACAGATTGAAGATCATTTTTGAGACCAGCTGCCAATTTATCAAAACTACCAGATTTACTATGAAGACAAAAGTAAATAGTGTCATTAACATAGTCACTGAGTCAAAGATGACATCATATGATTGTTGATGAAGATTAGGAACAAACTAGGTATAAGGATGTGTGGGATATACCCCGCATTAATGTAAAAAGATCTAGAAGAGTAGTTGTTCAAGTTGTTCTTTCATTTCAGGATTTGATAAGAAAAATTGAATCAAATAAATTTTTCCAGAAATAACATAACCCCTTCAACTTGTGAAGAAGACCAGTATGCCAAGCCCTGTCAAACACCTTTGAGATATCCAAAGCAACAACCAAGTTTCATCATTCTTATCTGAAGCTTGACAGACTTTCTAAAATAATTGTTAACATATCGGCATTTGGCCTGAAGAAGCAAAAGCCATATTATTTGCCTGAAAGAAGGTGATAGGGGATTCTTACCTAATTTAGAATTTATTAGTCAAGTAGTACTTTGCCAAAAAGAGGTAAAAGACTAGTTGGAATGATCAGGTAGTTTGCCAGAGTTCTTAAAAAGATTAAATCAATTGAAAAATTCTGCTGTGAAGAAAACCAATATGCCAACCCCTGTCAAACACCTTTGAGTTATTGAGCACAACAACCTGAGTTTCACCATTCTCATCTAAAACTTAACAGATTTTCAGCAATAACCGTTAATACAGTAGCAGTTGAACTAGAGAAGCAAAAGCTATTATTTGTTTATCTGAAAAATGACCCAGTGAGGTGAGATGCTTAACTAATTCAGAATTGATCAGGGCCTCTTAGATTTTGCCAAGTATTCACTGGGTGCATTTATAAAATCTAGCCTAATGAGTGACTTGTGATTATTGCAATCCTATTTTTCATGTTTTATCTGTAGTAAATGCAGGATTTTTCAAACGTGCAATGAAAGCATTCTTTTTGTTGCTATGTGACTTTAAATTAAATTCACTTAAAGTGTCCTTCAAATCTTTCTCACACAGTATGTAGAATCTTTTACTTGCAAATTCTTCATTTAAAGAAAGGGTTTGAGAAGGGGAAAATACTTGCAGTTTTCTCTACTTGAACAAAATAACCTAATTGTCTCAAAGGCAGTTGGTCACATGACATTCACACTTCTAAATGATTTTTTTTTATTTCCTTTACAAAGAAAATGTCTTGTCATCTGGCCAGTTTTTTTTTTTTTTTTTTTTTTTTAAGGATGTTGACACTAAAATGGGAAAACCAAAGTAACTTGATCCTGCTGTGTACTGCTCTACCTATATTCACTTCACTTTTCAACAGATGGCCACAACACTGGATAGAATAATAAATATTTAAGGAAATCAGCAAAATTATATTTTCTACGGTTTTATTCGTTGATTTCAAGTGGAATTTCAGAGATTTGCTAAGAAAAGATTGAATTCTAAGGAAAAATGTAACAGTATTATCACCTATAAATGGAATTTTCTGGGCATGTAAAACTAACAAATTATAAATAAAAATGAAATTTGCATATACATTCATTTCTTGAATTTAAATTTTTTCTCATTTTTCAGATACTTTAATAGTTTGAACTCAGTCACTTAAGAGAGTTATGGTGATTTAAATTAATTTTTCTTTTCATTCTACAATAAGAAAATTGCATTTATTTAATTATACAATCAGAAATATACAGCCAAGAAAAAGAATTTAACTCTGCATTGTTTACTTCTGCTGCTGTTGACATACTTATGCATCTTTACAAAATTTACATTGTCTGCTGTTATCATACATACAAATTTTTAATATATAATTTGAATTGTCAGTACCTAACATTCATAATACAGATTAATTAGAGCTTAATCATAATTCCAAACCAATGTAGAGACATGATACAACTTGTTTTGTAACATTTTTATTCTACTGTATTGGGGGTGAGAGTTAGGTTAGTCTGTACTGCACAGTATCCAACCAAAACAAATTTAGGGTGTGCATAAGAAACTGCTGTTATAGTTATTTTTGGCCAATAAATGGCAATTTTTTTATTTTTCCTAAAATAGGTCAGCACAGCCAGGCAACAATGAAAATTAAACACAAACAAGTCACAATTTTATGGTCAGAGTTATATTGGTTTCTAGATTACAAAAAAAAAAATAATGCTGTATCTACCAACCAACTATTGAGTAAATGAAAACATTTTATCTGTAAATGCACCAAGGTTGATATTCAAAAATAAACAGGGATATCATAACAATCATTGTAAGGTTCAAGCTTAACACTGGCTCTATCAGTTTTAGGATGATATCCTATTTCCAACAAAGTTGAATATTTTGTGCTGCTTTAGAAGAGGATACTGAAAAATGTTTTGCCCAATCCACTTCCCAAAATTTAACCAAATATGGTACCCCCCCCACCAAATCCACATTTATTTGGGCCTACAACTTTTGTTACACATCTCAGATACTCATTCATATATGCTCACATACTTTTTTTAAATGCCATTTCTCTTCAAAACATAAATGATCATGGCTCTCCACAATATTCTATCTCTGAATTGGCATAACAGTAGTGTGGTTTCCTGTTGACTTTTCCATGGTTTTGAATTAAAAATTGTCCACCTATTCTGGTTGGTATACAAGGTTAAAGAGTGCAATCGTAGGGAAAAAGAGATGGATTCATGCCTTTCACCAAAATATTAGTGTGAAGTGAATGCATCAGACTAGACCAAAACTTGAACTCGGCATACTACTAGCTACTAAAAATCATTTATTTCATGTTTTACAATAACATTTTGCAACAATAACAGTAGGGAACAGGCATTAAAATTATATATATATATATATATATATATATATATATATATATATATATATATATAATAAAATGTGTGTGTGTGTGTTCTGAAAAACCCACATGTAAGTAAAGCTTCTTTACCCTTTTAAGACCCAATGAAAATATCTGACTTTCTATTTTAGAATCAACTAAGTTTTTATACTATAGTACTAAGATATTATGAAAAGCATACTTGGCATGGGAATAAGTTAGAGATTATTTCCTAGTGTACTGTGTTCTATCCTCTTTGAGGGGACCACTACCATAAAGATTAGTAAATGTGCTTGTTATTGCCAAAGTCTACGAGATAATGAATAGAAAATAGATAATTCTTATAAAGAAATATGAAACCTATTCATTTGAGTATATTTAACATTGTGAAACATCTTTTTCCTTTTTTCATAATTTTTAATAATTCTCTATAAATACACATGTATTTAAAGTATTACATATAAATATATAAAAACATTAGGTGTTTTTCCAAATCTTATTTTCTCTATACAGCAAGTTTTTGTACAGACTATTCTAACAATTTCACATATATAGATATATATATATAAGATAAATCAGTGGTAAATCTTCATCAATCTACAGTTTCAATAACTGTACTCATTTACTCTTAAGTAACTGATTGTTTCTTGCAGCATCTATTTTATATCTGATGCCAAAATAAGAGATGGTGGATATAGAAGACAATTTGTAAAACTTCTATTTTGACATGTTTTGCCAATGAATTGGTGTCATCAGAAAAAGGAACCTAATTCAACAAAATCTGTATTAGCTAAACCAAACATGATTCACATTAAGCCTGCAAATACTTTTAACTGTACCATTTTAGTAATCAGATGTTAATGCACTTCAACATTGTCTTAGCACTTGTAAGTACATGTGATAAATTGCAATAGCCAACTTTTGTATCCATCCTAGGAGGATTTGTAGATCATGGCACTCTCAATGCATCTTCATCCAAGTAAATTCTTTTTTTTTTTTCTTTTTTTTTTTATTCAAATGCTATTTTCTTGGTCAAAATTGTGATCAAAGGTTCCAGTGGCATATAATTGCTTTGATTTTGTTATTGCATAATTTTAAGTTCCTTTTATATTCATATAGAGATTAGCTATTTCACATGCTTAATATAAATCACATTATCTCATTAATGAAGATCTTGTTGAAATAAAATTCTTTTTCTGATGATTCCAAATGAATTTTCAAATTGTCTAATATATTTCTTATTGCACTGGCTTCTCATCTCAACATAACTCAAAACTAAAAATGACTATTGAAACAAAAGGGAACTTTTATCATTTCTATAGCTATGTAAATAAAATCAAAACCTTTATTATATTGCATATATTAGCTATACTGAGAAGATATATTAATGCTTCAAGAGTATACTGGAAATATTACCAAATCAAAATTAATACAATAAACATATTACAGGGGTCAAGTATAATTTTGTGTGACCAATCACTATTACCTAGTGAGAATACAATATCTAATTAAAAGGAGCCTGGAGATGGAAGAAAAAAAATAAATTGTGTGTGAGAGAGAGAATAAAATCTGAAGAGGCATTTCTCAAAAGCAAAAGGATACAGAGCTTATTTGCTTAGAATAAAAAGGTCAGGTAGTTGTCTTGGAAGTCTCATTAACAAGATTCCATAGCTTAAAAGAGAAAAAAAATGTTTGCTTCTTTCAGTAAGTGAATCTACTAACAGCTATAGTTGACAAACTGAAAATATCAATGAAGTTCCCAAACATCAAGAAAGAGTTGATATCAGTTAACTGTATAATTTTATCTATTCTTTATATATAAGTGAAACTGACTATGTTCTTGGTTATTGTTTTTTTTTTTTTTTCTCAAGCAACTGTGCAGAAATTTTGGCCATACAATCTTCTGAGTGCTGATAGGATTTTAAACTTAGATCTTGACACCAGCTGCCCTTTATATTCTAAATATAATGAAAATGGTGTTTTTAACAATGGCAAAACACTTTACATTCATATATGTGAATATTTCCAAAAAGCAAACCAAAATTTAAAGGTTTCTTTTCAAAAGAACAGATGCTCAGTTTGATCTGACTAATAAAAGAGAGACAGAGGGGCTAGGTTTTAATTTTCATTACTCCTATAAATTACATTGGAATTTGGTGATTTTATGTAGAGGCATGTGGAACGTAACAGAAGAGAGTGAATTGATACTGGCAATCATGTAAACATTTGCACTCAAAATCTTCAGGCAGGTCTATTATGTAATTTGGCCAATGCCATGTAACCATTTCAGACATATGTATACGTATTTGTGCATCTATTTTAAAAAAAATAAAACAATTACAGATTAGTATGGGACCACAAAACAAGTGCTATAAAGTAATACAGAAAGAACATCTGTTCATTTATCATAGACAGGTCAATGTCAGATTGTTTCAGCAAGAATTGAAAAGGTACCAGAGAGTCAGGAAAAATTGGAAAGAAAAAAAAAAAAATGAGACAGAAAAATGTTATCGCAGCAGCTGGAAATGAATAGAAAAAAATAAAAGGAAAAAAGGAAAGAAAAAAAAAGAGGAAACAGAAGAGGAAGTACTTTTGGTTGCAACCAAAATGGTAGGAAAACCTTAATCAAGTCAGTAAAACAGAACCAATGTCTACAATGGAATGTCGTAGGAAATGCCAACCCTTTAAATGACCATTTCAGTAGCTTAGGAACCAATTTAAAGCCACATAGTGACCAGCATTTTGACGCAAAATGCAGGAAATATTTTTTTTAATTGAGAAGAAAAAAGAAAGAAAAAGGTGTCAAATGATAAAGTGAAGATCATACAAAAGTTTAGATATTAAATATGATACATTGACTACTGAATGCAGAACTGGATGAGCTTCCTTACCCTTTTAAGACCCAATGAAAATATCTGACTTTCTATTTTAGAGTCAACTAAGTTTTTATACTTTAGTACTAAGATATTATGAAAAGCATACTTGTCATAGGGTAAAAGTCAGAGATTATTTCCTAGTGTACTGTGTTCTATCCTCATTAAGGGACTACTACCATAAAGATTAGTAAATGTGCTTGTTATTGCCAAAGTCTATGAGATAATGAATAGAAAATAATAGATAATTCTTATAAAGTAACAAATGAGAAACCTGTTCATTTGATTATATTTAACATTGTGAAACTTTTTTTTTTTTTCCTTTTCATGACAAATTAGGTTGTTTCTTAGATTTTAATGTTAAATTATACACGCAAGGAATAAACACTTTATTTCTATGATGATACGAGCTTTCATAAAAATAAGGAGAGAAAGGAGAATACCTTCAACCCATAGAAGACTTTCTCCTGTTATTACCAAATCACAAGAAATATCAGGTCATTCAATAAGAGGAGACAGTTAAGATATACCACATAGTATCTTACAGCGCAACTAAGACAAAGTTTTTCATTGTGAAATTTTTTTATTATATAAAATAATCTACTATTCAATGTTAAGCTTTATTACTAAAATACCTTTTGCATATAATAAAGAGACACTAAAAGATACATTTATATCCTGATTTCAAACTTCATCTGTATCTTTTTTTTTTTCTTTTATTGTTGTTATTGAAGTTCAGAATCATAGATATCATATTTGTTATAAAATTTTCTAATATGAAATATACATTATTTAGACCCCTGCCTCCCCCCACTAATTTTTTTTTTCTGTAAGAAATTATCTTCATTGGTTTCAAAGTAATTTAAATTTCATATTTAAAGGCTTACAACTAATTTTATATAAATATTGATTGTATCTAAAGCAACTGTACAAGTTTTGGAAATATCTTGAGACTTCCATGAAAGTGGCCTAAACAATGTCAAAACTACAGTAAAATACTGGTATTATTCAATAATATTTCAATATTAACTTTTATCACTCAGTGACCTCATTTGTTGTACAAAAAGTTTATCCTGCCACTGAAGGTGATTCTGATCACTGAACACTAATGCGTTTGAATTTCATCGTTGTGTTGTCATATCCTGCTATGGCAAAAAAAAAAAAAAAATTTGAGTTAAATTAATAAGGATACTACAAGTCAGAGACATTGAAAAAGAATGCAATAGAAAGGGAAAATAATAATGCAGTGTGCTAAAGCTTAAATAAAAAATGTGAAACTATTGAATGATAAAATGTACATACAAGGTGCAAAAAAAAAAAAAAAAAAAAAAAAAAAAAAAAATTAAAAAATTGCTGTTTTTCTGAAATATATATTCAGATCCCATTTTAATATTTTGCCTTTAAGAATGAAGCAATTTTTTAAAATATTAAACTAAATGCTTTTGGGTTTGGTACCTCTCAATTTGAAACAGCTTTCCCTATTTCTAAATGGGTTAACTAGCTTTATAAATATAGCATCCTCAGTTTGAAGTTCTATATTGTAATACAGAGTTATAATTAAAAGTTCATTCAGATACTAAATATATTGAATCAGATTAACAAAACATCCACACACAAAGCAAAAGATTAAATAGTTTTTAAAAAAACGGAACCAAGAAAAATATAAATTTCATTAAAAGTCTAAATTTCTTATTTCTGACATTGAATTTTTTCAAAAACCAACAAGCATGTATCTGGCCTCACTGTTACAATATACAACTGAATACAATGAATAAAAAGATTACTAACAATTTTAATGCCACTCAGTTCAGTTCATTCTCACAGTACAACATTGTCAGGGTAAAAATATGTCATTTTACGAGAGTTAGCATAAAAACCTTTTATTTTTATACAAATATATTCAAAGAAATATTATGCTAAACCAATTTTGGTTATTTCCAAGTGAAAATAAAGTAAGTTTATTCAACCAAATTGAGATACCTTTCCATAGCTTACTAAACAAAATGTGGCTACTTTTACTCATATGGCAACCTGCCCATAAATCTAAATAAAGCAGGGAAAGGGATAAAACTGTCCCCAGAAAAAATAAACACAATTCAATAGAGCAAACTAGCTAAAACCTATGTGATAATAGGCATTTAGATTGTTCTAGTTACTTTAACTCATTTTAACTTGTATATTAAGGAAAGGATCAGAGTGCACACAGATTCAAATGAGGTGAAGAAAATAAACACAGCCATGAGAATAACAGTACAAAACAGATCAATGAACAGTTGAAACAGACATAAAAACAGAAGCAAGGTCAAGAATCAAGAAAGAAAACAGAATAAACATCCTGAAGTAATTGTGAAGATTTCAAGGCATGAAGAAAGTTATCACAAGAAAATCAGCAGAAAGAAAAGTAGCCAGACACAAAAAGAGTGAGAGAGAGAGAGAGAAAAAAAAAACTACTTTGGAAAGGTCAGCCAGCCCAGCTGACTGGGCAATAAGAGCCTTACACCTGCCAAGATCATAGAACAGGTGTGAAGATTCAGCTGTTAAATATCAAATTAGCTGTAGAGTCTATAAACATGGTGTACTTGAAAATCACTTTCAAATCTACATGAAATCATATTCATTTTGAAAGCAATAAAACATTAAAACAGATTTCATCAAATAGTAAAGTCGAATCCTCTTTGATCTTATATAAAAATCATTTTTTTAAAGTATTTTATTTTGAATATTATCATTTGTCAGATATGATGAGCTATATAACAAAAGAAGTTATTTAAAAAGACCAAAAAAGAGCAATTGGTGAGATCTGAACTCACACACCAGAATAAAGTAAAACTTAAAACATTCACAAGAGCAGTTAGAATCTTCTTAAAAACTGAGGAAAAAATTAGCACTTTAGACAAAAAAAAAAAACAAAAAGAAAAGTTAATGAAGAGGAAATCAAAGAGACGCTAGCCATCTTCTTAAAATATTTCTAACATAATGACAGTGAATATTTATTTAAAAAGTACTTGACTAAGTACTAGAAACAAGAACATTTTGATCTGCTTAAAAAGAAAACATCATGCCTCTCTTAGGTCAGTTTACAGTAAAATATCTTAACATACCTGTGATATAATTTCAGTCATTGAACCATGCCCTCTTTCCTACCACTTAACCTAAACTCATAAGTACATGCTTACTATGGCAGATGAGTGGTAGGAAAAAGAATTCCAACAGATTAATTGGAGAAGTTTTTAGTGGTAGATAAAAGCTTGTTTCATGTGGAGCATCAAATACAGAATTTTTAATAGTAGTTTTACTCATTATCAACCAACCCAAAAATATAGGTTGATACATAATAGAAGATAATTTTGGTATCAGCCAAGCATCACATTAAACTGAACTTTTATATGATACTACATTCCATCTGTAAAGTCTATTTAAATTGAAATTAATATACTTTTCCAATAGATGAACATATCTGAAAATTTAACATTTCAACTATAATTCATTGTATATTTAACTAGATATAAGGCTCAGGTTTATCAACATTGTAGCATAACTCATAATCACTTGTTTATAGTTTTCTTTGACTTCTTACAAGACTTTTCAAGGCTATTGAAATGTTTAGGAAAAAAAAATTTAGGCTATCATTATATCTATCTTCAAAGTGACCAGTAGAATTACAAGAGAGAAAAAGTCTAATTAGTTCTTAGTTATGCATGGTATCTCGAAGAAGAAAAGAAACAGACATAACAAATTACTGATAACATTTGTTACTCTTTTGTACCAATAAATATTAATATTAGTGTTTACAAGCAAAATAAAGCCTTATGAACCTGGTATAAATTCAAAAACTGAGATGCCCAGTAAATATGAAAAGCATCTGACAGAAGTTGACACTCAGTAACTTTCTCCGTATATTAAATGGATGAAAAATTACCAACATATAAAATTCATTGCATCAGTATTCAGCCATCAAAGTATTTTACATGACTTTCTATGGTCTGATACCACCTTTCTAGCAATTTGTATACTCTATCATAAAAGAATAATTCAAAGAATTCTTTGATATTTTGAACTTCTTGGAACCTCTGACTAGACAAGGAAGGATGCATAAAATGAAACAAATAATACACTGAAGGTGAAAAGAGTCTGAAGAATGTACCATCTGAACTCTATAATTGCTGTATAACAACATCTGTCTTGAAATGTCATACAGAAAGCAAAGTTACTGGTTAACTTCTGATCCAGTGAGCCATTCAAATGAGACAATTATCCAATGCAATGTTTCACAGTAAGAGGCTATTCAGGTTCCAGCAATTCATGTAAAAGAATTCCTTTTTGAAGCTCTCACCAAACACAAATTTAGGCTGAGATTTTAAAGGTTGTCATGGACTTACCCAATACTGACTTCATTGTCAGTAGCTACCTAATTCAAAGAGGACCATTTTTTGTGCCAAGCAAGAACAAAAGGACAATTAGATTAATTTCTAAAAGTTCATGTGGAACCACTATTTATAGCTCAAATTTTTCCTAAGATTTGTAAACAATGTACCCAAGTTGACTGATTCACTTCTAATTTATCTTCAAATTCACATGGTGTGCTGCATTTTACTTGAAACATTCCTCCTCCAATTCAACAACTTTCAATTTCTAAAGTCATCCAGAGTTTTTTTTTTTTCTTCTTTTAACATTAAAAACCATTCCAAAAACATGTTTGCACTGACTGAACAATTACCATAAGATTCTGTGATCTACTGCCTCACATCTACTGCTGTTAATTCAGATTATGCAGAAAAGTTGTGCAGTTTATATTCAGACAATATTTTCACCAAATTAAAGCAAAATTATTATTTTTATACAAATAATTCTTAATGAATACAATCAATGAAGGGCTGGTGAAACTTCAAGGCTCTCAGTACAGAAAAATGACACTGAGAACCTCTAATGTATTTCAGTAATATGACAATCGGATGAATAGCTTCATTCAATGTGTGCAAAAATATTTTTAATTTTAAAAAAATTATTGTAGATGTTATACTTTCACTGTAAATGTTGATTTTACTTTATTTTGCAAATGTAAAAATCAGTCAGAATCAAAAGAGACCACAGGACATTTAATAGAAATCAAGGAACCTTGTTCTATTCAGTTGATAGTAAAGCAGTAAATACAGATGGTTAGAATGAAAACAAGATGATATGGACTGAATTGGCTAGCAAAGAATTCAAAGCATGCATGGGAGTTGAGAATAGAGAAGTAATGCAAAGGGAACAGAAAGGAAGAAGAGAGAGAGAGAGAAGAGGAATAAGAAAAAAAAAGGAGACAAGAATTTGAAAAGGAGATAAGAAAAAAGAAAGAGTAGTAAAAGAGAGACACAATTGAAGAATAAAAAAGAGAATAAAAGAGTGAGTGCCTTTAAAATAAACATAAAGGAGAAAAAAATGATAGACGAGAAAAGGCAGAGGAAGAGAAATGTGCAGGAAAAAGGGAATTAATAAAAAATGCCAAGATATCTTTAGTGGTATGAGGGTGGTCTGTTTTGCCCAAGGCTTTGAGTCCATTGTCCTTTGGATTATTGGACAATCAATGGAGGTTGGAGGTAAAGGATACGGATGCTTACAACCCAGCCCAACAATGACTTTACACAATATTGTCACAATAGCGAAGAACACTGGCTATCCAATCCTGTAGAGAGAGAGAGAGCGGAAAAGGCAGCAAATGTCATCCAGCAACTGTTTCATTGCTGAACTGACTTTCTGCTTGTTATTTATTCAGGTAGTTTCAGAAGAATTAATGAGGTTAACTGCAATATTTGTGCAGAAAGCCCAAAAGTTGAGTAATAAATCAGGCTAGCAACAAACACTAAAAGTTGGACCTCAATTCAAATAAAGCAGGGGAAAATAATAATGAAGTAAATAAGGACAAAGAGAAAAGAAAATGGGAGCCATGGGAAGTTGACAAACAAAATTAAGGACTTCATTAAACAAAGCAAGGGACAGTGGGAAAGAACAACAGAATATCAACTTATTAAAGTAACAAATATATAAATGCACCAATAAAGTAACAAATATATTAATGCACCAATAAAGTAACAAATATATTAATGCACCAATAAATGCCACAAGCAATCAATATATTTTTAGAGATGCTGTCCCTTTTTTTTAATAAATTTAAATTAAAAATATATTTATCTATTTATGGAGGAAAATAAAAATCAAGTCAACAGGTTTTTTTGTTATTATTTTTATTAAAAAAAATGTTATTGAAAAAAAAAAAGAAAAAAAAGAAAAGAAAATATATACTTTTATATTAGTATATATTTTTTCTAAATTGGAAATGATTTGAAAAAACCTGATATTAAACACAAGATTTAAAACCAAAAAAACTTTAAAAAATATTTCTAAGCTTCACAGTATAACATGAAATTTGTGTGACCCTGTTACACACAGAGTAAAGATATTAAAATATATGAATTTATAAACTATAACAGAGTTGTCTTTGTGCTAAAATTGTTTACAAAGTGAAAGCAATATCACACTCTACTCAGTTACTCAGTCCAGCTGTAATAATAAAACAAAGAACTGATCTGTGTATGTGTGGTGGAGGGGTGTATACATTAAAAGACATTAAATTGTTTTATTATACCAAAAATTCATTGTTATAATTTATGTACAAATTACAGATAGAACAAAAATAACAGGAAAGCAGCAACTGATAAGACTTAATAGCATAATCATATCAGTCAATTTGATCCCACCCATGTGGATATGCCTTCATCATCTCAGTCACTTTGGCTCTATTTATTAATCCACAATTTGTTAAATATTTGTGACAGCCCAATTATATTCTCTTGATCTTACATACACACTCTATTAGTTCCAGAACCAGATTAGTTTCTTTGTTGTATTAACTTAGGTTATAGCCACAGGGAACATGGCATTAGATTACATAGTTATAGCTAAAAAAAAATTTCTTATCCACTATATATATATATATATATATATATATATATATATATACATACACCAATGTGGTTAAGGGTCTAAGAGGTGGTGCTTTTCTACTCACTTTCCGAAATGAATAAACATCAAAATTTATTGGAGGAAAAAGCTTTTTAGTCAGGCAAAGAAAATTTTCACAACCCTATTTTTCTCTCTCTCTCTCTCACACACACACACACCTTAAAGTCATGTAAGCACTGAAGTAAATAACAGAGGAAACAATGATGAAGGGAAAAATTCAATTGTATTTAGCTTTTTCTTACATGTTTGACTGAAATCTTTATTATTTTTCCATTACCAGATTCAATTAAAATTGTTGTCTTAGAGATTTAAAGCCTTAAAGAAAAAAAAAAAAAACACACCTTATAATTTCTAAAGACCACTGCAAGATGTGCTTTCTCATCAATTTCCAAACATACTCTAGTTGAACACCAATTTCATGACTTCAAGAATGCAAGCAGATCTGATCATCACATTTAATTCAGAAAAAAAAAAACAAAAAAAAACTGTTACTATCTTTATTAAAAATAATGAACAGAAGAGAGCATTGACATGTTTTCAAAAGTAATAGGGATAAGAAAATAACTTAGTTATCTTAAAGTTTATTTAAATTACATAAAGTAGATGTATGTGTTTCAAATAATTTTGCTTTTGAATATATAAAATTCCTGTACCATGTGACAAAAAACAGCCCCATCATTACATTGTTGCCTCTAGACTTTACAGTTAGGATAGTGATTTCTAGCTTGACTTCTTTATTTTTCTTGATGCAAATTGAGGCCAAATAACTCTACCTTGCTCCCATCAGATCTAAGAATATTATCCTACTATCTGGCTTACGTAACTGCACACTAATAAAAATCCAAATGCAATTTCTTCAGAAGTAGTACTTTTTGTGCACTACATGACAACAAGCCATACTGGTAACAACTTGAAATGTAATTGTTGTCTCTCATGCTCAGAGATCTCCAAATTATGTGGATAATTCTTTCCTTCGATCCTGCTTTACCAGTGTTACAATCTTACTTGCAGTTGAATATCTATCAAGGACCACCAGATCAAAAACAGTTCATTTTTTAGCCATATTCCTTCTACTTGTAAACCAGTGACGCACAGTTGAAGTTCTAGCTCTTACACTGATGGCTCTGTAACCATTACATTCAAGATAAAGACATACTGTAGAATATTTCTTAATTTTTAGTATTACAATTACTTCTGTGACAACAGTTAGTGCTCAACTTATGCACCATACCATCTTCCCAAACATAGTGTTACTAGAACATTCTAAGTAATAGTCAAACACCAAGAAATTTACATTCTCCACTGGTATTAATTCACTCCTTTGATAAATGACTTTAGAATAACTGTTTGATTCATTTTCTTAAATAGATCTTTTATAATTTTATAGAAATATTTGTTGAAAATTATTTCATATTTACTAAGATGAAACATTTGATGCAATGCAATTTGGAGATAAATATTTACTATATGTATACATAAATAATACAATAGATATTTTTGTGGCATACTTACCTTCTCTAATGTAGATAAGTATATGTGAATATATACTTATCTATGTATACAAATATATACTATCAAATGTAAAACAATTCTAGAAAAGAAAATCACTATTGGCTTCTTTGTAACTAACTGAATGAATCTTTTTATATAATGTTCACACATATCCAATTAGATTTCTCTCTACACAAAAAGTGTGCAATTAATTCCTTTTAGAGCATAGACCCCTTTTAAAACACCCACACTTTCCCATCTCTACTCTCATTCAAATAATAGTTGGGATGATACTTCAAAAAGATATCAATATGTACAAAACATGCCTGAAATGTTGAAATCATTTTTAGTCAATGCTATATAAATATATATATATATATATATATATATATATATATATATATATATATATGTACATAAATGACTAAAACCCTTCAAAATCGACAACAAGTAGTATTGATTATTTTCTTTACACAATGAAAAATAAAAATGGATGTAGATGAGCAACCAAGTATTGCCAATAGTTTCTACTTTCACTTACCACTTTTGTATGAGTCATGGTCACTTGTGCAGTAAAGTACAAAAGAGAGAAACTGAAATGCATACTGGGAAATTGTGCTATATAAAGTTATGAGGAGGAGTCCGGGAGGGTGAAGGCCCATAAGGGAAAAGATTTACAGATTTTTACTCCCACAATTTACCCTAATAGTGATGGCTTCAACAGCTGCCAATAGACATTGTAACTTTGAATAAAATTATTAATATCTGATGCCTATTCTGATCAGTTAAATATGACCTCTGGTGAAATTGCCAAGCTATAGAATTTAAAATAAATACAGTGCAGCTCTATAGATTATTGTTGCCTTTGAGAAAAGGAAATTTGTTTCATTTACTAAGTTAAAAACATTGGCTGGATTTTAATTATGAAAATGAATGCTTAAGAAAATTTTTGGCTAGACTAATCCACAAGTCTTCTTTTTAAAATTAATAATATTGAATAATGATAAATTAATGATGCACAGCTACACATTGTGTAAAACTTGTTTCAACTCAAATATATACTTAGATCAAAAAATATAACCACCTATAAAATCATCAAATTTACAACTGAGAAATATCTTTTTCCGTCTGGTAATGCTTTTTGCAATTTTATTTAAGCTATTTTGCACTTTATAAAATCAATCCATTTATTTTCTGGCATAAACTATAACACTAAAAATTATAGTCAGGCCCTTATGGTAAACATATAGAAAAATATACTTCAAGTAGCAATGATAATAGTGTAATGCTAAAAATGAACACTGGATAAGCTTTTCTATATCTAACAAGATTTGTGTGTGCGTGTAATATATATAAGGTTCATATCTTCTGATGATTGCATTGTGAGAAACTCAGAATAATGAGAATCTAATAGCATTTGCCACTATATCATTTGAAATAAATGACATATGTTATTGGTAAATTTATTCATATTTCTAAAACTTACCTTGCAAAACAATTCAAAGAATGGAGCTGAATTTATTAAGATTTACTTGAATAAGTTTCTATATTTTTCTGCAATTGTTAAATTATATTAATATGCTTGTAAAATCATATACTATGTCAGTTCAAATTATGCAGGTAAAAAAAAATATTCTAAAGCAGGACAAAGAGTTCATTTTACAAGTAATCATTCTTGTAGTAAGATATCATTTATACTATTTGCATACATTCCAATATTAAAAAGCATTTTTGTCGGTACAAAGTGTGTTTGTCTGGACATGAAACATTATTTATATCTTTTTCTTGTCTCCTATTTACCATCAAAATTTACGAAACAGTATAAGACTATACTAAAGACATTCCTCAATGAACAAAAAAGCATTGCTAATAAGAATTTAAAAAGGTTTTCTTAAAAATAAATAATAAACTTGTTTGTAAAGACATGTCTAGTATGAAAAATTAAATGAATAGTTTTAAAAAAAAAAAAAAAAAAAAAGACAATTTCAACTTTTATCATAAAGGTCATAAATTAAGGAAAATTGACCCAAATGAAAACAAAACTGCTTTTTCAGGCAACTGCAAGGCATATGCTAACAAAGGGTAATTTTCATTCTAACATGTCTAGGTAATTAAAAATCAATTTTATTTCTTATTATATCAGTAATGTCTTTAGGCTTACTTTGCTTGAAAAACAAAAATTTTTCAATCTCTAACAACATTAAAGAAAGATACTTGTACCATTAGGATGTCAAATGAAAGAACTGAAATTAAATTCAACTGTGATGAAATAGAGCTGAAAATACTAAAAAGTAATTATCTGTAGTGAATTCACATAATGATAAATTAGTAACAGAAGAGACAGTAAGATGCTAGGAAAAAAAACAAAAAAACAAAAAAAACCTATTTATATCATCAATATGCAAATGGATGCATTTCTGCAGTCAGACCAAAGGATTCACATCCTACAAGATAAACATCAGTGGTGTATGTACATAAATCTTTTTTATTTCATGTTCTTATTTTTATAATTTCATCAAAATTAACATTCATTCCTCAAGCTTAAAAAGAACAGGAGAGAAAAATCGATATTCAATATCTGATTGGTTGTTATAAGAATCAGCCACTCAAGAATATTCAAGAGTGAGTCAGTCAGTGACTAAGGTCCCTCATCCCACAAACAGACTGCTTCACATTATGCTACCCCCAACTCACCTATGGATACATATCTAGCTTCAGAATAAGTCATAAAATTTTAGATAAACTCTTCACCATTGAACAATTTCAGAAATAATATTATAATGAGCAACTCACCCATTTGGAATTCATAGTCTTAATATATATATATATATATATATATATATATATATATATATATATATATATACATACATATATATACATACACACAAGTGGTGAAGTAATTATATAAGTTACTGTTTTTATAAATTCTAACAACTGATAAAATTATTTCAAACTGAACCAAAAAGATTTTCAGAAATTGCAGATCAATGCCTTTGTACATTGAACTACCAATCATGTATAAGTGAATAAATAGATGAATTTGGCTTAACAGCAACAACAAACAGTTTGTGACAGACTAATAATTGTATTTGGCACCAACCAAAATTAATGAACTAAGAGAAATCTAAACTGATCAATCAAGATGATAAACAGTATTTCAACATGTATATATCTCTGATAAGGGGACTAAGAGGTATCATTAGGTTAAACTTTACAAAAAATACCTTTAAAAAAGAAAGAAAATCAGCCTTGAATTTTTAATTCATAGAATCACAAAAATAGTCATACCTACAGAAAAGATTTCAAATTGAAGAGAATAACATAGATAAGAACAAACATCAAAAGGAAGACTCAAACATCTTGCAAGCAAAATGTGAAATATTCTGGTTTATGATAATTAGGCACCTCCAGTGAATTTTAGATACCTAAAGTTTAAAATGAATTTTTAAAAATGAAAAAGAACTCTTTAAGCTTTCATTTTAGCTTTAATTGAAAGCTAAATGATTAAATTTGCTATTTCCAGTAAGCAAAATATTCTAATGTATTCCAAATATAAACTATATTAATTGGAATCTCAACTGGTCGCTTTCACAAAATCAGCCATTTTTGACACAGTTGTAAACAAAAGTTAATTCTCAGTTTTAAAAATCTTCCAAAAATAAAATAAACTTTTCTGAAACTTTATTTGAGGAATATTAGCTGTTTTAAAGTATAATTAACTGCTTTGAAAAAAATAATATTTACTTTATGTTTAAAATAACAGAGAAGTGGATTTTTAAAAGAAACAGTAGCAGTGATTATGCACTTATCACCGTCGCTTGTCACTCATAGATCTCTTAACAAGTGATGATAAAATCTGCCAACACCTTCACAGTTGTTTTATGGAGACTTTATCTGTTAAAACATAATTTAAGTAAATGATGGGTGAACGCCTTTTCTTTTATATAATTTTTTTAAGTATTCAGTAATCTTTAAAATGTTAGAAAATATTCACTGAAAAAAAATGTTTTTTCTTAAGACAATAGTGCCCTTAATAAGTCTTAATTATAAAAGCAATTAAAAGCTTTTCTAATTAAATAATGTCATAGTTTTATTGCATTTTTTATTTTCTGATTCAGAGCAGATTTTCAGTAACTGAGTGCCTTGTTTTACAAAAAAAAAAAAAAATGATGATTTAAAATGTCCTAGGAGTCCAACTTTTAACTAATATAACAAATTGAGAAGAAAAGTAAATGTGGGGGTAACATATATATATATATATATATATATAAAAATTCAAAAATAATTTTATTCATTTGCAAATAAGACCTGAAAGTTTCATTAAAATCTGACAATTATTTGTTTTTGCAAGAATTTCAAAATCACCGGGGTGAGGGGGGTGCACAAAAACTCTAATCGTAAATATTACATCAAGTGCTGGTGTAAAAAAAAAAAAAAAAAAAAAAAAAAAAAAAATTTTTTAGCCAAAATTTCAAATGTGTTAGAAAGGATTCAAAAATTTAATAAAAATAATAAAAAATATTTTGTTATTTTGTTCTTTCTTCTTAATAACAACATTTTGATGATAAAACTTTGCTTTTATTAAGTTAGAGGCTTTTTTTTTTTTTTTTTTTTTTTTTATCATGCTATGCTGTTCTTTCCAGTGAGCAAATGGAGGTACGTAATTATAATGATTAACTGCCATATGCTTTCAATTCATCAAATAGTAATCTATCAAGCAAAGAGACCAAAACCAAATAAAACAATAATGAACTAAAGCTGATCAAGTGCAGAGTAGAATAAACTGTGAAATAAAATATATATTTTTGCTGTAAATTTAAATTCAAGGTTTTGGGTTTGTTTTTGTTTTTTTTTTATAAACGCACTCATGAGTATTTCTTTTGCTTTATAAACTTGATTTTTATTCAAACATATTGGGATAGGGTGATATAAGCTTCCGACATCCATTATCCTGCAGTGCCTGCCTTACAGATTAGGCTACAAAAGCTCAATCAGTTGTTTTTTGTTTTTTTTTATGTGACACATTCCTTCAGATCATAGGCAATCACAGCTCTCCACAACTTCTTATGCTTTGTGGCCCTTAGTAGTCCCCACCTTTGCTAATCCTCCCCTGTTCCATCATTTCACTGTCACAGAATAACAATCTGAAAGTTACATTAAAAAGAAACAGAATAAGATGAATGAATAACAAGTCAAAAATTAATGCCAACGATAATGTTTCATCTAAGAAATTTGAAGACCATTATACTCACAAGTAGTCTGACTCATTTTATTCAAAGAACTATCAGAAATACAAGTAACAATGACAAGGAGAAGGTGGCAGTCACCAGTTGTTACAGCTGAATGCAAATTCATCTATGACTGATTATCTATCTCATTGTTCATGCTTGCCCGGGCTTAATCATAAATAAACTCTTTTCAAACAGGTCTATCTTCCAATTGTAAATAATAAATAATGGTTACCACATGCAAAAGTGCTTACAAAGTTTATCAGGTTCATTTTCCACAGTTTTTTTTTTTTTTTTTAATCATAATTCATGTTTGATTAAAAAGAGCATATACTCAGTCAAATGACTTTTCCACTTTACATTACTTAGTAATCACAAAGTTCATTTTTTCAAGTGATCTGGTACTAAGCAAAGCAATTGCCTGATCAATTTCTTACAGTTGCTTACTCAAAAATTAGATAAATATCTTTGGATCATTAATAAGCTTTGTCATTTACATTATTTAAATTACTGAAGAAAGAATTCTGAACAATAAAGCTACCATTTCAAATGGATCATATAATAACTTTATAACAATAAAAGTAACTTTTACAAAAAAAAAATGCAAGCAGTCTTTTAATGTCATTAAAATGAGTTATTTACACTATTTACATTGTTTTAACTGTTGTCCTCATCTTTATTAACATATTCAAAATGTTTTGGCCATTGCACGATCAGGCCTTCTTCAAGTGATAGGTGTTGGAATTTCAGCCACCAGGGTTGATTGTTCTAGCTCCACATGCCATACCTTTTCTGGATATCCTAGTTTCAGTTATTTCCCTTTAGTAACTCAATTCTCCAAGTTCCCCCACCCCACCTCTGCTGTGGCTAGGTATTGAACTCACAACTCTTCGGGTCAAGTCACTTTTTGGATTACTTCAAACAATGCTATTATCCAGTAGGCTATGTGTCCATGTAAATAGTTACAATACCTCAACTCAGAAATATAAACAGATATTAAAATGAGTTATATAGTCAATTATATGAAAATAATATTGCTGATTTTTTTTTTAAATAAAAATAAAAACAACATGAGATTAATAATTTCCCAACTATGATATGCTACTAGTATCTCTTTCAAACACAGTTTGCTGTCTTTTCTTGCTATAAGTAATTCTTGTTTCTTTACCCCCAGCACACACACGAACATTTTATGGTACTTGTTCTCCTATTAATTTACTCAAACTTACCAAGTAAAGTATTCACCATTTTCTTTTAATTCTATTGACTTTAATATACTGTGTTTTCAATTTTCTAGGATTTCTTTCCTCATTATATATCACAAAATTGTCACCTGTCACTTTCTGATTACTAGCAGCAGTTTCTTTGTAATTTTTATCCTCCTTAAAAATTCTTTCTTTTTCAAATACTTCAAGACCTTTTAATCTTTTTTCTTAAGCTGCTGTGATGCAACTGTTCTGAATTTACTGCCATATAGTAGATTAGACATTACATAGAAGTTTATACTATTTTCTTTGTTTCTAAGCATATTATCTTATCCCTTAATACTTTGCTTAGTTTCAAAAAGCACCTTTTGTTATTCCTATGTACCTTTGCATTTCTCTATCACACTTTCCATTATTTTGTTAATAGATTAAAGTTAAATTTCTACAACTGCTTCTTTTTATCCCTGATGCATAATTTTCACCTTGAGTTCTGTCCTTTTGCTGACAACCATGCATTCAGTCTTCTTACAGTTAATATTTCTTTCTTCTTGGTAAGAGGTTAAATTATAGTAAAAGAGTGGTATTGCTATGGTTTACATTTTGGCAGCAGATAGTAACAGCAATGCTTTCCAAATATTAAATCAGGTAAATAATGAGCTGTAAAATATATTTTCTAAAAATTACATAAAAACCTTATATAAGCAGAAAAAATTATATATGATTTAAAAAAAAAAAAAAAATTATAATAATTGACTTCTAACATATATAAAAAAAATATCAGAAGTTTAGTTCACTGGGTAGTTCATAAAAATAACTTGGATAGAAATTAATAAAGAGCAAAACCTTTGCACACTTGGCGGCTTTCACAAGTAGTAAAACTGATAACATGAAATAAGGAATGACAATTGATTACTTTCTTTCTGACACTCAGAATTTCAACTACAAAATGACAATGACAAATGTCAGGTATTATAACAAGGAACCTTTTGATTTGTACAAATCAGGTAGAAGGTAGCATTTTTAAAACCTAATAAAAGTAATAGTTTACAATTAATGGTTTGAATTAACATACATTCATAAGCAAATGAGCAACAATAATAGCTCAATTCATATAATTTGGCTACAATGTCACCTTTTACAGATTCAAGATCTTATTAAAAATATTTTAACTTACAAGATTTCCAATATGAATTGAAGGACAGCAGCAATAGCACACCAACTTTGTAAACATTAATGTAAACTTTTTTTAAATCAAAGAATATAAAATAAGTTACAATTGCAACTAGAAGTTAATTTATCCATTAAAACTGTTCATCAAAAACATTAAAACTATATATATATATATATGGCTAGACACAAGCAATTAATATATGTAAAATGATATAATTTAACATGTATCACATTTAACAAAATTTCTTAATAAAGTGCTCAATACTAAATAGAGGGATAATTATCAATAAATTAGATTTAATATTCAATACTTATTGAAGGACAACTCAGAATTTCATCAAAACACTCAACAAGCGTTGCATTGATCAACTGAGTAATTGAAAAATTATGAAATTGAGTCAGCCTTTGATAAGTATATTTTTTTTAATATTGTTCACTCAATACAAAATCTTAGTGCCAATCAAGGTAGCGCGTTAGTAAATGGGGATGTTATTATATAAGGGCATATAAAGAAGGAGCAATAGTTGCATATTATGGAGGATATATAGGATAGAATGAGCCTCAACTTGAATAGCGAAGAAGTTTGTAGTAATCAAGAAAGCATCTCCTTGGGAGTCTGTTCCATATAGCAACAGTTCTGGAGAGAAAAAAAATGTCCGAGTGGAAATTCCTCCTTACCAATAGAATTGGAAGGAAATAAGGATAAATTGATTTCATGACCATGGACAGGCAGGTCCTCGCAATGAAAGTCTGTACAGGTGGAACCAAGGAATGTTGTTCATCTGAACATCTCCCATAAAAATTGGTAGAGCAGCAATAGGCTAGCAACATTCAGTCTCTGAGAAGGGGGGAAATCAGGTAGGGGATAACCCTTGTTGTCTAGCATAGAGATAGAGGCAAAGTTCATTGCAAAGATCTTTACCTTATCTGATATGGATGAGATAACTTAGAGAGCATTTATGATGAAGAACACTAGCAGTCTGTTGAGAATCTTATCTGAAATTTTCTAGAACCCGCAGGAGCCAAGACGTTTTGTTTTTTTTTGTTTTTTTTTTTCAACTTTGGTTTGAATTGCTTGTGCATAGCTGCTTTTAGCATTTACCAAGACTCTCTTGCATTGATTGTAAGCAGTTACACTACTCCTTCTGATAGAGATAGTAGTAATGGTTACAATAAGTTATAGCCACAACACACTCAGATAAGAACCAGAGTTGGCTATTTGACCTTTGTTGGTACTTTTTGTCAGGGATAAAACTTTCCATACCTGAAAGGACACATTTGAAAATGACAGAGGCTGTTTTGGTAGCTCGATTTCTGAAAAATGTTAAGGAGTTTCAGCATTGCATGATCTGAAGCTCCCTCATTCTCTTTATTTTCACCACTTTTGTTATTAGATCTAATAACAGAAGTGATAAAAAGAAAAAGAATCTAAATGAAATCAGTTAGATAAAAAAAAAAAAAAAAATTTAACTTAAAATTCCTAGCATCCATCATTCATGTAGATGTGCCAATATAAATTTAATCCAATGAAGTCCTAAAGAATGAAACACATCACAAGAAAACTTTTTCCCATTTTGTCATACAGTTTTACCCATATTAGTGGAATGTCTTTATAATACTAGAATACAATTAGGTGAACTAAGAGACAAAACTAATTCACTGCCAAGAACAAAATGGAATTATACAAGTAGTAGAAAACCAGAAAGTCTGAAGATATGAACTCTAAAAGTAACAATTCTTCAAAAATCTATTTTGAAAATAATTGGGGTCAATTGAGTCAGCCGTGTAATTAATGTATCTAAAGAAATCAGATGATCAGTGCTTTCTGAAAAAGCTTCCCCCCACCCCATTACTTGGCATCTATATTTAGAAAGATTTATAACTATCAGTAAGAGAATATCAAGTGAGCCAGTCAGTCCACTTGGTAGATAGTGAAGAAGCAAGAGAGAAAAATAACAGTGCACAAGAGACAGACATACTGCAATAGATGCTTTCATATAAGTACACTTTAAACATACTTACAGATTACAGAACAAAGAATATCACAGACATGAAGACAGGCTTTAATCAGGTTCCAAATATTCTACTGGGAATTTTTTTTAAATTAAAATAAAGCTTAACTCCTTTCTAAAGTACTATTAAACAATAAAAATTAAGGAAACAGGCTTAAGTAAATGATAATAATAAACTAATTAAATATACTACATTTAACAGCTGAAAAGATGCAGTGTATCATATGAGTTGGAATTATGCTTACAGAAGTATTAGCATGTATATCAATGACCTAGACCAGAATTTGATGTCAGTTTATTGATTTCATCATACGAGTTGATACAACTTCAACCCTCATCTGGACTAAATCAGTCCAATCAGACTGTACATAAGCAGTGCATTTACTATCTTACCTATATGGCTTTCAAGCAAAGAGAAATGGTTTTCTTTTTTTATTTATAGAATCAAGATCTACAAAAAGACTATTTGAACAAGGAAGAGATAATGTCAATATGCTGACTGTAGCTAGAACAGAAATACTAAAAAATAGATAAGCTGCTGGGAAAAAGAGAAAGAATCACTAAGAAAGTAGACTGATATGTTTCTTTAAAGAAGGTAAAAATACAATGCATAATCAATATCATAGCTAAATACTTAGGCTACAAAGATCCTGTCACAGCAGATGCTCTCATGAACACACAATATGGGGTTGATTTATCTGGTTTTGGTGGAACATAATTGATATAGCCTTCAACCTTTTCTGCATTACTTATTCTTCAGTCTGAGATTACTTTTTTTTTTCCTTTGCAATTTACTTGGTAAGAAAAAAAATGATAATAAAATTACAAAAGTGATTATAAAAATTTTCACTACTTCTGTTCCTTATGATATGATTTTACAGTTGTCTTAATAATGACAACTACTTGTGTTTTGGCCTCAGGGCCAGCTGTGCTGAAGAACTCTTGTTCTTTTACTGATGGCCTTTGATATTGTTTAATAGTTACCCAACATTTAGCTGTTATTAAGTCTTTTAAACATACAAGTGAGAATGTACAAATTAAAATGGGAAAATATATAATGAACTTATGGTTTCATCTATTTGATTACACTGCGTTTTAGTTTATAGTAATATTATACTTATTAAGAACTGTAATTAATCTTTTCAACAGATTCACTGCTAGTTTGGATTTTTGAGCTCTTAAATAATGCCAACTAGGTTTTTGTTAGTGCTACCATTAGAAACTGTTACATGTCTTATGTTTTATTTTAGTAAATTAAATTTATTAAATTATAAAGAAACTGATTTTGTTTTATTGTTTTTTTTATATATGTATATATATCGCAATGTGATACATTTGTGCATCATGGTTGTTTTTACCAAAAAACAGCTCTAGAAATCAAAGTAAAAAATATTACTAACATCAAGAATAGTTGAGAATGTTACTATTTATATTGTCTTCAAATCATGGAAATGGATACACAAGTGTACGAGAAGCAATATGCAAGGTGCCACAAGACATACATATGCATCAGAAGGGGGGTAAACAAGTTAGCAATATTGAGATTCTCTTTTTAAACACTGTATATTCTGTTATTACTCAGTACACATGAAGATTTACAATAGGAATACAATATTGAATTCTTTCGTGTATGCATAGATATTTAGGCATGGATTTAAGTAAGGTCTTCAAATGATGGAAATGTACAGGTCAAAGAAACAAAAGGGAGAAGGAAATATGGAGAATAAACGATTCTGCTTGTCAAATCCCCAACCACCTCACAAGAAAGACATTTTCAGCAGATTAAAATAAAAATAAACTCCAGAAAAGCTGAAGAAAATTCTCATTTAATCTCTTCTTAGGAAAGCTGTGGTTTTTCCCAAAAATCATTTTTTGGTGTTATTAAATAAGGTGATAACAAAAAAAAAAAAAAAAAGTAATAAATATAATGGTGATAATAGTAATAATATAAAAATTGAAGTCGTAATAGATAACATCAAAATAACAGCCATGTAAAAAAGAATAAAAAAAACATATATGTAACATCTATTTAATAAAAGGCAGGAGCCTTTGCCAATACTGATTAAAATCAAATAGTTTTGTGCTTGTACATGGCATGCTTTAAAAGAGACATTTCCTTTTGCGCTTAAAAATAAGGAGAAAAACAAAAGGGAGGTTTTAACCTTCCCCACTCCTATTGTTTGAATGAAAAACTAAATTATAAGCTGCTTAACTGATAATAATCTGCTAAAATAGAAAGTAAAGGAAGATAAAGAAATAAAAATTCTCCAAAGATTTCAACATTTGAAAGTTGGTTGTCAACATTCACCTCATCTTTATTTCTTCTTTTAAAATGGGAATTATCAACATTACATATTTACATTACATATTTACATTACATATTTACATTACATATTTACATTACATATTTACATTACATATTTACATTACATATTTACATTACATATTACATTACATACAAATGATGGACAATCAAATATATTTAACTGATTTGCTAAGAATTCAAAGCCAAAAAAATAAAACAAACATTATATTTTCTTATTAACTGGTAGGCCCTTGAATGCACTAACACCTGCAAATACTCCAAAACAAAACTCTAAAATGTGTTTTACCTTTATCTAGTGACTATAATCTATAACTGCGTTGTTCATTATCATCAAAATAATTTTAGCATAAAATGTTAAAATTACACAAATTACAAAATTTATTATCAAACATGAGAGAAAATTGAAATACAGTGCAATCTTGGTTCTCAAACATCTTAAATGTCAAACAAATTGGTTTTCGAACAGAAAATTTCAGATGAAAATGCCTCGGTTATCGGACAACTGAGTTAACCTGAACAGAATAATTTCTGAGTCGGCTGCCATGTTATATACATTTGTGTGTTGTGGCATGCTTTTCTTTTCCAATTTTATTGTACTGTGACTTTTCTCTATATCGATTCCTATTAGAAAAATAATTTGGGGTTACGAATGGCCTTCAACAACAAATTAAATTTTTGAACCAATGTTCCACTGTACATAATAAAAATGTGCAATTAATAAAGTACATACAAGATGGTACAATAAAAAAAGATTATATATTTTTTCCCCTCCCGGTTTGCATAAAATATTTAATCTTGTTTTAATTTGGTTTTTCTTTCATAAAAATATTTGGTTTTATACTCATCATTTGTTTATCAGTACTGAAGCAGATTAGGAGTAAAATATTAGTATGAAATAATTATCATTAAATATTCATTAATTTTAGAATTAATATTACCAATTAAAATGCTTATCAATATCAGTAAAAGAATACAAACATCTTTTGGAACATTAATATCTATATGGGTCATGTAGAAGATAGTTTTTCTTACAAGTTAAATACATTCAAAATTGCACTTAAGTGGAATGCATGGAAAACAACAATTTGGGTTTCTGTAGTTAGAAGCATTTCTTTTAAATGAACTTGACAAAATGTTACATTTGATTCTGTTCTTGCTCAGTTGGTCCTACTAAGAAGCTACTCTTATAACGGATTCTTCACTTAAGTGGAATCCATTGCATATAATTGTAATTATAAGGGAACAATTGCAATTGAAAAGAAAGGATCACATCATTTGAATGCTCTTTGCACACATAAAAAGGCATTGATATTAAAAATTCAATTTCTCACCAAAACACGAGAATTGACAATAATTTTTATGGCATGAGTCAAAACAGAAAGATTAGCAGAGAGAGAGAGAGAGAGAGAGAGAGAACACATGTACATGGAAAAATGTGAACAAAAACAAAATAGATTAACTTTAAAACCAATTATACATTCTTAAGTAATGTTCAACTAATTGTTTAAAATGACACAATACACACCAACATTACACATGCAATAATGCACACCAAAATTTGCAACACAGATATGAAAACTCTCCCCACTGAACATCCATAAATAAAAAAAAACATCTTACAAAAGCTATCTGCAATTGGCATCAGTTGCCTGCACAAAGAATAAGTTGAAAAATATGCAGCCAGTAAGTGTACACTTGCAAAACTACATGTGAAGGAACAAATTACAAAATAATGTTTTGAAAGCTTCATTCAATTAACTTTAGAATAAGTATTCAAAAGTATTTATCATATTGTTTTTCTCAAATTCCAAACTTCTCTAAATGCTGGCAATTAATAACTTTCTGTTCTTTGGAGAGGAGAGGTGTTAAGAAGTCTAATAGTCTGTAATTTGATGGCATGGACTTTTGTAGAATAAAATACAATTTTTTTCTTAAGCTATACATTTTAGGCTATTATTTACAAAATTAACAATAAGTGGACAGTAATGAGAAACAATCCTTTTGTAGCAACTGAAAGTAAATTTTATTTAAATCTACCGCTTCTTTTCATCTGTGGCATTTTTTTTTTTTGCTTGCACTTTGTCTTTTCTCTTTTATTCACAGACTTTTCTTCTTTCCCATCTTCATTACATCATCTCTTCTCTTTCATTTCCTTCTTTCCCTGTTTTACTTTTTTCTTCTTCTGACTTTCCTTCTTCCTTTCTCGCCTTCTTTTTCACCCTTTCTTTCTCACTTACCTTTATTTTTCTTTCCCCAACTCCAACTACTTCCTCTCCAATTTCTCATCTCCTCTCTCGATTCTTCCATTTCATAAAGATCTCCATTTTATGCAACTAGCATTCATCTAATAATCAACCAAGAAACTCAGACAACAGAATGAAGACTTGATTAGAACTGCATTTTTCTGTTTGTGTGCCAGTAAATGGCAGAATATAAATAAGGACAAGAAAGAATCTCTTCAAGGAAGTAATCATGGCTGGCCACAATTATTGTTGACTGATCAAAGATGAAGATAATAGCTGCAATAACTTAACTCCAACAATAACAACAACACAAGTATCATTGGTTTTTGTTTTTTGGGGGTTTTTTTTCCCTGTCAGAGATTTTTCATTAACTCATGCATCAGCCAAAGTAGGTTTATTTTTCATATACATCAGACTACAATAAAGTAATGCCTTTGTAAAGTAAATAAAGAACTAGACAAAATGAGACTGTACACTCATCTCAGAGTTGGAGCTTACAATATTATCTGTTTTATCAAATGATGATAAAACTGTTTCTCAGCACAAATGAAAACAATTGGTTGATTTCAATAACAAGCCCTATACTTACAATAGTAAATCATGAAGCTGAATACCTTTGTTTCATTTTATGATATCCTATTCATAAGATTATTTCACACTTTGTGGTCATATCTGAGGTTCCAAATCAGTAAAGTTTATGATTCCTATTCTTATTAAAAAGAAGAAAAGTTCTAATTAAAAATCAAAAGCAAAAGTCATAATTATAGTTGTAATTGCAACACCTACATAATTAATAATTTGTTAAAAAAAAATCACCCAATTAAAATTAATGATTTGCCAGTATCATTCTGGGATGAGTGAATTACTGAATTTCCATGAAGTATACAAAATCCACACTCAATTTTTATCATTGCCTCATTTCACACTGATCATCTTCAAGGCTTACCTAGCTAAGCTCAAGTGCCAATGCTAAATAAACTCAATACCAACAATTGTTCATTAGAAGATAATCAATTCTTAAAGATTACACAAGATAAAATCTTATTCAAAAACCATAGCCTCAGCCATGAACTACAAAACAATTCGTCACTTAATTGATTTGTTCGTTTCATAAAAGTTATTGTATTAATTGTACAATTTAACATCTTACTTGCAATGATTTTGTTTAGTAATTTTCATGAAAACTCACAGAGCCTTGAAATATATATGTCCATTGATATACCTACAACCTGATGCTGAAAAGAGCATTTATTTTATACAAGTATTTATCAACATAACATCATCCTTGTCAATGCACTTAATTGAGTGCTGAATATTAAACACAAAGAACAAAATTATACAAGAAAAATTTTAGATCAAAATCCAGTTAATAACTACATAAACCTACACTCAAATACTTATTCCTAACCAGAATATTACTGTACATTGCCTATAGTTTGTTTCTTGATAGGAAGGGAGAATTGGCCTAACGAATGGAACATTTATAAAATGAAACCAAGATAAGTTTCTCTGATGGCCACACTGGATATAGCCTGTCATGAATCATAAATTCACTCTTCTACAGCCACATGCTATGACCTAGTTTTGTTCTTGGTACAGCTTGATGAAACAGAAGAAAATGTGAGCAATACTGCACAAATCCATCCATTAAAATGTTATTCTATACCCCAAAATCTCTTTAAAATGCCCAAGTATGCTTCAATAAAAAGCTAAAGAAAATTGATTAGATAATAATAACATTTCTGATGGTTTCATTTCTAACAAAGTGAATGTAATATAAAGCAATAGAAGCTTATTTTAAACTTTTATATTTGAAGTTTTCTCATTTTGAAAACACATTCACAAGGCTCTATATTTGAACCATACCAATATTCAACAGGAACAAAAAGAGAATTATATACAGCTTTGCATGAAATTATTCATCCACAATAAGAAAAACCTTCAACCATCTTCAGTTGATTATATGGTGCTCAGCTGATATACAAAAACAGAAATAGGCCTTTAAATATGATACTAACTTTAAAGTAGATTAGGGGTCAAGTTGAAGGAATTAAGTGATGAACTCTAAGAAGGAAATCAACAAGAGGTCATACAGAAGATACATAAGTATAAGGTTCCTTTGATGTGATTGCATACACAAGTCAAGCTTTTTACTATCATCTCTTGAAGATTGGATGTGAGCCAAGCAAAATACTCTAAGCCTCAGAGATAACTGTAAAGTGTATATCCCAACAACAAAATCCAGAAGCTGCACATTCCAAATTTAACATTATCTGTGAATTGACCTAAGAATTTTACTCTCTTTCTGTAATATGTATAGTTTTTAGTAATTACAGTAAATTACTAAGAGCTTTAGATCTATCTATCACTTCTTCCAACTGTAGCAGAGTGACACGCCTGATTGCAATAAGACATCTCTTTGTCTCTGCTCATAATGAGTGCAAGCCATGTCCTCAAAGAAGCGAAGTTACTGTTTGCTGATAGAATGAAATAATGTACAGCATCTTGTAAGTTCGGTTCTAGAGATTATTGGCAGCTTTGCAAGAGCATTCTGAACAACAGCAAATCTTCAATCCCTCTATTCTATGTTTGGAGAGAGGAACACAACTGTAAAAATTACTTGAGGAGTATAACATGAGTGCCTTTTTATATCATTTTTAATGACCCAATAATCTTTAAAATTTAGGAAAATATTCTCCATAATTTTTATTTTTTATTGAATTTTAGGTATTTTGGCTTTAAATTTACTGTAGTTATTGTTCCTAATTTATTGATAATGTTGTGTATGGATGTCCATATTTTAAAAATTCTGCTTGTTTACACACACAAAAATCTTTTTTAAAGGGGGGGATGGCTGAATTGTAGTAAACTTTCCCATTTATGATTAGTAAGTATAGTTTTACTTAACAATATTTCCTAAAAGTTACACCAGTGAAACTGAATTTTAAAGTATTTAAAAATTTTAGAAATTTTTGTAATTAAAGTTGAAAAAAAAAAAAAAAAAAAAAAAAAATGCAAACAAATTTTGTAAAAATTCATTTTTCATCAAAATTTTTTTTCTTAGAATAATATTGTCTTTAATATATATAAAGACAATTAAAAGCTTTTCTAATTTAATAATGTCTTAGTTTTATTCCATTTTTTATTTTACTATTTGGAACAGATTTTCAGTAACTGGAGGTCCTGTTTTACGAAAAAAAATTTAATTTCACCAAAGAGTTCTGCATATAACTAAAACATTAAGTGGTACAAAAATTAATTTCTCAAAATTTTATATATATATATATATATATATATATATATATATATAAAATAATAAAAAATCACTTGGTCTTCCCCCTTAATAAAGATTTTGACAATAAAACTTTGTTATTAATTTTGGGCCATTTTTTTCATCATGGTATGCTCATTTTTTTTAGCAAATCGAAGTACCTACCCAAAATCAAAACACACCACTCTCCAGCCTATCAACATGACAATAATAATAAGCAAAAAGCCACAATTCAAAAAAACTTCTGACGAAAGATTAAGAAAATCTCTCTACAAATATATTTGGAGCTCCATAATGGGGGCTGATATTTAACAAAGTATGAAACATTCACTCTGTCATTAAAAAAAAAAAAAAAAAAAAAAAAAAAAAAAAGAAAGAAAATGAAGAAACAATAATACATACAGAAATGCATATTAGATATTTATAAAATTCATCAGATTTCCACAATTTTCATGGTGCCTCAAGGGAAAAGTGTCATTTCCATAGCAAGAGAGAGACAAGATAGAATCAGAAGCAAAAGAAAAGTATCCAGCACTATTATGCCAGCTAAGATTTTCATTTAAATTTTCAACAAGGAACTGGATAATTTATTAATTACAATTATACCATCAATAACCTAGCAACTCATGATCTATTAGGTTGGTGCAAAAATAATGTCGTTTTCTCACATATGTTAATGTGAAAAAAAAACGACATTATTTTTGCACCAACCTAATAGCTTATGTTTTAGTTTCTATAAAATTACAAGATGCCACTGAGAAATTCTACATTACATATTGGCCACAAAAAGCATTACATATTCACTTGTCACGGTTCTCAGTTTTGAAGGGGTTTTAAGGCTTTTTTTGTTTCTATTTAAGTTTATGAGATTCCAATATAGGTAAATATATAAAACAAACATTAAGCCAATTCATAAGAAAAATCAGTAATGATGGCAGGATTGTTTCAAGGTGTATGATTGAATTCATATTTACTTGAGTTTGTCAGGCAAAATTATTAATTCAATAAAGCTTTCAGAAAATCAGTGATATACAGCAATTGATTTTGGCTTCACTTCTGAAAAGTAAATAAATGGGCTACAACAGGAAAGAGTTCAAAGTGACAAGATTATTACTGCTATGGGGAAGTGAAGCCCAATGTAAGGCTAATTACAGAAATATGTCTAAAGCAGGTAAGAGACAACTTTTGAGGAGAAGGAAAGAAAACAAGTAGGGAAATGCAGTCAACCATTAATAAAGTCACACAGCTGGCAAGAGAGCCTATTTGCTTGCTAATAGCATTTTTTTCTAGTACAAAGATACATGATGGCTATAAAAACATACATGCTTTATAAAAGTATATGTTCTATGGCATAAACAAGCTTATTACATATTTTCTTATAATTAACAAAATAATTAATTAAATAAATGACTGAAAAAAAGAACTTATTGAATTGGTGCCTGTTAAAGTTGACTCTAGAGATAATTCCTTTTATTGTTGCTGAGTAACAGAATGGCTTGCCCCATTTCTCACTCCTCCACTATCTCTTCCATCATTTACTGTGACATACCAGTGATGAGATATTAAGATATCTGATAAAGAGCAAGAAGTGAACTTACACCTTTTATTAAAGAAATTTGTAAAAAAATAATTAAACAAAAGCAGCTTCAAGCTTCTCCAAATCAGTTTTCTTTGCTAATAACTTATCTGATATACCAGCATCACCTCAATGAAAAAAAATGCAAATATAATAAAGAATTATCGAAAGACACATTTCAATTAGTCTAATTTACAAAAACTTTATTTTTAACTGTGGCTAGTATAAATAACAGCTATCATTTTTTACTTAATGAAGTACAAGATGTGCTGAAAAGGTTGATTTAAGAACATGCCAGCACCCTCTCATACAAGTATGCTTTTATAAGAAAACAAACAAAAAAAAACACACACACACACAACAATGGAAGATAAACAGCTCTTATCCAACTGAGTTCTAGAGCAACCGTAAACCATTATAAGTACCTGAAAGTCTATTTCAGATATGCCAGGATTATATTTCAATGTATATGTTGAATATTTGAGGGATTTGGTATATGTGACCAGTGATAACTGACAAACATGACCATTATATGGGGAGGAGCTGAAAATTTACTGACCTGATCAAGAAGGGATAAAACAAACAAACAAACATTGATGTTTGATCAGATTTTGTGAAATAAATTAAGCTGAGATCTTTTCAGTACCCCATCAGATAAGAGTCACTGTTTCATATACATAATCAAAGCAGTTTGTCATTTTCCAAGAGCTTAAGTCCAGTGTAAGAAAACTTGTGAATTCAAAAAATTAAAATAACATTCTCAAAACATTTAAAAGGCAAAATTCATGAAATCATTATGCCATTCATGTCAAAACGCCTTGTTTCTTGTCTAGGAAGGGGTTCCCGGTACTCTTTCCCTCTCTGGCCTCTGTATTAGTGCAACTCTGTTTCTCCCATGATGTGTGCAGTCTGTGGCATCACCTCTTCATTCTGAGGGTACACGGTTGACAGTTCTCTGGTTGCTGCTTCCGACTGGTAGTTAGGAGCCCTAACTCTTGCATAGCGTCTTGAGTGGCTGCTCTGTTCAACACTTGTATAATACCGGGGTGTTTGTAGTGCCATGTCATGCATGGAAAGGTGTCCCTGCAGTCACCTCTAGTGGGCAACCCTGAAGCCACATTATGATGCAGGTTGTGCCAACTCCTCTCTGCCCACTTCACAGCCAAAACTGTCCGTTTCTTTTACTTCGGGCCTTCTCATCTTCCAAACAAAATTCCACATGACTTACAAAAACCGAACAAGTAACCCTAAACTAGCCACTCAAAAATCACCTAAAAACTTCTACAGTATGGAATCTTTCCTCACTGCAAACTGCCCAGATATACTGGCTCTCTGTGAGACCAACCTTGTCTCGTCTATCCCCTCTTCTGATCTCTCAATCCCCGGCTACCTTCCTCTCCTCAGAAAAGACTCTCTAACCCACATGCACGGTCTTGGTGTCTATGTCAAGGAACATCTCCCTCTGGCCAGAGAGTTCTCTCTCGAATCACCAGACCAGTCATACATGTGTCTCCAACTATCTCTCCTCAATGCGGTAAGCTATCTCTTCTTCCTTTACCGCTCTCAATCTTCTCAAGACTGTGCGATACTCGATAGCATTTCTGACAACATAGACAAGGCTCTCTCCCTCCACCCGTTTGCTCACATTTTTGTGTTTGGCGACTTTAACACCCATCACACCTTGTGGCTTGAGAATGCTACTACTGACCACGCAGACATTCAAACGCTCAAGTTTTCAATCTCCCATTCCCTCACACAGATAGTTAACTTCCCCACTCGTTTTGCCTTCAACCGGGAAGGTAAAGCCTCTCTTCTTGACCTGTGTTTTACCTCCATCCCCGAGTCCTGCAGCACCTCGCAACTCTGCCCTCTCGGTAACTCTGATCATGCGGTAGTATCTGTTAACATCTCCTTCAACTCCACCCCCTATAAAGAACCTCCTACCACTAGAACTTCATTCTACTATCAACGAGCTGACTGGGACGCGTTCTGTGATTTCCTCCGAGATGTCCCCTGGGATGGAGTCTTTACGCTCCCCGTCCAAGAATGTGCTTCTGAGGTCTTATCCCGAGTTAAAGCTGGAATCAACGCTTTCATCCCATCAAGGAAATATAGGGTCAAGTCGCGCTCCTCCCCTTCGTTCTCCGCTGCTTGCTCAGCCACCATCGCCCATAGGAACCACTACTTCCACCTATTCCGTAGCGACATGTCTGACTGCAATAGACGTCTCTTTGCCTCTGCCCATAACAAGTGTAAGTGTGTCCTCAACGATGCTAAGTCACTATTTGCAGCTCGGATGAAGGAGCATATTGCATCTTGCAAATTTGGCTCCAAAGATTATTGGCATCTCTGCAAGTGCGTATTGAACAATTGCAAACCCTCTATACCTCCTTTATTCAACCAGTTCGAAGTCCTGACCTCCTCTACCGACAAGGCTGAATGCGTTGCTCGGAAATTTTCATTCAACTCGACGCTCGACTCTTCTGGTGTACCCATACCTGACTTCCCTCTTAGAACTGAGGCCCTATTGAGTGGATTACACATAACCCCGTCTTTGGTATTGGGCGTTATCTCCAATTTAGACCCCAACAAGGCTAGTGGTGGAGACGGGATACCAGCCATTGTCTTGAAGAAATGCACGCCCACCCTTTCTAAACTATACAATTACTGCCTCAAGGAATCTTGTTTTCCTGACTGCTGGAAGTCCTCTTCGATTGTTCCTGTCTTCAAGAATTCCAGCGACTCCTCTGACCCTTCCAACTACCGTCCTATCAGTCTCCTTCCCCTGTTCGGCAAAGTCTTCGAAGCCCTAATCAATACCGAGGTGGTTAACCACCTCACATCCCATAATCTGCTCTCAGACAAGCAATATGGTTTCCGCTTTGCCCGATCTACAGCTGATGTGCTTACGGCCATCACTGAAACTGTCTACCGAGCTCTTCAAAATAACGGGGAAGCCCATGCTGTGGCACTAGACATCTCCAAAGCATTTGATAGGGTTTGGCATGCTGGCCTTCTTCGCAAGCTCCAGGGTTATGGCATTACAGGCCGATTGTATAACTTAATACAATCATTCCTGTCAAACCGTGAATTGAATGTCATTCTCAACGGATTCTCATCCAGTTCCTATCCCACGAACGCAGGTGTTCCTCAAGGTTCCACTCTATTCCTTATCTACATAAATGACTTTCCTGACGCCATAAATTCCCAAGTTGGCATCTACGCAGATGACACCACAATTTATTCCTGCCTCAAAAACAAATCTAGTGTCACTGACAAAACTAACCTGGCCGTGCGTCTCAAAAAGGACCTCTAATTGGTTGTGAACTGGGGCAGGAATTTGCTGGTCAACTTCAATGCTTCTAAAACAAAACTGCTCTCTATTAATCACCACAGAGATCCTTCCCTGTCCTCCATTAGAATGTCTGATGCTCAACTTCTCGAGAGCAACTCTCTGCGGCTGCTCGGTCTCACATTGATGGCTGACCTGAGATGGAATAAATACATTGAGTCAATTGCTTCATCCACCGCAAGGAAAGTTGGCTCCCTGTGCCGCGCCAGGAAATTTTTCTCCCTGGAATCGATCCTCCAGATCTACAAATCAACAATTCGCCCTTGCATGGAGTATTGCTGCCATATATGGTCTGGTGCCCCTTCTGTTTGCCTCGGGGGTTCGATAGGCTCCAGAGGCGGATATGAAATGTAGTTGGCCCTGCTCTGGCATCTCGTCTACAGTCACTTTCTCACAGACGTGCCGTCGGCTGCCTCTCTGTTCTACAAATACTTTCATGGAAATTGCTCCAAGGAGCTGCATTCGCTGCTTCCCAGACGTCATGAGTTCAAGCGCCCTATGAGGCTGGCATCCCACTCTCACCCCTTCACTGTCGAAACTTCTAAATGTAGCCGTCTCTTCTACTCCAATAGCTTCATGTCTCACACCTCTCGCCTGTGGAACTCCCTTCCCTATTCCAGTTTCCCCGGAGAGCTATAATCTCCAGCTATTCAAGTGTAATTTCAATTGACATCTCCAGCTGCCTTGATCTATCCACTACCCTTCTCCTCATCCTTTCTTCTATCACTCCTATCTGATCTTGCTCTAAATTTTCTGTAACCCCTTGCGTCCTAGTGCCTTCCTTGGGGTGAAATGCTTAAAAAAACAAAAAAAAACAAAAAAAAAACACAACAACAACAGAGAACATATATAATACTTGCAAACACTTTACAAAAAGAAAACTAAACTACTGAAAGCTATATAGAAGGCATCAAATACATTTTCTTTAAAACAGACAATAAAATATTCCAAAAACAAAGCTTTAGCTTTGTTTCTAACATGAATCAATCCACAGAATATTATCAGAAATACTACAAATTTCAATTCTCAGAATGAAAAGTTCAATTTAAAAACAGTAATGAAATTAAGGGACACTTTTCAAAGTTACATGACAGACTAATAGGCCAGATCTTACATTCAATCAGCAATAACTTTGTTTCCATCTGACTCTACAAACAACCTGACTAACTAGAATCAGTTAACTTCCAATAGAGTGTCATTGAATCCAAAATGTCTTCATTTAAACATCTTAATCTTTTTCACTACTTATGAACAATGAGTGGTTGCTTTGAAACTCTCACATCTTGATTTTACTGGCAATACAATTGGTAGTCATAAAAGCATGAATTGGTCCAAATCCAAATAAAATCATTTACAGTCCACTTGCTTGAGTTTCCTAACCAATCAAGCAGGGGCCCATTGTTTCACAATTATATGAACAAGTAGATAATTTCTTTCAACTTAGCACTTCTGTCTAATATCAACTAATGTACAATATATGAGAGAAAGGGATTAATAATATTAATTTGGAGTTGGGTTTTAGTCCCCAGTGTACACAGAAACAACTTACTGTTATTTTTTCTTTAAATTATAAAATTATGGATTAAAATTGTAATATCCATTGTTGGAGTGATATTTTTTGTTATTCTTGCAATCATTCCTCTTTTTTCTTGTAACAATAGTCGGCAAAGTTAAGGCTATTGTTCAGATGGTTAAAATAAGACATTAAGTGAAAATCAATCAATATATTTGAAGCAAGAGATGTCTTTATTTGGAAACAGTTAAAAACATGCAAATCAATAGATACAAGATTTTTTTTTCATTTTTAAAAAATTAAAAATTTTTTTTTTTTTTATATTTCCATTGAGAGTAATAATATTAAAAATTATAAAATACATTTCTAGGAAGAAGCTGTTAAATGTTTTAAGAAAAGATTTTTTTTAATTTAAAACCCAAAGCATAATAGCTATTATCAAGTCAGAATTTCTATCCTCAATATTTATAGCCTTATTAAGTTCAAGGATTTTAAAAGACAGTATAAAGTACTCTCTTCACACTACAAATTTACGTTCAATGAAACAATTGTAAAAAAAATGTTCAAACTGAAGTTGATCCACTTATTTCTTGAGCACAAACTAAATGTTAAAATCTAAAGTATTTTCTTTTTATTTCTCTTGAACCTTATTTAAAAAGTAATTCTAAGAGTTTCAGAAATGCAACTGATATAAAGTTTTCAAAAATAATGGATCAATCATATTGATCAAAAAGAGCATCAACTTCTCAATAACTCATTATTTCTATGAAGAAATGGTCAGATAATAAATCAGACTTTGATCCATCAATGCCTAGGCAAATGACAAATATCACTTCCCTTTGCAGCAAGAACAAAAACATTGATTTCTTTGCCAAAATGTTCTTCAGGCAGTGACGAGAAGCAATATTTTTTTGTTTTTTAACCGACTGGAAAATAAATAGGATGTACATAAATTAACTTTCTAGACTATTAAATTTTGCACAAACTTAAGCCTAAATTGGATTCTATTAGAATCCTTCAAAAACTCAAGTACAGTAAGTATGTTTAACATCAACAGTAATAATTTGGTCAAGTTATTACAAAAATGTCAAAATACAATTTGCATCCATTCTTAATCACTGACAATTCCGTCTTTCCTTATTTTTCATGCACACCACACAGACTGAGTGATGAAACTTGCTCCAAATAATGTCAGTTAAAAAAAAAAAAAAAAAAAAAAAAAAAAAGAAGAAGAAGAAAAGAAAGAGAAATAATGCAAACCTCCAGTACCGAATCACTAAATATTCTTTTACTATTACTGGAAATATTTAGTTTGATGCAGAAAAATAAATAAAAGATAAGCACATAAATGATGAAGTAACAGTAAAGAAAGTGGGTACTAACAAAAGCCAAAAACTTGCAGATTTTATTCCAGATTCACATGCCATTCGTGCTAAAATACAGTCATGATTATTATATATAATTACACACAGAACTGTTGCACTATATAATCATTAGAGTAAATGAAAGTTCTAGTGTATTTGTCCAATAAATCTTAACCATGATATCACAGCTTACAAAAACTGGTAATAAAAAAATGTTTTCTGTTATTTTTATATTATATCTGTAATGTTACAAATCATTTCTCAACTGCTTTTTTTACTCTTATTAAATAATCATCCTTGTGTTGTCTTTTTTTTTCTGTAGGAACAACCTAAAATATTATTATTAATGGGTTAAAAATATTTCAGAGATTTTCTTAAATGTCCAAAGAGGTATATCTGAAATATGAGGTCAGAGAAAAAAAAAAAAAAAGATACTTTTTTTTTTCTTTCATGTATTATTTATGACTTGACTAGTATCTTGCATGCCCAGGAGGTTGATGGCATTATCTCTTGCAAATGTCAACACCAGGCCTGGGTGGTGTTTCTACTCATGACTTTGAATCTCACCAATGAATAATTCTATCACAGATATCTAAAGTTTAAGTATAACATTAAATAAAATCAAGCTGGGTTAAATTTGTATATGCAAATGAGCAGGGAATTAAATGCATTCTCCTTACTGTTTCAGGTCACTTTTGAGGCAAGATTTAATGTGCATGTTACATTATGCAGAGTTGCTTTACAAGTCTGATACCTAAATTTTGAATGGCCTATAGACACCAAAATGACCATGATAAATATACATACTCATGCAGTCAAGTCTAATATTATAAATTTTGATTTCCTCATTTCATAGGTGAATGCAGGAGAGCAAACAGCCATGGAGAGAAAAAAGATGAACACAATAAGAGAAGATTAAAAAGGGAAAAACAAGAGGGTGATGACACTATTTTTGACTATTTACTCTGATGTTATACATATACAAATTCTCAGTTAAGTAGTGTGTGTGTGTGTGTGTGTGTGTGTGTGTGTGTAAAAGAAGTGGCTCCTGTTAAAAAAAAGTTTAAGATTGAATGAAGATATGCTATCTTTATATAGAATGGGATCTTGAATGCTAACCTTTCAAGAGATGCTGTTTAGATTAAAACTATGTGTACTTGACTACTGTGTGTGACTGAATTGGGCATCAGGAAGAGCATCTTGCTTCAAATCATTATGACAAGAGATTCTATGTCAGGCAGAACCCACTTTGCTTTATACAATAATAAATCACGGTCCTGACTTGACAAAAAACATGGCTATGATGATGAATTACATTTATTTTGGCAATATCTTCATTCAAATGTTTCATTGAATAATACAGACATATTGTGCCTACTTATTTTTATACTGATCCTTTCCAGTTGTATAATCAGTTACTTGATGTTGAGATGAAACTCTTCAAGAAAGGTGCCATAATTTTTTTCAAACCAAGTACTTTCAATCTTTTCTAAAAAGGGTAAATTACAAAGACAAATATGCTATTGTAACTGTGATAAAATCTGCATTCCGTTGTCATAGTAATTTTTAAAGACACACATGAACACACTGTTATAGTTATTTTAGAATTTTTAAATTCATCTGTTGTAGTTATGGTATGAAGATGATTTTGGAAAAGGTTGAAAGTACTTGGGTTAAAAAATACTATGGTGCCTTCCTTGATGAATTTCATCTCAATATCAAGAAACTGATTAGACAACTGGAAAGGATCAGTATAAAAATAAGTAGGCACAATATGTCTATATTATACAATGAAATTATATATATGTATGTGTGTGTGTGTGTATGCAGGCATGCTCCTATAAGCTCATCCACTCTTTACAATAAGAATATACTTTCAAAAGTTTATTATGAAAGTTAATTATGAAAGTTAATAGACTTAGATAATAGCCTTATTTTTATACTTCAAAATTTTATATATATCTCCAAACATTAATTTAAAAAAGGGGCTCAATACAAGAGTAGAGCAATAGATATTATAAACTGTTACAGTGTAACACGCAAGTTACCATGACAAAAATGCATATTTGTTTTGACGTCTAAAATTTTACCATTGTTAATCACCTGATTAGACATCTTTAGATATCGAAACAAATATGCATTTTTGTTGTAACTTGCATATTCCAATGTAACAGTTTATAGTATATATTTTATATATATATATATATATATATATATATATATTATATAAAACAATTGCCTTAGATCTATATAAAGTTTTGAGGCCTACATAGACGGGATC
>OZ010600.1:3548414-3563414 GCA_963932145.1 Acanthosepion lycidas
AAAACAATTTCGGAAAATGTTCTTTCGAAAAATAGTGATTTGTGGTGGTATGTGTGTTTCAACAATTCATTTATACACAAATAACAAAAAAACACTTTATGAGTGTCGAAAAATGGCCCGGTTTAAAGTAACATTTTTGTACCAGATGAGTCATGACACTCGTACTTTTTTTTTTTTTTTTAAATGATGACTATGGTATATCAGTATAACTGTGGACTAGTAAATCACTGAGCTACTTAAAGTTATGAGGGGGGAGTGAAATTCAACAGGCATATTTCCATTTTCTTTGAGTATTTAATTATTAAATTTTATTATTATTAATTATTAATACACAACAGTTGGACGTCATTCCTTAATTAAAGAAAACTGGAATTATTTCGTCAAAGAAGCTTTCTGCATTGTTTGTCAAACAAACAAAATGTCTTTTTAAGCACGAGTTCCAACTAAAAAAGTAATTATCCATTGTGGAATCACTCCACATTATGGATTTATTTTGTTCATTACATTTTTAATTTATTTTATTGCTTTTTTTTAAATGATATTCGAAAACTTGCGTATCACAAAGAATTAAGGATTGCTACAAAAAAAAATAAAAAATAAAAAAAATTAATTAGTAACTGTTTTTAATTTTAATTCATTTTTATCGACAAGAACGTATTTCTTTTTTCGTAAGAGATGTGAAGTGACCAAAAGTAGTAGTTATGGAAGAAGTATTGATCCAACGACAACTAGAAATAAATATATTAACAATAATGACAACGTTTCTTATGGGGCTGTCATAATGCAGTTGAAATATGCTGCCATCAATTTGTTTTACTCAACTGTAGCCATGTTCCGTTTGCAGTACTTTGGGGACATTAACGAAATAAGCTTTCAACGAAATATTAAAATAGTGAACCATGAATAATACAGAGACCTTTTATTTTGTTTTCTTTTCGTGTTCAATCTGCCGATAATATAGATAGATTTATGGGATTGATTGATTATTATTATTATGTAAGTGAATTTTGGAAGCAAAAGAATGAAAACTGCTACTACTGCTAGAGGAAAAGGGAGAGTCAGAAACACGATGGAGTATGTAAGCATTTCTATCAGAAATAAAAAAAAAAAACAAAAAAAAAAAAACAAAGTTCAAATTAATACGAAAATATTTCATCATTGGAAATTAAAGAAAGAAAGAAAAGCCGACAATGAATTCTTCAGGCATAATGAATACAACTAAGAAGGTGTTAGTTAAAATTAAGAAAACTATGCACTGGATGCAATAAGAAGATTTTTTTTATGAGAGCAAAAATAAAAGTAAAAGATGTGAAAACGAAAGTAGTCGTATGTCAGAAGAATTATACGAGCAGCAAAATTAATGTCGATAAAATAAAATACAATATTTTAATTTCATACAAACAATATCGGTCAATTTCGATTTGTTTTTTTTTTTAGAAATGTTAAAGACACAGGTGACAAAATTTACCACAATATGTTTTTGATGTCACACGGATAGATCACCGTTGTAAAAAGCCTTTATCAATCGCAATATGGGGCATGATAAAAAAAAAAAAATTTAGAACCTATTCTAGGGGCATCGAAAGTAATAGCGCAAACACTTGTATTTATTACTCAAAAAAGCTATGATGTAATAGACTAGTAAAAAATGTAAGAAAACTAAATGCATTAAGAAGAGAGAAACAAGGTCTTCTTGCATTAAAGAGAAAAAGAGAATTATCATAGACATGAAAATAATGAAAATAAAGAACTTCTTTAAAAGAAGTAAATTGGAAAACAAGCCCTCTTACTTCTTAATCAACGATATGGGACAACATGAGAAGAGCAGAAGAAAAACATTTCCATTTGTTGTTCAACTGGTCAGTTTTTTTTAAACCTGGAATCACATTGCGGATTTATCTCTTTATGTCACGAATTTATTAGCGGGAAAATTACACGAAAGTGTTACTGTTAATGAAAGCTTTTTACTACAATAATGTAAATTGTAAATTAAAATAAGAAAGGTTTTGTAAAATCATTACACGGAAATGAATGAAACCCATTTAAAAAAAATTAATTTTGATAAGTGCAAAGAAATGTAAATATAAACTAAATTTTTTAAAAATCTATATTTTTTTTTAATACCACAAAGTGACAACGCAAGTACCAGACCTCTTTAAAGAAATTCATGCTGGGTTCTTTTTCGCAAAGTAAATCGAAATGTGTTAAGTTAGAATTACGAAATTCTAACTGTTCTTTAAATTCACACCTAGATGAGGAGTTGAAAAAAAAAAAAAAAAAAAAAGAGTTAAAATTTAAAAATTAAAATATAACCGACCCAATATAGCATTCGAACTCGCATTCAAACTGTGACTTTATGACCCACTCCAGATGCTGTATTTTAGAGATTCAATCGTCAATAACGAAATTCAGAAATATAAAAAAAAAAAAAAAAATAAATAAATAAATTAAATTAAAAAAAAAAAAAAAAAAAAAAAAATGAAAATAATTTTACAATAATATCGCACCACATTTTTTGATTTTTTTTAAAACAATGATTCTTTAAGTCCACTACAGAATTAGGAATGTGTATGTGTGGATGAAAAATTTGCTCCACGTAAAAAGAAAAAAAATGGTACAAGAATGCTTTTTTACAGATGCTTTTTTTTTTTTTGGTGGTAGTGGAGGAGTTAACTAACAAAAAACAAAAAAAAATCTTTAAATTAAATTTAAATGCTTTTTAATTTATTATTAGTTAGACTGTCACTTGACAAAGCTGATAAAAGAATCAACCTCTTTGACAAGTTCGGCTGCAACAATCATCCCAGAAGTAAGTGTCATAAACGAACATAAAACGGCTCATACCGCCTTTTAATTTAAAAAAAATAAAAATCCTGCAGAAGAAAATGCAACAGAAAATAACTAAAATCGGAGTATTTTTTTAAATAACTAAACTGACATGACATCAGCAATAATTATGAAATATTCTGTTACAGATTTCTTTACTGTTCTAATTTTTATGCAGAACTCATATCGACGATAAAGCCACTCATGCAAAGTGCGCCCAAACTAAAGTGTTACAGAAATGAACCTATCTGAATTGAAGTGTCTGTTGTCAATCTCTTTCTAAAACTTCAAAGTATACTATAAGTTAAATGGTAAAAAGCACAAGGCGCTATGGGGTGGGCAATAATACAAAAAAACTTTTTTTTTTTTTTTTTTTTTTTTTTTTTAAAAAAAACACTAAAACATATTCGATTAGAGAGAGAAATTATTTCACGTTACCTCTCTTATTAATGAATTTTTGTGTATCATCAGAGAATTATGTTTGGTAAACAAATATTTTAAATTTATAAGAGTAACAAAAAAAAAAAAAAAAAAAAACGAACGAGTCTCCTCGTTAGTGTTCCGCGGTAGCAAAAAAAAAAGTAAATAACGACTCATACCTAATGCACAAAAATTGTTGGTCCCATGCTTATCACATTTTTTAAACAGTATTTCTACCACTGTCTACTTTTGTTGCAATGAATAAAACTGAAATCGAGAGCGAAGGTGGAGAAAAAGCTCACAAAAAAGTTCATCAAACCTCAAATTTATTTTTAGGATCGTAAAGAGAAAGACTTTTTAAAAAATATATTTTGCTTAGCTTAACGTTGGTTACATTTTTCTACTAGATTTTCAATTGGATATATATAGCAGACTAAATACAAAATTATTTATCGCCAAGACGGTAACGGACTTCTATTCAGAGATATTTGATAACTAGGTTATACAACTACTTACTCAAATCATGATGGAACCAAAGATTTCGTCTACGAACCTATCAACCCTACAGGTGCTATGAGGTAGGATGGGTGGGGTAGGGTGATGTGAGATTTTGGGTTACGACTTATTTATTGATTGACAGGACGATTTATTTTATTTTTAAAAATCACCGTTTTATTTTCCTGATCAATATCTGGGACAAAAAATCTGCGCCACATAATGGTCAATTTTTTTTTTTTTTTTAAGTACATCAACAACTTTAAGCGTCATAGTGCCAAACAATTTTCTTTTGCACAGAGAAAAATTATTCTTTCTTTAATCATCAATTTGACAAAGGGATGATGATATACTCCTCTTCTTGCCTATTTTTCGCGACGGGACACCATGAATCCCTCCTACAAGTACTGCTACTAAGTAGTTATGTTTGATTAGGAAAAGGCTTGTGGATGGTTATCTCTGGATGTTGTTATAAATTAGATGAATGGGAGGGACTTTCATATCAGCCGACATGATCCCAGTAGTTGCATTTCAGAGAGGGGGGGGGGGCAAACGACAAATGGACGTTCTACAACCAATAATAAATAAAAAGCAAATTGAAAAAAAACTTAACCTGACATCGGATGATCATTGCTGCTTCTTTTAAGTTCATTTTCAATAACAAAATCAATTGGGATTCATTTGATTTAAACAAAAGGTTTTAAGCCAATATTAGCATTTTAGTTCGTTTGTTCTCGTAAAGTCCATATTCGCACATAAAGATTATTAATTAAAATTAAAAATAAAACAATAATGAAGATTGAAAATGAAAAGAATTATAAATTTATATACGTTAATTCAGTTAAATTTAATCACATTGTGTGTGTGTGTGCAAAATCTGTAAACTTTCAAGAATTTCCTAAGTTTAAATAAAATGACAACTTTAAAATTTCTTTCAAAATGAATGGATTTGTGAAGAACATGAAATTTTGTCTACATTTTTGCATGGACAAAGTTAAAAAACGACTGCCTCTCTATTTCATAGATGATGAAAACTAATTGAATAGCGAATTACAATATTTAGAAATCACAGTTGAGTTGTTACTTGATGTTTCAAATAATCAAATTAAAATTGAAATCATTAAAAACGGTAGTTATTTTTCAATTATTTTCACAAAATAATTCATTCATATTTTTGTTTTTAAACCTGCATCATTAGCAAAAATTACAATTGTTCGCATTAATTTTTGAAAATGCAAAACTAAAGTCAATAAATTCAGAATTTAAATATTTATTCGCTTAAAAAAAAAAAAAAAAAAAAAAAAAAAAAAAAAAGTTGTCAAGAAGTTTTCGAAACTTCTACAGACTTTTTTTTTTTAGCTGTTATTTTTTGTTTGGCATATGATTTGAAATATGCAGAAAAATAAATAGTTGCACAATCAAGTCTGAAGTTTCTTAAAGAAATCGTACCTACTACCAACGTGTAACATGATTGATGCAAATCATTCTGTCGAGAAGATAAAATTAAAATATAGCCTTTTAAAAAAAAAAAAAAAAAAAAGTAATTCAGAAAATTGTTTCCTGAACTTAAAATTTTGTATGCAACACTTTTCACTTTTTTTCCACTCTTTCAAACTAAATGCTCCTAAAAATTAAATACTCAGAATATGAGTGTAGCTAACAAAAACTTAACACCAAAAATTGCATCAGTACTCGTTTTATTTTCAGCTATGATTTTTAACGCCTGTTGAAAGTGCCATCAAAATCAAATTATATTTGTTAACAATCCTCCATCAAATAAAAAAAGTATTGTAGAAAAAAAAAATATGAGTTTCAATTCTTTTTAAAATTGTTCAAAACGTCGATATTTCATCTTTGATATTGCAACAATAAGCTGCAAGCAATATGAGGAAAGATTAAAAAAAATGTTTAAAAAAAAAAAAAAAAGGGAAAAAAAAGAAAGAAAATGGTAACATGAACTCGGGACGGGGAGGGGGCAATTTTCTGGGACAGTAAGGGAGAGATGGCTAAATGGCGTGAGTCTAATGTCTCAAAGACAATTGAATTAACTTAAAAATGGGTACGAACATCCCAGATGATCACACATCATCATCATCATCATCATATGCAAATAACAACAGTTCTTGAATTAAAAAATTTTTTTAACCACGTTTCATATTGCGAATACATTTCAACAAAGTCAAAACTTTTCAAAGTTCAACTTCAAGTCGTCTGAAAATCGTCACGAATCAAAAAGAATCCAATGTTCAGAAAAACCGAAATAAAGCAAAAGATGCTTTACATCACGTGGCAACCACTTTGCTACAAAATAATTATACACAGGACAAGGGCAACAAAATAAAAGAAATTTATAAGTGATTCGCAAAGTTCAAGTATATACGCCTTTCTTTTCAAGTCAAAAATTCATTCATCACCTTTCAACTCTCAATTATACTAGAAAACGACCAAAAAATCTCGGTAATTTTATCCAAATTATGAGATACGGTTTAAAAAAAAAAAAAAAAATGTACCGTAATGTTGTTGAACAAATAAGGAAAGGACGAGTGACAATTGTCCTGACGACGGTCTTTAAAGTCTCTCTACACATTAGAAATTTATAAACCAAAATCCCTTTCATCACCAAAAATAAAAAACAAAAACTATTAGAAGCGACAGAAAAATAACGATACAATTTTTCTTTTATATTCTTAGCAAGGTGGAGGTAAATGGGATTTTTGAGGTACATCAACAGTTACGGGTAGCATGGGATCAACACCACCGAGATAAGATACCCGGGATATCCTGTCTCAACCTCTGATAACTTTTTCTTTTTTTTTTTTTTTACTAATAAGACTGTCTTTTTGACATTTGCTCATTTATTATTATTATTTTTGTAACAAACTGGATCTTTTGCCCTCGTCCCTATGAGCAGTAAATTGAGCAAATAAAACAATGATTATGAATTTTTTTGAATCAAATGATTTTTAATATCGAATTTTAAAAGAGAGGATCATCTTAAAATTAATTTATCGCTAAGGAAAATGAAACATTTTGAATGGCAGGTGCTTGTGATTTAATGCGAAGTTAAATTTCAGTTTCGCTTCTGGAAAAAAAATTATATACAGTCTACAGAGAATATTAAAATTTAAAAGTAAAAAAACTAATTTTTTGATAGCATGAAAATTAAATTGTTACTCAAGAAGGGTAATAATGTGAAAAGATTTTTTTAATACAAAAAAAAAAAAAAAAAAACGTTTGAATTGGTAGACAAAAATGTACTAATCAAATTTAGATAGAATTCTGAAGAAGATAAAATAAGTTAAAGAAATTATCTTCTAAACAAACAAAGTTAATTATTGAAATGATCGGAGTAAGTAGAAAGAATGTGTATTTTTTTTCTATTTTAATTCATTGATCAGACCAAAAGTAATTTGACAAATTGAGAATGATAAAAAAAAAAAATGTAGCGTAAGGAACAAATTTATTTCATTTACAATGAAATAAAGTTTAGAATACAATAAACTAGAAAAGGTTAGCAAAGTAAGCAGTTAGAAAAGATTTTAAAGATCATTTAGGAACTAATTTTTAGTTTTTTTTTTTACTTTTTCAACTTATAACTTTGTCAAAATCATCAGTTTTTAAAAATTTAGATACATGGGAATGGAATCACAAGAAAAAAAAAATCATGATGTTGTTTTTGATGATTCTGTAAAAAGGAATAACAATAAATTTATAAGGAGAGAGAGACCACCAGTCTTAATAAAATTATAATATCAGATAAGAAGAGGAAATTAAAAAAGAGAAAGAAAGAATAAGAGAAATAAATTGAAGAGAAAAAGAGAGCAGTGATGTCCCTACCAAAAAGTGTCGTCTGGGATTTTAGAGATGGAACCATGTTAAATTATTTCCAAAAGAAGAGATGAAATAAAAAACAAAAAACAAAAAAGAAACGATGACACAATGATCATCATCATTATTAATAATAAAATTCTTATTTTCTTCTTACAAATAAGAAAGAAGAAGCAAACAATAAAAGATCTATTCTTGCGGATGGTTGAAACATTTTACAACATAGATTCACATGCAAAAAAATGGACACCCTCTCTCTCTTAAATTCACTAGAACTTCTTTTTTATGCTACACTCATTCTTTCATCTCTGTTAACATCTTTTAAAACTCTCAGAGAACGAGAGATAGTTGCTCTCTCGCTATATACATTTCTACCTATCGAGCATCTCTAAACCCTGATCACCCGCTTTAAAACTATCGTCTGTCGTCCTCACCACTGGAACAAGATAACATAACATAAAAAAAGAGAGCTGACTTGGTTCGAACTCAAGAAAAAAACACAACTCAAGCAACTAAAATGCAAAATGAAATACTAGACAACGATCGAGCCGATCTAATGGTGTTCATAAAGCATTCGCGCGAGCCCAGCGGCTTAAATAAAGGATTTGTTTAGCGCCTAACGAAATAAATGTGAAGAGAAAAGCGACACTTACCAATTCTAACGGTATACCCACGCCATATTGAATGATAAACTACTACCATATAAGGAAATTCGGAGCTAGCAGCTTAAGTTGTAGTTTCGTAGCATTTTTTTTTCTTTTTTTTTTTCCACTCGTTCTTCACTCTGAGGAGTGTAAGGGAGGTAACTAAACGAGTATGGAAACCCACACGCGCCACTACAACGAATAGATTAATTCATAAGAATTTAAGATTTTGCATAATTATCAGATTGTAAGTCGGAAAGCTAATCATTGTTTCTCTCACAACTTAGGCACTAAATTCTTGTTTGGAATAATGAAATTCTGGTTTCAAACAATACACTTTTTCCATTTTGGGAGTGGGGAAGAGAGTGTAAAAATGATATCCATTTTTTTTTTAATTATTATTGTTATTATTAAATACTAATGTTCACCCAGGAGGCACAGTAGAGTAATGGATAGCAGCTTGGATTGAGCAATTGGAAAGCCAAGTTCAAATTCCAGTCAAATCCATTACATTCACTTATGTGCTAATACCCTTGGGAAAGGTATGAATCCTCTTCTTCTTCTCCCAGCTATGGGTAAATAGCAGGACAAACCTGGTTCTATAGCTTTGGATTGCAATTGGTCTACCACAGAAAGAAATGGCAACCTACTGTGGGAAAAAATCTACCTCATCAGTCATGTATTGAAGATTGCATGATCACCTAAGCGTGTATCATGCATATCCATAACTGACTGACTGAATGTTCACCCAATACAAGGCCCTAGAGCCAATCAAGGTAGATGGTTTACCTGTAGCGTTGTATGAATGTAAAAAAAGGTAAAAAGTGAAGTTCATGGGGTTATGCAAGAAAGATAACAGTTAACCTTAAATTTAAAGAGTTCAAGATTGTAGTGATTGGGAAAACATCCTGTTGAGAGTATAGTGAACAAAACAAGATCTAGATATAAAATTCAAATGCTAAGCACTGACTCATTGATTTTGGTAGAAATTTAAAAAGACTCGAATTTACAAACTTTGCTTAACACACACGCAAAAACAAATCCAAAACAAAACTCGTAAAATTTCACACCTTGATGCGAAATGTTTTTCGGCCAATAGAAATCTAGGAAACATTTAAAAACAAAATTAAATTAATCTTCAATTCTCAGAAACAAGTTCTTTCATGGACCTTTTCGCAAGCCAACGCAAAAATTTGTTCATCGTCCAATGAAAAGGCCTAAACATATCCAGGAGTCAATTCCCAAATGACTTTTTCAAGCTCCAAAAACAAAATAAAAGACAGGCAAGTTCACTTGTCACCACAGAGGAGGAGACGAGCGTATTAACACATCCCTTGACAACATCAAGCGAGCATTATTATTATCTCTACCTTTCACCCTCACCTCTTTTAAAGTAAAGGAAGATTTTAAGACTGAGCGATTACTTCAAAGACATTCCTACCCTTCGATAACGCTGATACATACATACATACATCCACACATACGTTCCTGCCTACGTACTCATAAACTCATTCTTGCAAGGAGTACTACGAACATTTTGATGACCTTGTATCAACCAAAATACATTAATTATATTTGTAAAGACCTTAATTGATTCATATGTATATAAATTTGTTGTTCACTTTACAATTTGATTTTCTTGTTTTATACTCTTTTTATGGTGGGCTAACTAACAAGGCCAAATCAAACTAACCTGTTTCCACACTCATACACTTCACTGTAACTGATAACCTACTATAAAAGTTCCACAAAGTAGCAATCCTTGGGAAAAATCTGTCTAAATGGAACTTTTTACTGTTGGAATAGGAAGGAAATAGGAATGATTCATCATTGTGTATGTGGCATGGTGGGTCTCAGTTGTAAAGGTCGGGGGTGGTGAGACTAATGGATGTAGCTCATCATGGAAATAGTGACAGAGACACAAGAGGCTTTCACAGGCTTTCATGGAAAATAATTAATCACCCACAAGGCAGATAATTTTGAATTCTATCAAAACAGGCAAGTGAGGATATGGATATGCCTAGATATGGCAGCCATACCCCATTTTTGGTCTGATCTGACTCTTCTAAAGATAGAGAAGAGTAGGAGGAGTCAGATACTTACTGGAGTGGTCCAATGAACTAACCATGTTTCCAGCATCTTTAGCAATAGATCAGATATATGAGTTCCACTTAAGGTCTGAGGAGAGCTTGACTCCCAGTAGATGTTCAAGGCAAGGAGTCTCCTTAAGTGAAGATCCATCCAACATGATAGCTGAAATTTCAGGGTCTGCTTGGTGGTGGTGGTGGAACATTACAACTTTGGTACATAATTACATATTAGCATAGTTCAGTGATAGTATAGTATCAAAATTCCCTTGATGTATCAAACTAGTGATTTTAAACTGTTAATTTATCAGTTTTGTTTAGAAATGATCAAAATTATCAGATGAATGAAATATCTGAAATTGTGTCCTAGAAAGCTAGTGTAAATGTTTTAATGACACACTTATCAAAGAAAACCTCAGACAAAACAGAGTGATAATACAAGTTTTAACGCACTTATCTTAAAAATTATATAAAAACGCCAATGAGTCCAATGAGCAACAAAAAATCTTCAATTGATATCCCACTTATTAAAATTTGCATTGTTTAACCACAGCAGACTTCACAGAAAATGATCACCTACAACAGCCAAGCCAGGATCAATTTTTGGCAAGGCAAGTACAATTAATTTTACCATCCTATTAGTCTGAAAAAAACAAATGGTTTTAAACCAGGATCAATTGCTTTTTCTTCAGATGATTAGTCCATGAAATTTACAATATCTGCATAGTATCTTCTTTTTTTTTTAATCATTTCACCCTAAGCAAGGCAATAATGCTACTAAGATGCAAGGGGTTACTAGGAGTCAAAGAGAATGAGAAAACAATACTGAGGAGAAAGGACAATAAAAGAACAGGGTTCAGGAAGACAGAAGATTGTGACTGACACTGCATTTAAATTTTTGAAGATTGTAGGTGGCAAGAAAGCAAGAAACCAGAAGAGAGTTCCACAGGCAACAAGTGTGAGAAAAGAAACTGTTAGAATATAACTTGAAGTATTTAGGGAAAATGGCAAGGAAACACATGTTATAATTTAATGAAACAAGATAAGGAATTTATTTACAGATTTACACATTTGAAGTTGTCAGTAGCGTGTTTCAGGAAAAGGAATCAAATATTTAAAGTTCATAGTTTTGATGAATTGTCAAGAAGAGAAAATGTTCATATTAAATCATCAGACACAAAGTAATATTGTAAAATGCTAAAACAAATTGTGAGAATTTGTTTTTCACATAAAAGTTATATGTTTGTATTCAACATGAATGGAAAGATATATTTTAAAGTACTTAGCTTTGGAGTTGAATAGTGTTCCCATTAGAGGCTGATAATGTATTAGTGTATAATTTGACACCAGCGTTATTCAAACACATGGGACTCTGGTTTTCTGCCTCCTGCTTCTTTCTGCTTTCTCTCTCTCTCTCTCTCTTTCTCTCTCTCTCTCTCTCTCTCTGCCTTGATTCAACTTGCTCTGCCTATTTATATCAAAAAACAATTTCACATCAGCTCGTTACTTTTTTCTTAGTTTGTAAGCCACTCCCTTTTTCATTGGCCAAAATAAATTTTCACATAGGCTCATTAAACTTTGCCTTGGTCTTTTCTTCAGTGTGGAGCTAATCCCTTTTTCTTATGGTCAAAATAAATTTTCACATAGGCTTGAGAATTTGAAAACAGTGGAGAAAAGAGAGTTATTTTTATTTCATATTCACCACAAACTTACAGTTACATCTAGCTAATTCAACAGTAAAACAATGAAACCTTGTTGCTAATCAAGGAGTATGCTTAAATTCATGCAGTCAAAGCAGTCAAAGGTATTTTAAGAAATTAATTTAAGGAAAATATGTTGAAAATAGATCAATATTTTATTTTTAATAATATGTGTAAATTAGAGTTTCTTTTTAAAAATGTCAATAAATGTCATTTTTTTGTAAAAAAAATTATTCTGAGCAACAGCTATTTGCTGTTACTATCTGGTCATGTCATCCCCTGATTGGTTTGATTTGAAGGGTACTGTTTTGTTTTTTTGTTTTTTTTGTTTTTTACTGCACAGGCACCCTGTGGGTATCTGGTGAAATACACACATTTTTAGACAGAAAAGATTAGGACCTTATGGTAGCGGGGTGCCCAATAAAATTCTCCATTGTTGAATGACATATTTTTTATGTTGAATATTTTAAAATGGAAGAAATTTTTGAAAACTCAGAACTTGAGACAAATTCTGAGTTAAAAACCATTTAACTATCTATATCATTGAATGCTAATAAGAAGGAATTTTTATATTCTGAATTTATTTAGTCTGGGACCAAATAAAAATGTTCCAACTAATTTCATAGCTTCTCCAGAGGAGAAAGCAACATATTTTATGAGAAGTTGATTTGAAGGAATTTTTCACTCTGTGAAGTTGGCATATGTTGCTGATATCAATTAAATTTTTTACACCCAGGTAGATGTTTGAATTTTGACAAAGAAATTGCAGTTGTGTTTTTGCTTTTGAAATAATATTGAAGACATCCCGCATCGAAACCAGTAATACAAACGATGTTGCTACCTTCGAACAGGAAGAGGAGCAACCAGAGATAAGACAGCATCACCAATAAATTAGGCCAATCTCCACAGAGTCACTGAATATTACAAAGCGAATTACCTTTAGTAGAGAAGAAGTTTTTTTATTCTTCAGCTATCAGGGGAAAAAATTTAAAATTGTGTATTTCTTCATTCCAGAAAGAACTCTTACAAACTTTATTCATTTTCTTTGTGGACATTTGAACTCTAAAGAAAAAAATACGCATGTAAATATCAAACTCATGGCTTCTGTAGAAAAAAAAATGTTATGTACTGATACTTTATTTTTTTTTTAAATGTAAGTCACCATTTTTTTTCTGTCCTGCAAACATCTTTTGTTATCTTTTTATTTGTTATATTAAAAAAAATTGCTGATGGACTTGTATATATTCTGCCATCCCTTATTTTAATAAATTTTTGGAGTTGTGAATATTTATTCGTTTTTGCCTCAAACATCATTCTTTTGTTTTTTCCTATGGTAACAAAATTTTTTTTTATCATTTTTTTTTCCTCGACACAAATCAGATGAAAAAAGTTGATTACCAAGGAGGAGAGCTCATTAGAACAACTGCTATGAAAATATTTATAGAAAAGAAAGAGTGAAGCCACATCAGAGCAGAAAGTGACAAAAGCTGAGATGCTAGGTCAGGACAAATAACATTACAGACTCTTCTTTGGATTTTGTCAAGTATCTCAATATATATATATAGCAGGAGCTGCAGACCAGATATGGCAGCAATATTCAATGCACAGAAGAATGGTAGATTTATAAATGTACAAGATGGAGTCTACACACTTATTTTTAGCAAGGCTGCACGACATTAAGTGTCTTTGAAGTTCGATAACTTGATTGTTTGATTTTTAAGTATAAAATATTGCACATTTCATATAGTTTTGTAATGTAAGTAAAACCTATTTTTACAAGAACTTCACATTTTTATATTTTAAATTAAGTTCATATTTCAAATCAAAGTTTTCTTATTTACTAATATTTTTAGCAAATAGTTATTTTCTAAAATAATATACTGTAATTTTGCATACAGTAGAAAAAAAAGTTTATAATTGTTGTAGCATACATACGGATGATAATGGATATGTCCCCATTCACATAAATGCAATAGTAAATACTGTATGTTGGCCTGCAGTTGGAGATTCGTCTCAAGCTGTGCTGATCAAACTCTCTGCCTCTGGGCAGAGAGGATCCCTAGATGAGGTTATGTCAAAGAGCAGAGTCTTGTCTCAGGAAACCCAACCCCAATTTTATATGCGGTCTACAGGGAATTTTTATCCGAGCCTATGGGCTCACATACCCCACATTAAATTCAGCCACATCTGACCGCATGGGCCAGTTGGTAAATATCCTGAAGTAGGAGATTCATCTCCAGCTGTGCCAGTCAAACTCTCTGCCTCCAGGCAAAGAGGATCCCCAGATGAAGCTATGTCGAAGGGCAGAGTCTTGTTTCGGCAAACGACCCGATCTCGTTTTAAATGGGGAATTTTAGGCTCAGCCTACAGGCTCGGATACCCCACATTAAATTCAGCATAGGATTGAACAGCTCGAGACCAGATATGGTAGAAATACTCCATTTTTGATCTAAACTGTCTCTTGCAAAGAGTGGCAGAAGAAGTGAAAACTTAGGATTGAACAACTCTAGACCAGATATGTTAGAAATACTTCATTTTTGATCTAATCTGTCACTTGCAAAGAGTGGAAGAAGAAGTGCAAACATAGGATTGAACAACTCTAGACCAGATATGGTAGAAATACTCCATTTTGATCTAATCTGTCTCTTGCAAAGATGAAGAGTGGCAGAAGAAGTGGAAAGCTACAGCCAAGACATGGCAGCAATACACTATGTTTGATCTAATCTTGCAACAATAAAGTTTGGCAGAAGAACTAGAAATTTAGGATTCAGCAGGTCCAGACCAGATATGACAGCAATACTCCACATTTGATCTAATTTGACTCTTGTAAAGATAAAAAGTTGCAGAAGAATTGAAGTACTTTCTGATCAAATACAAATAGCCAACCATTTTTCCAACTTTTTAAGCAATATATCACATATTTCAGTACAATTTGAAGTCTGGAGTGAACTTGAGTCTCAATAGATGTTCAATCTATGAAAGTCCATTGTGAGTCCAATT
>OZ010600.1:3568414-3610914 GCA_963932145.1 Acanthosepion lycidas
TTGGAAAAACCTTGGATAGTTCAACTTGTAGTAGAACAAATCAGTACCCAAGGAAAATGAGGAATAAAAAAAGAAAGAACCAAGAACATAAAACTAAGTCGAAAACAATCATCCAGAGTTCATGCTCAAAGTCCAAAGAAAAAAAACTCCAAAATGGGTAAAGGCAACTATGTAAAGTGCTCAATACACAAAGTAGAGCAAACGTAAGATAATCCTAAGGAGCCAGGTTTTCCTGGCTCCTTAGGATTATCTTATATTTTTTTTTTTTAAGCATTTCACCCCAAGCAAGGCGGGAAGCCACTAGGACGCAAGGGGTTACAGAAAATTTAGAGCAAGATCAGATAGGAGTGATAGAAGAAAGGATGAGGGTAGTGGATAGATCAAGGCAACTGGAGATGTCGATTGACATTACACTTGAATAGCTGGAGATTATAGCTCACGGGGAAACAGGAAAAGGGAAGGGAGTTCCACAGGCGAGAGGTGTGAGACATGAAGCTATTAGAGTAGAAGAGATGGCTACATTTAGGAGTTTTGACAGTGAAGGGGTGAGAGTGGGATGCCAGCCTTGTAAGGCGCTGGAACTCATGACATCTGGGAACCAGCAAATGCAGCTCCTCGGAGCAATTTCCATGAAAGTATTTGTAGAACAGACAGAGGGAGGCAACGGTGCGTCTGTGAGAAAGTGACTGTAGACAAGACACCAGGGCAGGGCCAACTACATTGCATATCCGCCTCTGGAGCCTATCAAGAACCCCGAGGCAAACAGAAGGGGCACCAGACCATATATGGCAGCAATATATATATATATATATATATATATATATATATATATATATATATATATAGAAAGAGAGAGAGAGAGAGAGTGAGAGAGAGAGAAAGATAATAACACCTATTGATATATATAAAATTATGTACTTGAACATATGTCAAGGTGAGCAAAATTTTGTCAATAAGAGTTCACAATAGATAACTAGAGCATTAATTAGTATTAATAAATAAAAAAGATATATTCTGTCAATAATACAATACTCTTATTTGGCCTGTAGGAGTGATAACATTGCAAAACTTCTAGTCAGTCATAGATAAGTATTGTGAACTTTTTATTTATTGATATATATATATATATATATATATATATATATATATATATATATACTAGCAGCATGGCCCAGTGTTGCCCGTGCTTGATTCAAAAATTGTATGACTCATACAGCAATTGCTATCACTTGACTTAAAATATTTTTGCCCTTCCTTGCTTTAAAGGAGTGCCCTTTGCCGTGCTGATGTTACTACGTGCCTTACTTCTTGCCTATCTCACACTGCGAATTTTTTCTAAGCACTATACTAAACATTAAATCTGTTACAAGAAAAGAATTAACAAAATGAACACAAAACGATCAGCTTTAAAAAAGGACTCATAACTGGAAAAACCGAATGAAAAAAGAATGTTAACAACAAATACTTTTTCACACCCAACCCAGTTCTGTGGAATCAGAATTGAGTTTAAGCAAGCGAATTGGAGTAAAGTGCCATGCAGATTTAAATTTTTCCCACTTGTGACAAATGCAGCTATCAAATTTTTTTGCATGCTAGCATGCTAGTTAACATTCGTGTCAGTCAGCTGTTGGCTCTCACACTGACCAATAGAATCTTCCTGCCTATTCGTGGCAGCCAGCTATAGGCTCTCACTCTGGCCAGTACAAAATGGCCACAAACTACATGAAAACTGCCATAGAAGCACGAAAAAATCGATTATTTCCACTATCGATGGGAGTTGGAAATGCAAAGTCGGTCTTGGCCTTTCTGCTAACTTGGAACATGTGCATGTAAATTTTGGCGCAAATCTGTCGAAAATTGCGGCCGTGCATTCGTTACACACACACACACACACACATCCTAACTTTTATATATATATATATATATATATATATATATATATATATAAGTAAAATTTCAGATAGAGTATATATGTAAAAAGACAATATAGATAAAGATGAAAGGAAAACTTATCTTAGCCAACGTGTTTCATCCTCTAAGGGATTTACATTCTCCACTTTCAGAGAGTAGTTCTTTTCATCACCTGGCTTCATAAACATCTTCTGCCATTGTTATAGCAATCACCTGGCATCATCAGTGCAGGAGAGACAACTCTAGTACAGCAAAAAGTTACATATATTACAGACAGCAAAATTTTTTTGTATTATATAATATGATTTTATTATTTGAATATTTTCTGGAGTCACTATTGAGTGCAGAATAAGTCATATGAGATCCCACTCACACTAACAGTTTGTTGGGGCTTCTTGTCCAGGAATGTCATCAAAAAACAAAACATTTTCTGTTCAGCCACTAGTCACATTCTTTTCAAACCCATAGAGTATCATTGCCTTTTTGCCACACTTGCAAGTATAGATAAATGATTAGGGAATAGAACGAAAGGCTGAAGGTCACCTGTCCTAAGTTAATAGTAGTCATTATCACATATTTAAATATTGGAAAAAACTTATTTGAAAAGAACAAAAAATATGGTTATTTACTTTTAATGAGTGCTTGATTTTTAGGATTTGAGAATGTGCCTTTTCTCACAATTCAAAAGCCATTGCTCATGAGTTCATTCCTTATTGATTGCTGTGTAACTGACTTGTTCCCCTTGGTATTGTTAAAAAAATACTCCTTGTAAAATCTGTGTTACCTTTTAAGGCAGTTCATAACATCCTTTCAAACATAATTCAGCAATAACAGTTCAATCCTTCCTTCCAAAATGTCAAGTCCCACGAAAATTTAGACAATCATGGCTCTCTACATCTTCCTTTTTAATTATCAATGAATTGCTATGCCTTCTTTGAAATGATAATGGAATAGTTTTCCATTGCCTTCTCCACATTTTGGAATTCAGAGTTTGATTTCTCTTAGACTGGTTACCAACCAAGGCTAGAAAGCCCAGTCATGCCTTTCTAAAAAGCATATGTGTGAAAGTGAATGCAGCAGGTCAGAAGTTGAACTCAGCCTGCAAAACCCAATTTATGTGTTGATAACCACTATAGTTCAACAGATGCCACTATTTACTAATGTTTACAAAAGATATTCAAATAAAAGATGGCAATGAGTTTGAAAACAGAATTGACAAGTGGGAAATTCTGTGGTAGGATGTGGTCTTGTGTCAGAAGAAAGTCAAGCAAATACCTGTAGTAAAATGCTTGTCAGGTTTACCACATCTGTGGTGTAATGGATAGAGGACTAGAATGAGAAATCAGAGAACTGAGTTTGAATTACAGTCAGGTTCATTATATTCCCTTATGCACAAATACTCTTGGGAAAAGTATGAATCAATGTCTTTCCCCAGCTATGGGTTAAATAGTAGGACTTGTATCTGGAAAATTAATTGTTTTTCTCAAACAATTGTTAATATTCATTTCCTAAAAATTATTTATTCTTACAATCCAAAATATGTTTCAGTTTTAAATAACCTACAAAATGTTGATAAATCCTAAAAAAATCAATCAATCAATCATCATATATGTGAGTGGCCTTAGTAATATCTGCTGTTGATACAGATATTCATCCAAACATTAAAATAGAAAAAGAATAAAGAGTAGCTAGGGAGAAATTAAAAGAAAATAGATTAAAATTTTATTTTATACAAAGCAAACATGCTATCAAAATGTTTAACTGTGATACATTCCTTCTGAATGAATTCATGAATTGTGAGTTCAATCCCTGGGCCAGGTAGTGCAAACTTAGACTCAGTGGAAACAAGAATTGAGCAGAACTAAAATAAGAACTAGATGTGATAATATCCCTAAACATGGCCAACAGAACAAAAACAATCAACCTCCCTGTAGATTTAATAAAGGATTCAGTCCGAAATTCCCTGAAGGTTACCCAGATCAGCAAACATCTGATGAAGTTCAGAGGCCATAATAGTCTGAGCATAAATAATGTAAATAATATCAAGATAAAATTCTCAGTGTCCCCTCTCCTTCATGCACATGTGTAGTTGCATCAATGTAAACATTAGTCCAATGAAATCCTAAAGGACAAAATGCATCACACAAAATCTGTTTTCACTTTGTCAATGTTTTTTTTTCCCAGAAATTGTTTTTTATGTATAAAAATTTATATATCATTTTCCCTTATCAAGATGTGTAACCAAAATGGCAGGCTCCAGGTCTAGGAGATAGAATGCAAAATAAAATTAAAAATTAAATTAATACCTTGATGGCAAGGTATAAAAAGAGAATTTTGAAACAATTACTGTTGGTTTGAGTTAAATTCAACAACCTTTGAGTGTATATCTCCTGAAGACAGAGAGATACAAAAGTTTGCAACAGGTGTCACTCAGTCAATCAAAACATGCCATCTCCTCTATAGAAATCAATGCAAAGTGACTACCTTTACAAATAGAGGGAAGTGAAGTGGCTAGAGATCAAAAGACTCACCAACAACTGAAACTACATGCCAGCTTCCCTAAGTCAATCTGATTGTATTTCCTTCCTGTAAACTGTAATTAATGACATTTAGAAAAATGTATAAACTTTCTCTATATCAGACACATGCCTATTTTTATGAACATTTCAAATAATGATACTGTTTACCACAAAAATATACATCCATCAAACATCAACTTACTTACACCTTTACATATAAAAACTTTGTTGCAAAAATATAATTTGTACTTTTTAATTTTACTAAACTCATTGCAAGTTTTTCTACTAATTAATTGTGACTATAATTAACATTAACAATAGCAATATACATTCAGATAATTTAAAATTAAAACTGAATTTATGAATTCATTATTTATAAGTAATAAATATATATCTTTGTATAAATATTCTTTTTATCTTGGTTTGATTCCAAAAATGAAGATCTTGGAAGGGAACTGTCCCTGTCTGCAGCAGGCTCACTCATACCTAACCAATTCAATGTGGGACAAGTAGATCAAGCTGAAGGGAAAGGCTATAAATAAGGCAAAAAACACAACAAAGTTAACACACCATTCAAATCAACGTCAATCATATCTCAGTCTTTTTTAATTTCCTTTTCTACATTTTTATTGTATTGTCTCAGGATCAGATCATGATTATTAACAATATACCAGAAGCGGGGACATTTGCTTTTTTTATCAGTTGCCATGTTCTGAGGGAGGCCCTATCTGTCAGGCTTACTGCTCCAAATTATTAAAAAATGATTTATTTGGAAAATATATAAACAACAGACAGAGACATTGATTTTGAAAGGAGAATTTTTCTTATTGCTGTTGTTTCAAGTTAGAGGAATGGAATACAGTAAAAAAGATGTCCCTAGCATCAAAACGAAAACATCACTGGCTGGTATTAATTACTACTCAATCCAATATCATGAGAAAACATACAATTGAAAAGTCTAAATTTTGACAAATATATCCTAGTTCAGCTCTTTGTCATAAATTTATCAAGAATAAGAGGCTTTTAGGTTAAAAATTGTAAAATTTATTATGACCGGGTGGTGTTTAGTTATTTAATAATAGAATCATGTTTTTATTCGACTTTGTGCTACCGTAAGTGAACCTAAAATTGCTTCCTTTCCCTGGCGTGATGAGTGGGTCTGTAATGAATTAGTATTCATACTAGTTGTTGTATCTTGAAAATAGTATTTAAAATGTTCACTCTGCAAATAATTTATTTATTATTGGATAAAACATTTAGCAATACCATCTTTTCTGTTATTGTACGTTTATTTATTTTTCTTCAGTTTCAACTCTTTTTCAAATTCATAAACGCCGCATGTTTTGTTTTGAAACTAGAGCAGCATAAAAAACGGATTTTTAGCGGTACAAATGACATTTTAATTGAAGTTGTGATTTAAAGTCTAAAAATCTAAACTGAATTATACAGGAATAATAATGTGACTGTACTAATTTTCATTAAATATATGAATAAATAAATAAATGTCTAAAATATTAAACCTCATTCTTGAACAGACGGACGAGCATGGCAAAAACCATCCAGATACGGTGGCCCATAGTGAAATAAAAAATATTGGACTGAAACGTTTTATTTATTTTATTTTATTTAATTATTTATTTGCTTTGTAACCACGTTGAGCATACTTTTCGTTTGTTATTGTTACATTATAAGAATAAGACGATGTTCACAAGTTTTCATTTTTAAAGACAATAATCTTTATAAATTAATAAATAAACAATATGTTTTTCAATTTTCGTAGCGATAATTGTCACAGACTGTCGTACCGCCGATTTCATCACTTTTAAAAATAGAACTAAAAAAACATACATCTATGCGTATTTATCATCCAATCACACTCTTTCTATCAAATTCAAATCCAGTCACTATTTTCACCCTCTCTAACCATTTTTCTTTTTAGCCTCCACTAAACCGCACCTAAATGACTTCAAATATTGCGGACATAAGTGTAAGAATGACCTGTGACAAAAGCAACCATGTATTGTTGACCAATTAGAACACAGACAAATTCCTAATTTTTAAAAACCTAGCTGATCACATAAATAAATATAAGGTGATAAAGTCAGTAGAGTGATAAAGTTGATGAAGCAGATACATCAAAAAGGATATCAAGTTACCTCCCTTGCTCCTACTGTTTGACCAATCCATTACTTTTCACTCCGGTGACTGAAAGTTGTAAAATTCTCATTATCTTTCATGATTAATGACAATTAGTTGCTCTCTCTCCTTTACACCTATTTTCACTGAAAATATTTATATACAGATAAATGTACACTAACTTTTCAACACGTGCTATAGTTAGAAAAAAGACTCTTATTTGGATGAAACTTAAAGCTAACACATTTTATTCAGATAGTCTTTTACCACAAATATATTTTCTTTTTATTTCATTTTTTATTTAACTATACCAAAACTGTATTTTTTTTTTTTTTTTGTACATGTTACAATTTCTGTCTGAATTTCTAGGATGAGGAGTTATCATTATTTACATTATTTACATTTGGTCTATTGTCCTTATCTTTGTTGTTATTATAACCTTTCAGCCATTGTACACTCCAGCCTTCATCAGGTGTATATCAATCTGGGTAACCTATAGGAAATTCTAAACTGAACCCTTTATTTAATCTATGGGATAGATTGTTCTTGTTGGTTACCCAGATTGATATGGATCTGATGAAGGCCAGAGGGCATAATGGCCTAATAGTGGCAATAGCAACAAAGATGAGGACAATAAGTCAAATGTAAGTAGTGTAAATAATGTCATTTATAATATAGAATTTGTTTTATTGTTTTTGAAATGCCTTGATTCCTTTGTCTATTACATTTGTAGAAGGTTGAGGAGTTGAAAATTTGGCCTTTTAAAAATATCCAATTCATCCACAAAAAAATATGTAGGATTAAAAAAGAAAGCAGATGAAGTGTAAATCCAAAATTTTTAATATTCCAGAAGTGATTTACAAAAAATGTTTTATTCTTTTATTTTCAGTCTAGTTTCTTATGAAGACAGTTTTCATACAACAATCAAGATGCAGGAAGATTTCTTAATGTCTCATCTTACTACTTCAGCTCAGATTGTTACTCCAACTGCTATGTAGACTGACTACTTCATATCTTGTCTTTTTTTGACCTGGCTTTATTACTAGCAGATGTAGTGGTGGATATGAATATGATATAAGAATATGTGCAAATATTTCACAGAAAAATGTTCAGCTCTATTCTAAAGTGTATTAGTTGAAGAGCATAAAATTTCCAATAAGCTAATAACAATACATGCTTAAAAGCCAAAACTTTGCAAAGTAATAATATAATATGTGTCTTAAATGGTGTGTAATTTTTATCTTTTTCCATAAATTATAAGTTAAATTTTAGTTTAAGTAGGGAGGGATATCAGATTTTATTAACTTTCGATAAAAAGACGTTTTTATTTTGGCTGAAATTGATTAATTAACAGAATGTTTTAATAACATGTCTGCTATTATTTAAATCTGTCTAAATTGTTCATTTTACCAAATCTTAATTTATGTGGATTTTTAAAGTTTTTCTTCACAAACACTACAATCATATGACTTCTTTTCTCTTTCTGCTTTATTTTTTTAATCATCCCCCCCAAGCAAAGTGATAAAGTCACTAAGATGCAAGAGGTTACTAACAGAGAAAGAGCCTAAGAAAAAACATTATTAAGGAGAGGGGACAATAAAAGAACAGAATGCAAGGAGACAGATAATAGATGATTGATATTGCATTTAAATCTTTGAAGATCAAAGTTAACTGGAAAGTAAAAAGCCAGAAAAGAGGTCCACAAGTGAGAAGCATGAAAGAAGAAACTGTTAGCAGAGAACTTGTAGTTACGTCTAGCAATTTCAACTTTAAAATGTTGAGACCTAACTGCCAATCTAATAAAATCCTTAAATTCATAAAGTTGAAATACCAAAGAGGAAAACTCATCAAAACAATTCAGAATAAATTGCATATAAAATTGAATATAAATTTCACCCAATACACAAGCAATTAATATAAATCTGACTTATTTTTAATCATTATCTTATCATTATTATATTAAACATTAATTTTAACAACTTAAAATGCTTTTATTTACTGATAAGATTTACTCAGGAAGAACCAAATTAAGACATTTAACTTTCATTTATAAGAATGCTAACAATATATTAGGGGAGGCACGGTGGAGTAATGGATTGTGGCTCAGATTGAGGAAACGGAGAGCTGAGTTCAAATTCCAGTTGAATCCATTACATTCACTTACATGCTAATACCCTTGGGAAAGGTATGAATCCTATGCTTATCCCCACAGCTATGGGTAAGTAGCAGGACAGACCAGGTTCTATAGCCTTGGATGGCAACTGGTCAGAACTGGCAGAAAGAAATGGCAACATACTGCAGGAAAAAATCTGTCTCGTCAGTCATGTATTGAGAGATACATGATCTTCCTAAGTATGTATTACGTATGGCATATAACCGAACAATATATTTCATATCAAAAGTTTCCGTTATTTGTATATTATTTTAATTTTCTTTGTGTTTCATTCTTTCTAATTAAACAAATTCTTCCAAAAAAGAACCTTTGAGGCATTTTACTCTGAATTAACGGATAATTACATGAGAGCCTTTGTGAAATTACATGGGATTGGTGTTAAATGAATGGATTAAAAACAAAAACAAGTATGGAAGGGAGAGTATGCAATTCAGCTTTATTCACATTTTGTTTTATTCTCAGATATACAAAAATAGAATGGGTTGTAAGACAAGAATGTGTCTTCTCACCAAATTTATTCAACCTATACAGCAAGGTGATTCTGAGTGAATTAGAAGTCCTACAAGAATTCATTAATGGCAACTACAATCTTAATGATATAGGATATGCAGAAAGCAAGAAGAAAGGACTAAATATAAACTACAAGAAGACAGAATGCATGATTATCAGCAAAAGGATGAGCTCAAAATGCAAATTACAAATCAGGGATACTAAAATCAAACAAGTACAGAAATTTAAATATCTGGGAAGTGTTCTATGATAGTGTTGGGGCGCACCCACCTTCTCATCAGTTCAGGGGAGATCAGGTGACCATCACACTTCTGTCTCTCTACCGGAAGATACAGTTGGACTTTATATTCTTTCTTATTGTGACTGACTAATGTGCGTTCGTTTGACTACTAATCTCTCTGTTGTAAATACCTCTTCGAATATACCAGTATTTTTCCCTACGTATGTGTTTGTCCTTATTTCAATACACTCACGCGGAAACACTCAACATCTCAACAGATAGAAAGTGTGACACTGAGATCTGAAGATGTATTCGGATGACCAAAGATGCATTCTAAAAGCTAAGCAGAGTATTATGAGACAGCAAAATTTCATTAGAAACAAAGAAAAGAGTACTAAACTTGTATGTGACATCCGTCCTCCCGAATGGCAGCAAATGCTGGATAATCTCTTCAAAGATAAAGAAGAGACTTGAAGCAACAGAAATGTGGTTCTACAGAAAGATGTTGAGGATACCATGTGCCTAACATGTGAGCAACAACAAGGTTTTAGAGAAAATGGAAATAAAAAGGAAACTTATACTTAATATCAGGAAAAAGTAGTTAAAATTTCTGGGGCATGTAATGAGGAAGGAGGGCTTGAAAAATCTGATACTCACAGGACAGACTGAGGGAAAGAGAGATAAAGGAAAGCAACACATAACATACTTGATGAGCATGAGTAAATGGATGGTAGAACAGGGTTTAGGAGAAAGAACAAAAAGACAAAACTTTTAAGCGCTACAAGGGACAGGGAGATGTGGAGGGCCATGATCACCTACGTCCTGAAGGGACATGGAACATAAAAGAAGAAAACCTTACGCAAATGTGAAGGAAAAGAGATAAGAGAATTTCTTTTTTAAAAGTTCAAGTCAACTGCTGCTGCTATTTATATATTCTCTACGGCTAATTGTCTGTGTCTCCTGCTGCTATTGAGGCTTAAAGTCATTACACCAGCAGTTTGCTTGTCTTTTGAATATCATTTACAAGTTGGTTTAACATGATTTCAGAATATTATGAGTTATGATTTCCTTCTGTTTATTACCCAATATATAAATGGATATCTTCATAAATGTTGATTAATCAAATGAAAAGGAATCATTAATCAAAGAGACATTAAATATTTTCTTATCCCAAATTTCATATAATGTTGAAAAGAATAAGAGATATTTAAGAACTAAATTTAATGTCATATCAACAAAAAAGGAAATTCTGTTTTGGGTTAAAACTTACAAAAATAAATATGTGCGTTTGTTTGTATGTGTTTGTGTGTGTGTATGTGTATTGCTGTATGTTTTGAGAAGCTGATCTTTTTTCTCTTTTTTTTACAGTAAGTTTCACCCTGTACAAAGCCCAGAGGCCATTGAAGGTAGAGGGTTACTGTTGTAACCTAGAGAAAGTTACTGAATAGAATAATCAAATGAAGGTTGGTAATGAACAATAATGCTAAGGACAAGAACAACACATATAAGTTTTGCCAGTGGCACATAGAAGTAGTCAACTGCTGAAAGTGAGTCAAGTGAATTACACAATGAATCTTCATCTGCAGATCACCATACAGTATTTACTACTGCATTTATGTGAATGAGAACATAGCCATTATCATCTGTCGGTATGCTACAACAGTTACATTAAGAAGTAGTTTGTACAAATAGGAGGGGAAGATAATGGTTAACCCTAGATTTGAACAGATTGTAGTTATTGGGGAAACATCCTTTTGGGAATTGGTTCCACAGAGCACATTCTGTGGAAGTAACAACAGATCACCAAGAGGCTTGCCACATCCCGAATGTTGAGAAGAGGAGCTTCTGTCATAAAGCTGTCCCAGTCTGCCTTCATGTAAAATCGTTTCAAACATTAAATATAACAACCCAATAATAATGATTTTTTGTTTTTTATTTTTGACAATAATCTAGAAGTTTTTTTTTTTAAGATGAAGTAGTTTCAGCATCTCCATCTGCACTCCAAAAAATGTCCATCTCTACCACATCACTAGAATTATAATCTTTGAAGAATTATTTACCAGCATTGGAAGAAGGTCACTCTTACAAAAAAGAAAAAAATCTCACAATATCATCTACAAAAAGTATATTTAAAAAAAATCTATATTAAAACTCTAATCTAATGTATGTGTGTTCCCAAGATACAGCTTAAAAGATACATAATAACCCAACCAATTTAGGAATATATTGTACCTTGAACCCCTGCCAAGTGCTTTGCCAAATTCATTTAAAATTAGACAAAAGGTTCTTGAGCTAGGAATGTTTTTCTGTTTTTATAGCATTTTTTAATAGGAAATTCTGTATTTGTTTTCAATACACATATCAATCTACTTATATAAGCAAAGACTTGCATATTATATTCAAACTATTACTTTTGTGAAATATAATAAACATTTATAATACATTATTAAATAAGTTTAAATATACATAACGCAATATATCTTTATACAATTCACTACACTACATTAGTATATTTTTTATAAAAGAATCTTTTATAAACAACTACTTGAAAGGTAAAGAGGCTATATGTGTCCTATGACCGGATGGTAAATAAATAGATGCACGCTGATTTGCTGCCATTATATATTTTGAAATAAATGTGAGGAAAAAACAAGTATGTATAATAAAAAAATACATTATTTTGAAAAAAACTACACCTGTTTTATGCTATTATTGCAAATTTTCATACAATGTGTTAACTATAAAACCCAGTGGAACAATAAACTTTCTTTTACTGTCTTTAGAATTAATTATTAACTTTGTAATCAAAGTATATTTTATGGGAGTAATTTCTCTTTTAATATAAAGAAGTAAAACATATAACGATTGATATTGTAAAATAATTTATTTTCATTCTTTAAATCTGGATATATTTGCATTAAGGCATTTTTGGTGCTTTTCATCTGTTTTTGGGATGGAAAATATTTTACGCATTATTAACTAATAATTAATTTATAATTAATAAAAAATATGCTTATTATTTTGAAAAAGACTACAGGTATTTTAAGCTATTACTCCAAATTTTCAGGCACTGTGCTAACTATGAAGCCCAGTGGAACAATAAACCATCTTTAAAGACAAATTAAAATGTGTAATTAATAAAATTTGATATTATTATCCCTTATCATTTAGTATCATGAACTACTTTTAAAAGAAATTGAAAAGATTTAAAGGTCATTTAGTAAACAGTTAAAATAATAAGAAATGTTAAGATTAAAAATAAAATCTATTAATTCTTTAAAAATCATTTTATATTATAAAAATCAACAATAGGATGAACAAAAAAAAAATTTATAATTAATAATTGTAAATAAATTGAATTTTGTGCACTTAAGTATTTTTCCTGTTGTTTGCCATTTCTACTGATAAAGTTCTAAAGATTCCTTTAAATACCTTCAAAGTCTCTTTCTTTTATGCTTTGAGCACTTTTGTTCAGTCTTTCAGCTTCTTCTCTTAGTTCTCCAATTCGCAGCTGAAGGGCTGCCAATTTATTCCTGTAAGTGAGGACATCACTGGACGTATTCTCTAAATTCTTTTCAGTGTTGGTTACCAGCCGAGAATTTATCGTCAAATTCCTCCTGAAAGCCAAATTAAAAGGTTAATTTTTTTTTTTTTTCTAAAATATACACCCAACTTTGGGAACGCATTCTTTCTATTTTCAAAACCTTTTCTCTTCATACATCCTAAAACAATATCTCATACAAATTTAATAACATTTTTGAAAGGAATGAAATCTCCCCCACACTGTATATTTGGTTCCCATAATGTCAAATAATAAAACCCAGATAAATGAAGACAAAGAGATGTGAACAATGAAAATGATTACACCTGTTATTACTATTACTATTAAATTTTACCTGTTATTACTACTACTCCAAATTTTCAGGCAATGTGTTAACTATGAATCCCAGTGGAACAATAAACCCTTTTTACCATCATAAAATACAAACTTTTTCCCCTGCTGACTTGATGAATTTAAGTGTGCTACTAGATTGGCATCTAGGTCCTAGCCTTTTATTGTTGAAATAGTTAAATGTAACCACCACTTCTACTTCAACAGTTTCTTTTCTTGCACTTCCTGCCTGTGGAACTCACTTCCATTTACTTGCTTCCCTGAAAACTACAATCTTCAAAAATTTAAATACGTCAGGCACCATCTTATATCTTCTTTATCCTTTTCTCACCCCCACCCCACCATATACCCAGTCTTTTCTCTCACTTTCACTCTGTGCAAACCCCTGTGTACCAGTGGCATTTCCACCTTGCTTGGGGTGAAATGAGTCTGTTTCTTACTTAAACACAATCTTCTTGATGGCCTAAAGATTGCATTTTAGTAATTGTTGACACCAGTGTCCACATTTCTTATATTTAGACACACTTTAATCCAGATATTGAGTACTTTTACTCTATAAATATAGCATACCATAAAACTATATTTTTTCATATATATATATATATATATATATAATGTTAACCTTTTTTGTGAGTGATAAGTATTTTTTGTCAGTGTTTGCTGTTCAAGTCCATATAAAAAGTTAAAATTTGTAATGCTGATTTTCAAGGCAAATAGATTCTTTCCAGTCAGAAGATTAGTATTAGATAGTATTCCTATATTTGAACTATTTGACTTTCTATCAGATTAATCTCAGCTTACTAAGTAAAAATGGAGAAAAATGATACTCTTTTATTTCTAGAAAGGAAAAAAAAATGCTGTACCAACAGCAAAAGAAGGTATGTGCTATTTATGGAGATGCTGCCATAGCTGAGAGTACTGTTTGTAAGTGGTTCACTGGGTCTAGAAGTGGAAATTTTGAATTGAAAGACCAAGAACATTTTAGCATGCTCACAGTCATTGATGGTGACTCAATCGAAATACTAGTGAAAATAATCTAGGTCGCATGACATGGGATATCACAAAGGCACTCCATGTATTTTCATATTGAGCATTCTAATGCATTTGAATACACTTGGATACATGAATCCCTATGATGTTTGGGCACTTCAAATTTAACGGAAAAAAATTTAATGGAACCATCTGCAATTATCTACTCAAAGGCAACAAAAATGACCCATCTGTTTAAATTTCTCAGGTGAGGTATTGTAACTATTTACACTATTTACCTCATTCAGACTGTTGTTCTCATCTTTATTGCCATATTTATGATTTTGAATTCTAACATATATCACCTGATGAAGGCATACAACTGCTGAAAGGTCATGAATATAACAATAAAGATGAGACAACAATTCAAATGATGTAAACAGCGTAAATAAAAATGAGCCATTTTTTTAATAGAACACTCACAGGTGATGAAAAGTAGATTGTTTACAACAATGTGAAGTGAAAAATGAGCCTCTACTAAACACTTCAAAAGTTTGTCTGCATATGAAGAAGTTGTTGCAGTGTAGCTGAACACCCCTACAAGATAGACTAGTCTAAGACTATTTAAACAGTACTCTCTCTTACTGAGGGAGAGGAGTTAACAATTAACTGTTTATCTGTGTTCTCAGCCATGTAGCATATTATTCTCTGGAATAAATTACTTATTTTCTATATGTGTGTCAACCTTTCCTATTTACAACACAACAGAAGGTGATGCTGTCTCTGAAAGGATTGGAAGAGCATTGTATATTAGAAGCTCTTCCAACAAAATTAGACATTGAATTCAAACAAGTACAGTTCCTAACTGAACCAATTAAAGACATCAATCAATAAACAGCATCTGGAATTAGCCAATCAGCAAGGGGATATCTCCTGTCAGGATAATGTCAGGCCTCATGTCTTTTTGCAAACCTGGCAGAAATTGGAACAGCTTGGGTGGAATGTCCTACTGCACCCAATGTACTCATCTGACCATGCACCTCTGAATTACCACTTATTTTTCTCCCTACAAAATTCTCTTCATGAGAAAAACTTTGATACTCTGGAAGCCTTTAAAATTCACTTAGATCAGTTCATCATCCAGAAAGATGCACATATGTGGTTGAAAAAATCTATGTACAAGTACAGTGGCATAGATAGTGTCTTTGCCACCTGGGGTGGCCCTCAAGTTTGCCACCCCTTCCCAGAAAAAATAAAATATTACAATGCACATTAAATTTTATATATATATATATATATATATATATATATATATATATATATATATATATATATACAATCAATGATAAAATTATTCATACACCCATCAATTTTTAATATTTTTATCCATTTCTCAGAATCTAATGCTCATTATGATGCCAGGTTTTTTATGTGTTTCTGTTAATATGGTATTTATAGCTCCTCATTGATAAATTATGAAATAAAAGTACAATTGTTTTCATTTATTTATCTTTTTAAAAATAAAGCTGGGGATATGTAAAAAAAACGAAGATGTTACTTCTTTTTTCTAAATTGGGAAAACTTTAAAAACTTTTTGCGATATTAAAAGAAAGATAAATTGTTTTTGTTTATATAGCCTCTGTTTTATTTAAAATGAAAAACAAAAAAACACAATTCTAACAAATGAGGAGTCAAATTAAATGCCACATTAACAGAAACACAGTTTGTTTTTCTTTTAACAATGTAAAAAAATGCAACGTCTTTTTAAATTATTTTGTTTTACTTAGTTAAAGTTATTATTAGCAAAATAGTAGACTAAGAATTAGAAGTCCAATAAAATTAATTTCACTTTTAAAAACTGAAATAAATATTATCATACTTTTAATTCTTAGCCTATTTTGCTTAATAAAACTTCAACTATTTAAGCAAAAAAATAAAACATGTGGTTGAATAAATCTGTGTACAAGTATATCAATATTGTCTTTAGAATTCACTTAAAAATACTGCAAATATTTATTCTGACCCAATACATTTGTTTTACCACAGCATTTTATATAAAAAACACTTTATATTGATTTCATGCACATAACTCTTTACATAAACAAATTTATATAGATGTTATATAGAAAAAATGTACAGAGACTTTAGAAACAACACTTTATATTGACTTTATACAGATAACACTTTATAAAGAAAATTTATATAGATTTTATATAGACAAATCATTATAAACATAAATTTATACAGACCTTATATAGACAACACATTATATAGACTTTATATAGGCAATACTTTATATAGATAAATTTAAATTTAAAAGTGGACGCTGAAGTCAACACACAGAGGCGACACTCTGTCTCATGCTTAACACAATCGCCAGGCCATATGTGTTGTGTTTCTGCTCAACTATTTATATATACAGGTCAGTGATGCATTGTGTGTAGCCTATTATATTATTCTAATGGTCATTTTGATGGGCAGTAACTGTTATGTCTTGAATCATTCCAGTAGCTATTGAGTGGGAATAATTGTGGATCCAGATGCAGTTTTTTGACTATTTATAATGTTGCTTGTTAACTTTTTTATTTATTATTGATTATTTTATTGTTGGTTGTTATCATTGCATTTACTTGTTTTTATGTGTGCATTCATGGTTTGTTAATTTGTTTATTATTTACTTAGTTTATTTACTTATTCATTTGGACTAATTTATTTTTGCTTATTTGTTTTGTTTTATTTTTTTACTTATTTATTTTTGTTTATTCTTTTATATTTTCAGTTTTCAATTTTTAAGTAATGTAGCAAACATTTGTTTTTGTGTCTGAATTTTGAGATAAGTTCTGATTGTTTATTTAATAGTTTGTGCATCCGGATCTACAATTATTTGCACTCAATAGTCCCTAGAATAATTGAAAACATAACAGTTACCACCCACCAAAATAAGCATTAGAATAATACAATAGGTTACCCACAATGCCTCACTGACATGTATATATATAAATAGTCAACAAAAACACAACACATATGGCCTGACAATTGCATTTAGCATGAAACAGACTGTCCCCTCTGGGTGTTGACTTTAATGTTCACTTTTATATTTACATATGTTCTAGCCCCGATATTGAGCACTGTAACCCATAAATATAACATACCTTAAAACAATATTTTATTATACAGATAAATTTATACAGACTTTATATAGAAAACACTTTATATAGACTTTATATAGGAAACACTTGATATAAACAGCATTATGTAGACTTTATAAAGAGAACTCTTTATATCAACTTTATCTAGGAAACACTGTATATAGATAATTTTATATAGATTTTATATAGGTAACACTTTATATAGACAACTTTATATAGACAACACTATTTAGACAACTTAATATAGACTTTATATAGGTAACAATTTATAGAGACAATTTTATATAGACATTATATCGGCAACACTTTATATCAATGTTATATAAACAACTTTATATAGACTTTATATAGATAGCACTTTATATAGACAAATTTATAGGTAACACTTTAAGTATTGTCTATATAAAGTGTTGTTTATATAAAGTCTATATAAAGTGTTGTCTGCATAAAGTTTATATAGACTTTATATAGACAAATTTATACAGACATTATATAAGCAACACTTTATATAGAGAACTTTATATAGACTTTATATAAGCAACACTTTATATAGACAATTTTATATAGACTTTATATAGAAAACACTTTATAGAGACAACTTTATATTGACTTTATATAAGAAACTCTTTATATAAACAACTTTATAGAGACTTTATATAGGTCAAACTTAATATAAACAACTTTATATAAGTCACACTTCATGTAAGCAACTTTTTATAGACTTATTATAAGAAACACATTATATAAGTAACTTTATAACTAATAGCACCTTACCCTAAGTTTCCTTTATTATGACTTAAAGTAAAGCAACCATACATCCATCTTTTGAAATTAAGTACAGAATACAGTTTCCTCTACGTATCTGTGAGGCGGTTAATTGTATCAGGAGCTGCTTAGTGTCATATTTTACATTTTTCATATGACTGAAACTCCCTGCTACCTGAAGTGATAGCTGAAAAAACAGGTGGAAATCTCAGTGTTGGTAGAACAATACTGCAGATGTTCATTGTTCAACTGTATACCTACATTGTTGCCACAATGGTGGCTTGATTCCAGCATATAGGTGAACTGTGAAATTTAAAATCACAAGAGACTTGGGTCTCTCTTATCTCTTGTGGAAATGGAATAGTTGTTGTTGGTGGTGGTGGTGGTTGTGAAGGTGGTGGTGGTGGTGGCATCTATATAGCTGCTTTTCATAGTGGTAGCTAAGCTTATCAGTATGACAAGTTGGTTGATTTCAAACTAACTCAACATACTACTCTGAGTTCTTCTAATAGTTCTTCTAATCTGAATGGCTGGTATTGTGTGAGGACCTGTTGAAAAGGAAGATTGACAGATTAATAGCAGGGCTTCTCCTGCAAGTTGCACAGTAACACTATGTCTTTACTCTGGGGTGATCTCTAGTAGCTAGTTCTTGTTATCATAAATAGTGGAATGATGTAGGATAATTTTAGGTGTGTAACCAAGCCTGTGTAGAGCTGTTAATAGGCACAGTAGAGCGGATGCAAAATTAAATCTGAATTATCTAGACATGATATACTTATAAAAAACAACAAAGAATGAAATATAAAAAATAGAACAATTTATATTAAAATGAAGTTGTAATGAGTACAAAATAATAATAACTCCCTTCACCCACTCCCTTCAAATACAGGTAAGCTGAAATAAAAAAACAAAATAAATTTGCGAGCCTATGTGAAATTCTCTTTGGGCCAATGAAAACCTTGTCTTCCCAGAAATTAGCCATTGAACCTAGAAAAAAAGAAAGAAAAAATAACAAACCTATGCAAAAAATCCTTTTTGATATAAAATAAGGAAAAAAAATTAAATTAACAAGAGTGTCTGAAGTCATATGAAAAGTTTAATTTCTGTTCATGCATCCAGTGTTCTGATTTTTGCCAGTGTCAAATTATTTGCCAAATGTATTATCAGCCTTAACCAGGCATTTGGCACTTCAAAGAACTTTCTTTTAACTACACAAGAAAGCTAAAGATTTCAAACTATCTCTCTTCATCTACTGTTGAATATATGCAACTGTGTGTGTATATACATATATCAATATCTATATATATATATATATATATATATATATATATATATATATAGACTATTGAACACCTGCTCAGGTAAAATGCAATTTTCAATATTCAAAGAATTTTATAAATAAAATCATCAAGATATCTGAAGGAAGATTGACAGATTAATAGTAGGTTTTCACCTGCAAGTTGCACAGTAACACTGTGCCCTTACTCATCAAGTAATCTGAAGGAAGATTGACAGATTAATAGTAGGTTCTCTCCTGCAAGTTGCACAGTAACACTGCGCCCTTACTCATCAAGTAATCTGAAGGAAGATTGACAGATTAATAGTAGGTTTTCTCCTGCAAGTTGCACAGTAACACTGTGCCCTTACTCATCAAGTAATCTGAAGGAAGATTGGCAGATTAATAGTAGGTTTTCTCCTGCAAGGTGCACAGTAACACTGTGCTCTTACTCATCAAGTAATCTGAAGGAAGATTGACTGATTAATAGTAGGTTTTCTCCTGCAAGTTGCACAGTAACACTGTGCCCTTACTCATCAGGTAATCTGAAGGAAGATTGACAGATTAATAGTAGGTTCTCTCCTGCAAGTTGCACAGTAACACTGCGCCCTTACTCATCAAGTAATCTGAAGGAAGATTGACAGATTAATAGTAGGTTTTCTCCTGCAAGTTGCACAGTAACACTGTGCCCTTACTCATCAAGTAATCTGAAGGAAGATTGACAGATTAATAGTAGGTTTTCTCCTGCAAGTTGCACAGTAACACTGTGCCCTTACTCATCAAGTAATCTGAAGGGAGATTGACAGATTAATAGTAAGTTTTCTCCTGCAAGTTGCACAGTAACACTGTGCCCTTACTCATCAAGTAATCTGAAGGAAGATTGACAGATTAATAGTAGGTTCTCTCCTGCAAGTTGCACAGTAACACTGCGCCCTTACTCATCAAGTAATCTGAAGGAAGATTGACAGATTAATAGTAGGTTTTCTCCTGCAAGTTGCACAGTAACACTGTGCCCTTACTCATCAAGTAATCTGAAGGAAGATTGACAGATTAATAGTACGTTTTCTCCTGCAAGTTGCACAGTAACACTGTGCCCTTACTCATCAAGTAATCCGAAGGAAGATTGACAGATTAATAGTAGGTTTTCTCCTGCAATTTGCACAGTAACACTGTGCCCTTACTCATCAAGTAATCTGAAGGAAGATTGACAGATTAATAGTAGATTTTCTCCTGCAAGGTGCACAGTAACACTGTGCCCTTACTCATCAAGTAATCTAAAGGCAGATTGACAGATTAATAGTAGGTTTTCTCCTGCAAGTTGCACAGTAACACTGTGCCCTTACTCATCAAGTAATCTGAAGGAAGATTGACAGATTAATAGTAGGTTTTCTCCTGCAAGGTGCACGGTAACACTGTGCTCTTACTCATCAAGTAATCTGAAGGAAGATTGACTGATTAATAGTAGGTTTTCTCCTGCAAGTTGCACAGTAACACTGTGCCCTTACTAATCAAGTAATCTGAAGGAAGATTGACAGATTAATAGTAGGTTTTCTCCTGCAAGTTGCACAGTAACACTGTGCCCTTACTCATCAAGTAATCTGAAGGAAGATTGACAGATTAATAGTAGGTTTTCTCCTGCAAGTTGCACAGTAACACTGTGCCCTTACTCATCAAGTAATCTGAAGGAAGATTGACAGATTAATAGTAGGTTTTCTCCTGCAAGTTGCACAGTAACTCTGTGCCCTTACTAATCAAGTAATCTGAAGGAAGATTGACAGATTAATAGTAGGTTTTCTACTGCAAGTTGCACAGTAACACTGCGCCCTTACTCATCAAGTAATCTGAAGGAAGATTGACAGATTAATAGTAGGTTTTCTCCTGCAAGTTGCACAGTAACACGGTCCCCTTACTCATCAAGTAATCTGAAGGAAGATTGACTGATTAATAGTAGGCTTTCTCCTGCAAGTTGCACAGTAACACTGTGCCCTTACTAATCAAGTAATCTGAAGGAAGATTGACAGATTAATAGTAGGTTTTCTCCTGCAAGTTGCACAGTAACTCTGTGCCCTTACTCATCAAGTAATCCGAAGGAAGATTGACAGATTAATAGTACGTTTTCTCCTGCAAGTTGCACAGTAACTCTGTGCCCTTACTCATCAAGTAATCCGAAGGAAGATTGACAGATTAATAGTACGTTTTCTCCTGCAAGTTGCACAGTAACTCTGTGCCCTTACTCATCAAGTAATCTGAAGGCAGATTGACAGATTAATAGTAGGTTTTCTCCTGCAAGTTGCACAGTAACACTGTGCCCTTACTCATCAAGTATCTGAAGGAAGATTGACAGATTAATAGTAGGTTTTCTCCTGCAAGTTGCACAGTAATACTGCGCCCTTACTCATCAAGTAATCCGAAGGAAGATTGACAGATTCATAGTAGGTTTTCTCCTGCAATTTGCACAGTAACACTGTCCCCTTACTCATCAAGTAATCTGAAGGAAGATTGACAGATTAATAGTAGGTTTTCTCCTGCAAGTTGTACAGTAACACTGTGCCCTTACTCATCAAGTAATCTGAAGGCAGATTGACAGATTAATAGTAGGTTTTCTCCTGCAAGTTGCACAGTAACACTGTGCCCTTACTCATCAAGTAATCTGAAGGAAGATTGACAGATTAATAGTAGGTTTTCTCCTGCAAGTTGCACAGTAACACTGTGCCCTTACTAATCAAGTAATCTGAAGGAAGATTGACAGATTAATAGTAGGTTTTCTCCTGCAAGTTGCACAGTAACACTGTGCCCTTACTCATCAAGTAATCTGAAGGAAGATTGACAGATTAATAGTAGGTTTTCTCCTGCAAGTTGCACAGTAACACTGTGCCCTTACTCATCAAGTAATCTGAAGGAAGATTGACAGATTAATAGTAGGTTTTCTCCTGCAAGTTGCACAGTAACACTGTGCCCTTACTCATCAAGTAATCTGAAGGAAGATTGACAGATTAATAGTAGGTTTTCTCCTGCAAGGTGCACAGTAACACTGTGCCCTTACTCATCAAGTAATCTGAAGTATACATAAATTAATCTTAGAAACTAAAATTTATCTTTGTATTTAATTGTTTTGAAGAGGCTAACATGCAATCAAATACCTTTGAATTCACTTTATGCACAATAAATATTTCAACTTAAAATATTTTGATTTTATATATATATATATATATATATATATATATATATATATATATATAGATATATAAAATTGTGTATTTTGGTAGTAATACCTTTTTTATACAAGATTTACTGAAGAGGACTGACAAGATACTGTGATTAAGCTTTTTATTCAATTGAATTTAATTTTCTGGACATAAAGTGTGTAAAAATTGTTCAAATGTTCTATATATGCAGACACTTTCAGATATTCTATTAACCATCCTAAGGGATGTTTTTTAATTGAATATGTAGATTTTTATATATATCTATACCTATGGGAAGTTTTTTTTTATTTTCCAGACTCACGTAGCCAAGCCTGTTGTCATTTTCGAAGTTGATATCATGAAGTGTTACCTTTTTTCTTTTTATTATTAATGCTGCCATTATTTATTATATATATATGTATATATATATATATATATATATATATATATATATATATATATATATATATATATATATATACCCATGTATAGGATTGTTGTATACAGAATAAATTTCAATAACCCAAAAATATTATTCTTAAAAGAGTGCTCAATACAGAGTAGAGTAAATATTTTTATTATATATATATATATATATATATATATATATATATATATATGTATGCACATATATCTACATATATACACACACATATATATGCATATATATATACATATATACACATATACATACATATATATACATATATACACATATACATATATATATAATGGACTCTACCGTTGTTTTCAATGTATGAGTGCTTTTCAGTTCAGTATATATATATATATATATATATATAGACAGATATATATACATAGATAGATAGATATACATATATATATATATATATATATATATTCACACACACACACATATATACATATACATATATACACATATATATATGCATACACATATATATATACACACATGTATATGTGTGTGTGTGTATATATATATATACATATATATATATATATATTTATATACACACACACATATATATATATATATATACAAACATATATATACCCATATATATATATATACAAACATATATATATACCCATATATATATATATATATATATACAAACATATATATATATATATATATATATATATATATATATATATATATTCACACACACACAGATATATATTGGTCTTGCTAGCCTGAAAAAAGCATAAAATTCTCAAAATTTTAATGTTTTAATCATTTTAATGTATTATCATATCTATATATGTGTGTGTATGTGTAAATATCTCAATTTCTTTAAAAAAATAAATATACATTTGTCTGTGTACACGCACACAGGCAACCATAAACAAACAACACTTTACCCTTCATAGATATCATGCTACGAAGAACCAATAATGACCTTCAATTAAATGTTTACAGAATATATATATATATATATATATATATATATATATATACATATACATAAAATCATAAGAATTATGTAGACTAAAATATTTTGACTCACCAAGTGATGTAGCAAGGCAGAGATTTCAAAAAGAAATTTCATTTAAAAAAAATAGACTGAACAGAAATTCTTATTAACATCCCTTTGATGACTTCACCATACCATGAGATCACCACTGATATACAATCCATTCCATTTCCACACTTAGATCCGCTCTCTGCACAAACAAACCCACCACATAAAACATATTTGGCTGTATATTTCACATATTTAGAATAACATATTTTGATCTTCCTTTATTTTAACTTGTATTTTTAATTTCTTCCTAATTTCTAGTTACTTCTTTTTTAAAAAAGTAATAATACCAATAAAAAAATGACTAATACTAGTAAAAAAGTAACTAATAGGTAATAAAATTAATATTTTGACTATACTGATCTAAGCCAAATCAAGGTTAGAATTATCAAGTGAATACTTCAAAAGTTATATTTAGTGTGTGCATGTGTTGATGTAAACATCCCTGGTTTTGATGTCTACTGGCCTATGCATTCAAGTGACTTAAAATGTACTTTCTGACAGTGCATCTCTCTTATAGGGAAAACCACCATCAGACCTGGTATTCTGCAGACTGCTTAGCCACAGAAAGCTTTCACAGCCAAGCAAGGTTCAATTACCCTATTTAAGAAATGCACATCTGTTGTGGGAATCCCTCAAAACAATATCCTCAAACTTTTATTTTCATATCCAAAATATAAACAAAGTAATTTCTAAGGAATTAATGAATTTTATTTATAATACAACATTAAATTATTATTACTTCAAATATTATATTTAGTGTACAGAGGTATTTAAGTAGACATCTCTGTTTTTTAAAATGCATAAATTTGTCTAACAGCCTGTGTATTTGAGAATCTTAATGAAGAGAGTGAACCTTCAACCAGGGTTTGAACCATTTATACAGTATTTAAAACAAATTCCAAATTATTAATCTGTAAATTTTAAACATTTATAGTTATTAAAAATTTTACACACTTCAATTAACACATTTTGGTATTGAGTTGAGCATTTTTCTGTTAAATATTCATTTGTATTCTTGTGTTTAATACTATGTCTACAGGTAAAAGTATCAAGTAGCCAGTCCAAGTTGAAGTAGTAAGAAGAGTCATTAAGAAATCTTCCTGTCTAATTCTGATGAACGAAAACTGATCATGAAAATGTTTTATTTTCTTCTTTTCCGTTCCTTTTTCTTTGAGGATGAGTTGAATATTTTTACGAGGCCTAATTTTTACGCTCTCAACCATTCACACTCACTATTTTAAAGTCAAATTAGACTCTGCAAGCTACTATTTTATGATTATTTCCGATATTAATTTTGTTTATGTCAAGTTACATCTTTAATGATATTGGTATTATTGGCAATTATGAAAACAATTTCATTTTTGGTTTCCCCATTGGGCTTTACAGTTGATCATAAGTGACCATTTATTTTATTACAAGCAAAAGAAAAATAACAACTTCAGTAGCATATAATATTTAATCAATAACAAAATTCCAGGCAACATAGGAAATTTCCCTCCATCAAACAGAGTATTAGGTTGAGTCATAAATAATATCTGTTTTTCTTTATCAACAAAATAAAGTGCAAATACATTTTATTCAATTATATAGTCACCATTATTTGTAATGACTTGTTGCTACTTATCAGACAAGTTCTTTAATAACTTTTGAGTAAAATTCCATAGGTTTTGATGTGAAAAAGTTTTCAATAAACTCTTCAATCTGGTTCTCATTAAAGAAAGTTTTTCCCCATCAAACTATTTTGCATCGATCAAAAAAGGTAATAATCAGTTGGTTCAAGGTCAGATGGCCAAACTTTAACCTTTGTGCCTGCAAAAAAATGGCTATTATTTTGTACTACCTATGCTCACTCTGCAACAGAACTGGTGCATCTTACCCCCAAAACAGCTGAATGGGGTGGGGTGCATTTTTTGAGTCCCCATTGTAGCCTCTGCTATTTTTTTTCACTATTTTTTTAAAATTATTTTCAAACTGACGTTACATTGTCAATCATCAACTAATAATATACATTGTGTGGCCGGTGCAGTGTGTACAATGCAGGAATGACCCATGAAGTTGGAGCTCCAAAAGGACTAGTTTCAGCAGCATTTTTTTGCTTACTGCCACAGACCTCTCAACCGCATGGGGGGTCCTATTCCTACTGGGGAGTCAGAGAAGAAGTGCTAATTTCAGTAACACTTATTTTTTAAAACTGTAATTTTCTTTCTGAACAGTTCTTTTAAATCAATTAAAAACGTAATATATCTTCGTAAAATCATTTTTTATTCCAAAATTTCTTTTTTTTTTACTAATAGTAATACTAACCAGAAGTCCATGGCTAGTAATTAAAATAAAATTTCTAGTCCCTATTTTTTACATTTCTGGAAAGGTAAAACTGAAAAAATTGCTTAAAAAATAAAAAAGATTTCAATAGATGAAAAATTTTCCTGAAAACTGAAATACTGTTTTTAAAACAAATTTTTAAGACAATCCCATTTGTGTTGTGTTGGAATCTTTGTAAAAACAATTTTCAGCAGAAATGTGTTAGCAATTAATATTTATGGAAATATAAAAATTTGCGACTTAAAAATTTTTTTCAAGTAAAATTTAGTCATGAAATTGAAAATGAAGTGGTTATTACAAAAAGAATAACATTTTCTCATATTTTTTTAAAATAAAAAAAATATTCATTATAAAAATAAATAATTAATGATTATATACTGAAATTTTTATTTAAATTGGCTAATTCCCTGATTTTTGGTAATTTAGAAAAATTGATGCCCTCCCTACTAGTTTTCCTTTGAGGATTTGTGGGCGCCAGGTTGAGACAATTTTGAGAGGGTGGTGGAGGGTGATACCCTAGAGCCTAGATTATAAAATATGTAAACCAACAACAATGCAATATTTATTATTTACCATTTTACAAAAGAAACAAATTTGAAAAGAAATCTTTTTATTGAAAATTTTTTTTAAAAATTACAAAATTATCAAAATATGTAAATTATCTACAATACAATATTTTTATTTATCATTATATAAATAACTATGAAAATGAATTTTTTATTCCTAATTTTATAAAAATATCAATGAATTAATAAAACAAATATTTATTTCTTTATAAATTGATAAACATTGCATTGCATTGGTTGGTATTTTTAAGGCCTGCATTTTTAGAATGTTATAAATATAAAATTATTCTTGTGAATAAACAATCTAATAAATAAATAGTGTTTAATATTTTTGTTGTAAATTCTCAAAGAATAAAGGAAATGTATAAATTCACTTTCATATGTTTGGGTTTTATTAAAATTCTAATCATTGCATTTTAAAACAATAAACTTTGCCAAGGGAGCCAATAGTGTATAAAGTAAGAGTGGTTTCAAGGGAATAACTATTGTTTGACACACAATTTTTTTGTGGGCACAAATATCAATGAATTTCTGCATAAAAGAAATGCCCAGAGAATGCATTTTTTCAAAATTTATAATTAGTTATTCATTATCCTTTTATTTAAATTTTCTTGTTCAGAAATTTTTTATAAATTTACAAATAAGAAATTTATTTTTCATATTTATTTCTTTATAAGTTGATAAATGATAAACATTGCATTGTATTAGTTTGTTCACATCTTTAGGGTCTGCATTTTTAATATGTTCCAAATATAAAAATATTCTTGTAAATAAACGAGCTAATTGTCTTTAATATTTTTATTGTAAATTCTCGAAGAACAAAGAAAATGTATAAATTCACTTCCATATGTTTCAGTTATACTAAAATTCTAATCTTTACTCTTTAAAACAATAAACATTGCTAAGGGAGTGAAGGTAGTTAAAATAATAGTGGTGTCAAAGGAAAAACCATCCTTTTGACACGTCATTTTATTGCAGGCACAAAGGTTAAAGATTACCAATTGACCAATATCAATAAAATCGTAACTTCAATCAGTTTGGTACATTTATATTCTGAATGGCATTTAGTCCCCCCCAAACTTTAAATAGCATCTTTTAAGATCAGTAAATATAAAAATATTTACAAATAAAACCTTTTTTCTGCTGAAAGTAAAATCAGGACTGCTTTAAAACAACAAACATTTCCGAGGGAGTGAAGGAAGTTAAAATAATAGCGGTGTCAAAGGAAAAAAATGTCCTTTTGACACACTGTTTTATTGCGGACACAAAGGTTAAAGATTACTGTCAAATATGGCAAGTGGGATAGACCAGCCAAGTTCCAAAAAGGTTTACTTGTGTTGTCCTTCCTGTGGGCAAGTTTGTGTTGTCATAGAGACATTTTTTCTTTTAATTCACTGTATACGCTATCATTGCTGTATATAATCTAAGGTCTGTGAGTGTATACCAAATTTAGTCTTGTCTTGTATGGTTAGTAGTTAGGATAATAGATTTGTCATTACAATGACAATGTCTACTGTATTCATCGTACAAATGCACTTGATCATTCTTAATGTCATGTGCAGGATCTTTTGCCAAAACATCATTTTACCCAGGATTGTCAGCTTCCCTCAAAGTCCAAATTCTGGCTTTTCCCATCCAAGATCTCAAGTTCAATAGGACGGCAGAAAACAATTGATGATCCCCTACATCCTGGAGACAGACAGTAAAAAAAATATAAACAGATGAAAGATGATCCAACATATATCCATTACATTGATACCTTTGTTGGTGTGAGTAGATGGAAAATATTGTCATTCAAGGAGATACATATTACATTGGAACGAAAGTCTTGTAGCATTTTTGAAAGTTTTGTAGCATTTTTGATCGGATCACTTTGAAGGTCCTTTTTCAATACTTACAATAAAATAACCATTAACTTTTACTTTCTAATGTTTTAATTCTTTGCAGATTGCTTAATAATAATAATTATTGGTAAATTTTGTACAGATTTTACACTTTTAAAATCTAAACTCTGATATGAAAGTGAAATTTATGTCATATATAAAAACACTAGATATTCACATTACCAAATGAATGGATATGAAAAGGCACTAAAAAGTTCACCACCCAACCTGTATCCCAAAATCCAACCAAATAACCAGACATTAAATTTATTTTTAATCTTGTCTTGGTTGAACTGAGAACTTATCAAAGCCACCCACAGAAAAAAATCAACTTTTATAATTCATAATTAAAATTTTCATGGATTCTGGTTATGAGTCAATTTTCCGAAGCATCCCTGGAAACAAGAATATTGTGCCTCTCTGACTTAATACATATATTTACATAACAGATGCTTGATTCCATAGAGTTTTTCATTCAACTGTGTTTCTACCAAATTTTATGGATTGTCCTTGGATGAGTCAACAAAATGATGCAACTCCAAAGCAAAAAGTAAAAAGAAAAAAACAAATCAACATTCCTTTGCACCAAACTTACCATCCTATGTTTATCGATTGTACGATAAGCAATTGGCAAACAGTTTGTTCAATATGTCTACCATGCTGTCATTTGTGGAGAAATGTGTACCAACTCTGTGTGGAATATTGGAGTGTATCAAAATTATATTCCTTTTTTAACCAATTGGCAGCTTGTAGGAGAAAACTCTTAAGATCTTGTTTTTTGTTTGGAAATTTTTTTTTACTAATATTAACACAATACAAGATTCAAGAGACACTCAACATAGAGGCTTACTGAATGAAGTATGTGTGATGTGAACATAAGAGAAAGAAGTAGGAATAAACATTATGAGGATATGGAGGATATATAACAATTAACCCTAAACTTGAAAAGGTTAAGATTGTTGTGTATGGGGAAGTGTCCATGAAGGAATCTGTTTCACAGAAAAGCATTTCTTGGGAAGAAGCTTTCTGAGTGGAACATCTTTTTTTTACCAATGGAATGTGTAGGGAATAAGGGTGATCCAGCTCTGTGGATGTAGTAAGGCAGGTCTTGGTTGTAAAAGTCTCAGCTGGTGGAACTAAAGAACGGAATTTTGTCGGAATATTTGTCATGGAACTAGTGACAGAGTACCTTTCAGTGATCCTAACTCTTTTGAAAGTTTTCAAAGGCTGGTAGCCATTTTTTACACTACCCTATACTTTAAATCATCATCATTGACAACTGATAATCATCCACTTCTGGACTTTATTTCAAACAGGCAATTTACCAGCCTTAAAATGCTGAACCCACTTTTGGGCAGATAGTGTTTTGTTTTCCTTCCACTACTCATATTCTGTTAACAGCTATATTTTTTTACAATGATTCTCACTCTGTTGAAGGCTCAAGAGCCACTCAAAGTAGAGGGTTACAGAGTAAGAGGCACAGTTTATGTGGATATGTACAGAAGATAACAATTGCCCTTAGTCTTAAACAGGTTAACATTGTATTGATCAGGGAAGTATCCTCTTGGGAGTCAGTTCCAAAAAGCAGCTGTTTGTGAGAAGCTACTCAAATGGAACTTACATCTCACTAATGAAATATGAAGGCAATGAGGGTGGGTCCACTACAATGTATGTGGCGTGGCAAGTCTTAGCCATGAAAGCTAAAACTAGTGCAACTAAGGAATGTAGTTTCTCTGAACACTTTCCAGGCTTGCAACATTTTGTCTGTGGGAAAGGGGCTGAAGGTTAGGAAATATCTTGTCACCAACAAGGACGCGGAAACACTTTTGGTGTTTATTGAGACTGGAAAGTGAAAACTGACCAGCTCCTGCCCATATATGGAAACAGTATTCCATTTTCGGACTGATCTGGCTCTTTTAAAAGTAGAGGATAGCAAAAGAAGTCAAGTACTTATTGGAGCAGTACAGGGAACTGATCATTTTTCCAGTATCTTTAGCAATGGATTGTATGTACTAGTTTCACTTGAGGTCTGGGTTGAGTTTAAGTCTTAAGAGACACTCAAGGCACAGGGTCTCCCCGAGAAAGCATCCTTTCATCACGATAGATGAAAATTCAGGGTCCTTCAACAACTTTATCACCTTTTTTTAAATCTCAGTTTTATCTCAGTTTTCTTTAAAACCAAATATAGCAGGATTTTATTATTTCTTGCGGTTCATTACACAATCAAAATATATTATCAGGTATTATTTGCACAAAATATTGAACCTTACCAATCATATGTTGCCATCCCATAATAAGTCCCTCATTACAAAAAAAATTTTTTTTGATTCTATGCAATAAATATATTTTTAAACTGTTATTATTCTCATAAGGGATTTCAATATAAATACATTACAATGTTAAAGTGGTTCATATAAAGTCATAGTTTTCAGTGACCGGACTTATAGTTCAGTAATGACTCTATTGTATATCATTAACGATTTATCTCAATATGACTCAATGCTTCTAGACAACTATATTCTCCTACGACTACAAATATTTAATATATTCTATACATGTTTAGTTTAAATTCAAGTTTTAGTAACAATATCTGGGTTAAAAAATTTGGGACTACAAAGAAAATAAGTCACTATCATTGCTTTTTCTTATATACTTACTGGCTTGCAGCCATATCATGTTGCTTATCCAATCACCAAAGTGAAACAACATCAAGCCTGGTCAGTACCTAGATGGGTGACCACTTAGAAATACCACTTGCTATAAGCTTGTTATGTGCAGGTGATCTAATGGATAACAGCTCGGAATGAGAAATTAGAGAGCTGAGTTTAAATTATATATCAATTCAACCAAATATGTTAGCTCTGTCTCTGATATTGAGCACTTTCTAATAAGTACCGTGCATATAATATATAAATAATAATATATATAATATATTACATATATATATATATATATATATATATATATATATATATATATATTTATATTTATATACACACACTTTTCACATATATATATATATATAGACAGATATATATATATATATATATATATATATATATATATATATATATAGAGAGAGAGAGAGAGAGAGAGAGAGAGAGAGAGAGAGAGCCATGATAGATGAGGTGGTACCTCTGCTCAAGCCTCCAGAATCCCACTAGTGGAAGTAATTTGTATGTTAAAATATAAAACTTTTAACTTTCCAAAAAAATTAAAATTAATGAAAATTTATTGTACTAAGCTACTCACCTTAGTAAAACCAACTGTACTTTGTACCCGCTTACCTGTTGGCACTCCTCCCCAAAATTTGGTTTTGATTGTTTAATGTATGGCTATTTTAGAGGGTGTGATGGACAGATGGATGGACTAAAAGAAGTCACAGAATTTTATAGATAGATTCAAATTAGGACATCATGAGCTTAAAGCTGTGGGGGGGATATAAATTCTACATTGAGGTACAATGTTGTCAGTGAATGAACAATAAGATTAAATAAATCTAGAAGTGGAAACTACCATTGAGAAAACCATGAGAGAAGTTAGCCCCAAACCATCCATGATTTAAAGGCTAGGCTGAAAAATGACCCCCAAATTTTCAGTTTAAGCACTCACAACAAAAGACACAATATTGATGGGAAACATTTAAAAAGCAATTGGAAAAAAATTTCCACATTAATAGCTTAGATACTATTTGATTTGTATTTAGATAATATCAAATCTATTACTCTGGAATCTTTCTCTTTTGCTAAATTTAAAGTCAAATATATTTAACTTGAAATTAGAGCAAAATACAAAGTCAGTCCAGAAATTATCTCTTTAATATTAATGAAAAATTGTCTACTTTGGGCAATGACGCCTTAATTGTCTTTAAAGTACCCCCCTGTGGTTTTGAATTCTAGTAGGAGCATTAATTCCAAGTCATTGTGTGTTGGGCATGGCTAGAATTTGAGTGGATGACTTTCTATTTTTAAAAGAAAAAACACCCCTTCCATTGTTAAACAAGGTGAGGTTGATAGTAGGGGAGAGATGTTTGATATACAAGGCCTCTCTTGTAATGAGTTGTTTTTGGTAAGTTGATTTACAACAAACTCTTGTGTTTTTGGTCAGTATTTTTTTAAGGGTTCTTGGATTGTGGGTTGATAGATGTTTTTTATTGCATTCTGCTTTATTAGGTGACATGTAAGGCATCTACTCAAAGAGGTTCAAGAATTCTAGCCATGCCCAACACGTGATGGCTCAGAATTAACGCTCCTACTAGAATTCAAAACCACACAGATAATTCTTTAAGAATGAATCTTCTATTTTTTTACATCATTTCACCCCATGATAAAGGGATAATGTCACTAAGACACAAGCTTACTGAGAGTGAGAGGGAATAAGACTTCAGGAGGAACTGGAAACGCAATCCTAAACCGGAAACAAGGGATAAAACTCTACTATTGTTCAAAAGACTGGGGAGAAGTGGGAACAATATATTGTTATAATTGTTCTATTATTAGTTATTGCAGTCAATTTTGTATTGTACCTAATTGATAAATTAAACTCTATTATATATATATATATATATATATATATATATATACACACATTTCATTGAATAATATAGACATATTATATCTATTTATTTTTATAATGATCCTTTCTAGTTCTCTACTCAGTTTCTTGATATTAAAATGAATTTCATCAAGGAAAGTGCCATAGTTTTTTTCCTACCTAAGTACTTTCAATCTCCTCTAAGATCATCCTCAGGGCTAAATTACAAAGACAAACTTATTGTAACTGTAATAAAATCTGCATTTCAATGTGATGGTGATTTTTAAAAAACACATGTGAACATACTCCATTATAATTATTTTAAAATTCTTAATTTTTCCATTGTAAACAAATATTTCAATACAAGTGAGCTGACTGGAAATTGGTAGAAATGTAAAATGGCATTAAATGTTTGTTATATGAACTTCAACATTTCAGTCTTAGAGGAAATTGAAAGTACTTGGATTGGAAATAACTACGGCGCCTTCCTTGAAGAATTTCATCTTAACATCAAAAAACTGATTAGATCAGTATAAAATTAGAGAAACATAATATGTCTATATTATTCAATAAAACATGCTTGAATGAAGATATGTCCCCCATATATATATATATATATATATATATATATATATATATATACATATATAATTTTTTCATATAGACAAAATGGTTCTCACCAGTTGAAGTGCAATTTTAAATGCAGTGAAAAGAAGTTGCATCTTTGTAGTGAGTAAATTGTTTTTGTCTATATGAGAAAATTATAATAAATAATTATTGTTCTACTATCGGTATTGAGCCCTCTTTTGAACTAATGCTGTGAATGTTAGAATTTATATATTATTTTCGTTCTCATTACATTTGGATATACATATATATATATATATAGAGAGAGAGAGAGAGAGAAAGAGAGAGAGAGATATGAATTTTTCTGAATGTCTGATGATCAGTTCATTACTGGGAAACATTTATTAAAATGTGTGCTTGGCATGCTTTTAATAAAATCCAGAAGTACATAATATTTACACTGAATGTGGCTCTGTCTAAAAAATATTTATTAAACATAATATTAAGATTGGGCAGAATTGTATTTCAGTTGAATGTTAAACATTATTTATATATATATATATATATATATATATATATATATATATATATATATATATATAGCATAATGAGAAGCCATGTATACTTTCTTAATATGTATATATAGAAAAAGTTGTAAATTAAAAAAATAATGTTTTATTTTATGAAAGTATTTATTTATTTATTTATATATATATATATATATATATATATTTTTTTTTTTTTTTTCCTCACCAGTTGCACAACTCTGATTTGCAATAGTCAGAAGCTGATTGAAAATGAATTTACCCATCAAACTCTATATAAAATATATACAGAGTTTGATGGGTAAATTGTCACCATTTTATATTTTAAAATTGGCGTATACATGTTGTTTAATTTTGATTTTGTTGACTGCACAGTATAGTAGGGTCAGTTGGGCATCGTCTGTGAGAAAAAGAGCGCCATGACGCAATTCCCCCTGCCTGTTATTTGGAAATGACATGCTGTAGTGCGTGGAATTCGCACCAGAAGCTCTACTACAAACATTTAAGCAGTAAAATTGACCTTGCTAACCAAACGATCCTCTGTGGCTCAATTGGTAAGGCATGTCAGGCTATATGACGGTTCTGTATAGGATACAGGTCCGATTCCTGTTGGAGGATGAATGTTTTCTATGAAAATTTCTTGGACATTGACGCCGGTAAATGTTATTAATACTGTTTATTATAAAGGGAGCATTTACTTAAATATTTGTATCTATAAAAAGAATGTATAAACATAAAAATGTTTTAAAATATATATATATATACATATATATATATATATATATATATATATATATGAACAAAAATTTTATACTACAGAATTTATATATGTTTTAAAAATGATGGAGTGCATTCTTTTTTTTTTTTACAAGGAACCTTTTTCATCCAACACTTCTTCAGAAATATTTGTTGGAACAAAACTCAAATATACAAAAAAAAAAAAAAATAAACAGCAAAACTGAAAAAGTGTATGGATGTAAATGAGGAGCCTCAAATACAATAAATTTATTAAAAAAATTGTATATATATAAATATATATATATATGTTTGTATAATTGGAATTAAGATACCATTAGTTAATGACCATTTTCACCTTTGAATTTTAAAATTTAAATTTAGCAGGACTTTTCAAACTGTTTATGGCATCAGTTTCTCGAAGGAGACTTGTTAGTTTGGGAAGGAAAGAGAAAGAGAATGTCAAATGAAAATGGTCATTAACTAATGATATCTTAATTCCAATTGTAAAGAAAATTTTGCTCTGTTTAATGAAAATAAGCACTCAGCACTCTTTGTGAGTCAGTTTTAACATTTAATATTTAAAATTCTATATTGTGTTAATAGGAATTGCTTGGATTATACCAATGGATTACTACCTATATATATATATTATGTATTATAAATTAACTGATTTAAAATATTGTTTTTGCGCTACTCAGTAATAACCATGTTTCAAAAATGGAAGCTAAAAACTTTAAATTTAATTTTGTAATTAAAAACATTAGTTCCATTTCATCAAGTGAATTTTGGAATAAATCGACCTTGCTAACCAAATTACAACTCTTCTTTCTTTTTATTACATATCTTATTGTTCTTTCTTTTCATATATATATATATATATATATATATATATATATATATATATACTTAAATATTAGTGTAAAAAATATAACAACTTTACCAAGCTACAGTGGTTTTATCTGTTATATCTTCAGGCTGGCTTGGTTATATTGGAGAAGATAAGATCCAGTTTTGAAACCAAAGTAGATTGCTATGGTTCTTATATCTTTTTATAATAATATTTAAGAATATTACTTTACAGACTAGGGATTGAACACGTAGTTGCATGGGGCTTAGGGGTTAAAATGATCAGTTGATACACACCCATGCCAAGAAGCTTAATGAGGGATGATAATGACAAGGAAACACATTGGTAATTTTAACAAAACAAGATAAGCAATTTATTCACAAATTTACACGCTTGAAGTCATGTCAGTAGCTTATTTTAGGAAATAAATCAGAATTCTTAGTCGGTAGTTTTAATGTATTGTCATGAAGAAGAAATATTCATGCAACAGATTAAATGACTGACACAAAATAATATTAAAATTGTTTCAGTCAATGTTAAGTGAGTTCATTGCTCACCAAAGTAGATGAAGAGAGATAGTTTGAAATACTTAGCTTTCTTGGATTGTTAAGAGAAAATTCTTTGAAGTGCTACATGCTGGGTGTTTAGAGGCTGATAATTGGTGAGTAATTTTACACTGGTGAGTATTTCAATGCTGGGTGCAAGGAACTGAAAAAAAAAACTTTCACATGACTTAAAACACTTTTTGAATTTAATATTTTTCCTCATTTTATATCAAAAAGAATTTCACGTAGGTTCGCTACTTTCTTTTCTTCTTGTCTCACCAGCTAATTTCCATGAAGACAAGGTTTTCATTAGAAAAAAAAATTTCATGTAGGCTCGCTAATTTCTTTCCTTCTTCTTGGCTCACCGATTAATTTCTGTGAAAGGCAAAAATCTCACATAGACTCATAAATTTCTTTACTTCTTCTTCCTCAGTCTTCCAAATTTGAAAGGAGTGGGTGAAGGAAGTTATTATTTTGCATTCCCTACAAGCACCTTCTAAAAATGACTGGAACTGGTTAATTTTAGGGTAGACTTTATCCTGTAGTTGATTTATACATGAGGAAATCATATATTATATATATATATATATATATATATATATATATATATATATAATAGACACATATTTTTATTAATATAAACATTATTTTTATTAGGTACAAATATTGGAACTGACCTCCATTTTTTATTTTTTTAAATAGTGAAATTCCTACTCAATTCCTGACAAGAATCAAACTTGTATACCGTTTTTCCATCAGGGAAACTACTCCTATAAAACATATCAGACCTCATTTAAGCATGAAACAGACTGTCAACACTTAGCATTGACAGTCTATTCCTGATACTGAGCCCTTTTACCCATAAATATTGTATACCTCAAAACTATATTTTTTATCTCATAGATAGATAGATAGATAGATAGATAGATAGATATGCAAGTTTCATTGAAACTGACTGACATGGTGCTGTGATTAAGTTTTTTTATGTAATTTCTTGTATGTTCATATAATTTTTTCTTTTCAGGATATAAATTATTTATAAATTATATAAAAATTGTCTGAATGTTTTCCAAGTGCTTTCGGCTATATTTATTAGCCATTATCAAGGATGAATTTTATTTGACTCTTAACTGAATATATATGGATTGTTTTATGTATGCATCTAGAGTTATAGGAATGTTTTATTTTCCAAACACGGTCAACACATTATGGCCATGTTCATATTTGATATTATTGAGTGTTGGCTTTTTTTTTTATTAATAATGCCATATATATATTTTTATATTCAATCCCAAATATAATGAAGCACAATACCATATCAACCTAAATATTATTAATGATGAACTTAAACACAGAGAAATAATTACGAAAAAGCTTTGCAACTTATACCAAGGAAATATTCTACTTCCCAACAACAGTGATAAATATATAAACCAATCCAGTTATAAATTAACAGATGACCAGAAGGAATTCCTAAATCTAGGACCAAATTGCCATCTCCAGCCTAAATTTGACCTCCTCACAAAGAAGACTGAAATTGAAATCTTACACTAGTTATTATCCCAACTGAAAAATGACAAATTAATAAAACTCCATCCAAACCTCAGAGATCTTCTCAAGGCAGAAGGTCTAAAAGATCGTACTCCATGCAACAGTTATAATAATATTTTAACAACAAAACTCAAAACTGCTGCAAAAGAACTAAAAATACAATCCTAATATCATCATCAGAAGAGCTGATAAATTCAAAACTTACGTAATTTTGGACAAATTGGATTATTACAGAAAATAACAGTATTTCATTGATGATCGGTCTAAATTTACAAAATTACATAAAAACACTACTCACACTCGAAAAAAAAAAATCTGTTAACAAACTCATAGCATCCAACAATGCTCATATAGGAGCCTTGAAAATCAATGAAATTATTGGAGATTACCAACCAGAATATCTATATGGATATGTAAAAATACCCAAATTCAGATATCAAATATGACCCATCATTTCACAGATCCCAACACCTATTTACCAATTGTCAAAATTCCTCAATGATATCATTACTCCATATCTAGCTACCAATTATAGCATCAAATCAACTCACGAATTTCTCCAAATCTTTAAAACTATACAACCAAACCAAGGCATTCTAGCGTTGCTTGATGTAGAAAATTTATTTACAAATGGCTCTGTCAATGAAACCATTGATATAATCGTTAATTCTGCATATAAAATAATTCAATTCCACCTCCATTCATTGAACCGAATATTCTCAAAAGATTATTGCATGCCTGCATAGCTAAAGTCCCGTTCTATGATCATAATGGCAAAATATACATTCAAACTAATGGAGTAAGTATGGGAAATCCTCTCGGTCAATGTTTTTCTAACTATAACATATCCCACATAGAAAACAAGGTATTTAAAAAAAGTTACTAAACCAAAAATATATGTCTGCTATGTAGGTGATATTTTTATTTTAGCTAAGAATAAAAATAAAATTGATAATCACAAAACTACATTAAAAAAAAAAATCCTCAGCTTTACTTATAAACTTAGCCAACAAAATAAATTCCAATCCTTGAATGTTCTTTTGGAGTCTAGTAGCTATAGTAATAACTAGTAGCTTACTATTTTGTTATATAAAAAACCCACAAGTAAAAACTTTTGCCATCTTAACTTTATTAGTCAATGTCGTCTTAGATATAAAATAGATGTTATTAAATATTTCCTTACAAGAGTTCACGAGAATTTATCCTCGCATTCACTTCTCTTTAAAGAACTTAATAACATGAAACAAACACTTGTTAATAATGGTTTTCCAAACCATCTCATAGATTATTAGACTTTTTCATTCTAAAGTAACGAATAGCAACACTGAACACACACAAAAAACAAACAATGACATTAACAGTTTCTACAAAAATCAAATGCATGTTAAATATAAACAAGATGGAATCTTAACTTAGAAGCATCATAAAGAAATACACAACTCTAGTTGACAAAAACAAGAAAATTAAATTATTTATTTATTATAGAAAATTTAAAACTGCTAACCTCATCGTCAAAAAGAAGAATTCACCTGTAAGATCCAAATTACAGAGAAACAAAATTTATGAATTTAAATTTTCCTTAAGGAGCTGTGTTCCTGAACAATACAAATTTGTAAATAATTTTATTGGATATACTACAACATGTTTAACAAGAAGACTCACATTTCATCTCTCTTACCATAGTTCATTTAGGTCTCATTTAAATACACATGGAGACCTAATAAACTATCTGTAAAATACTTGTTGATAATACAAATATAATAGAATCATTCACATGTACAAAAAGGCTAAAAATAATGCAAGCAATAAAAAAAAAAAAATCCAACACTCAATAATATCAACTATGAACACAGCCACAATGTGCTGACCATGTTTGGAAAATAAAACATTCCTATAACTCTAGATACATACATAAAACAATTCATATATTCAGTTAAAAGTAAAATAAAATTCATCCTTGATAAAGGCTAAAAATATATGCTTGTAAAACATTCAGACAATTTTTATATAATTTATGTCCTGAAAAGAAAAAAAATTATACCAACACGAGAAATTATATAAAAAACACTCAACCACAGAATCTTGTCAGTCATTTTCAATGAAACTTGCATAAAAGAAGGATTGTAGCCCAAATGCACTCTATATATATATATATGAGAATAACTACAAATAATTACCAGCTACAAAACTCAAGTCATGTTCTTGAATAGCCCCATCAGATCAAGATTTTCATATAGATGTCATGGATGGTGCTGTGGAATCTTCCACAACAAACCAGCCTTACCTCTTTTTAGGAAATGCACTCTTCCTATCTGGTAAGTAAAATCCTACTTTCACATAAATATAACAAGTATTCATTGGTCAATCACCTCTAATCTTGCTTGCTGATTGGTCAGTTTTGACCAATCATACCACCTACACGCGACCAATCTATTTTCCCGCTCATATGCTGTGATCCTCTCATGTGGTACACGGCCATTATATAAACCGAACACGTGTGAACTTTTTGAGTAGTACTTCTCATTCCTTGCTACCAAGTGCCAAGATGTAACCATCAGGAACTCCCGTCTTAGTCATTGCTGACCAGACGTTAAAGATAATTACCAACATGCACGAACACAAGTTTATCAGTGAGCTTCATGATGGATAACCAATTGCTAAACTACTGCACTTCACTCATACTTTTGAAGTTGCAAAGTTAAATTTATTTAACACGAAACAACTCTAATACACTCACTCACCAACCTCTGAAATCACTCCTGAAGTTTTACCAATTTTAGAACTCACAATTCTAAACTTTATTCTTCTAAATTACAAGTTCAATATTACTTTTTCTTAATATGAACTCCGGTACAACTATTACCAAATCAAAGGGATACGACAATGTCCTACCTTTTCAGTTCGCATGTTTGTACATCAAACATTAATAAATCTAATTGCTATGTTTTGAAATCATTCCGTTGAGTTTTGTATCTTATTCTATGTATGAATATAGAGATTTTAATGTTAGTGGAAATCGTTAATTTTCACGCAGCCTATTCTCAACAAGTATTTACCCATTATAATTAACACATCCACTACAGTGCCAAAGCCATTTAGAAATATTTAAACTCTCAGTTGTATACAAACACTTTCTAAGATCAATGGTTAAAAATGGCTTTAAATGAGTGAAACCTGTGGGTCTTGGTGAAGATCATCCTTCATTGAACCTTGTGAACTGGCAATACAGAATCTCAAATATTGAACTGCATCAAATAATAGAAACTATATCACTTGAGGACTACCAACAGCAGTAGCAATTAAAATGGATAGCATATGTAAGTCAAAGAGAAAATAATGACATAATCAAGATGCTGATGTTCCACACTACTTCAAGCAAAAGGTTAGGAAGGAAACCCCTGTCAATACTGGAAAGAGTGATGACAGCTACTTAAGAAACCTATTTTCCTGAAAAATTATTTAAAAAAAAAATTTTGTAAATTTCAATCAACAATTGTACAAACTTCTCGGTCAATGGAGACCAATTGTTTCCTTATAATAGAAACAATGTTCATAATCTCAATGAGGTTGTTTTCTTAAAGAAAAGTCAAATAGTCAAATAGGAGGAAAGAGAGATGAATTGTAAACATTTCCCCATGTTTATTTCACATCAAAATATCATAGCTTGGCAGGTTTTGTTATTGCTTATTCAGCAAGATTTGAATTCCCTATAAAAATATTCTTTGAAATAACCTGATTCTTCTTTCATATAAACTCTCTCACAGAAATTGTTTCTCATAATATGAGCTTATCATTAAATGATTCTATTTCAATTATATAACAGAATCAGCCTTAGTCAGGGTGGTTTTCTGAGTCATTCTGAAACATACCCTGAATGTTCCTCCTCCTCCTCCTCCGACTGCTACCAGTTGCCATGCCAACATCTCACCCAGTGGTGAACACTGAACACAAAGCAATCAATACACACATTATTCTTTTGCCTCCAAGGCATCAACATGATATCTCCTTCCTCTCTCTCCCCATTTTATTATCCACACTTCTTAATCTGAATGATCAAAATCCTAAAATCTGCTTTGTTTTCTGCTGAATATCCAACATTTTTCTCTCCTTCATTTCCTTTTTAATTTAATTCTCTCAGTCATCAAAAATCTCTTTGGTAAACTATTGTTGAAAAGAGCAAAACATTT